>OY856188.1:105329376-105759376 GCA_963693315.1 Diogma glabrata
TATATATATATATATATATATATATATATATATATATATATATATATATATATATATATTATAAAAAAACATTTGGATGAACATCCACGGATTATAAGCAGCTTTGGGGTTTTCCAGATCGAAAATGTGGAAGATTTTGAAGCATATATCGAGAGCCTCTAAAAAACATCCAAACTTAAATTTATGATTGTCCAAAATTACGAAAAATTGGTGAAAGTCTAAATCATCTCCAATGACACCTAGTAGTGGTTGCACTTTTTGCTTTTTCAATTTGCTGTCTTTTCGTATCAAGTCCAATTTTTTTGTTAAATCAGAACTATCTTTTGCCTTGATTATAAAATTAGTCTGCTAATCAGAAATTGTAGGCTTTTTGTAGATCACTTTTTGATTCATTTTTTGAAGGGCTGGTATAAGCATAATAGCTGGTAGGAGATATATCATTTGTAAATTGTATGTATCTAAATTTGAAAAGCAAACATTAAGTGAGTGGTTAATATTATGATAAATTAAAACAAATAAAAATTAAGGTTACAAAATATGTTACCTATTGTTAGTTCCTGTTTTGACTTTGGGACTCTTTCAAATAAGGCTTTATTTCTAGGCTCTTTTAAATTTAGTTTGAAATGTTTTTCAACTTTAAGGAACTACTCCCACGTCTCATATATACTACAATGTGCCAGATATCTCTTTAAGAAATCGTAGGTTATCTGCAATAAAAAATATGCACAATTGGTTTCATCAGAAAAATCTCAAATCAATTGTGATTCTTGAAAATGTTGTAATTTACCAGTTCTGGAGCTTGAAAATATTTAAATAATGGCAATTCTTCGAAAATGGTAGTCATATTTGAATCGTCTCTACTCGTAACAATTTCCTCGATTCTTTTGCATGCCGTCTCTTTCCATATATTAATTACTTCATACAAAGGAGTCCGCATATGCATTAGTCTAGTTTTTAATAATGCGCATTGTTCCATACTTATATCAGTTGAGGAACATTGGGCGACACCTAAGTAAAATAATTTATTAATAAATAAAATTGCTATAAGCTTTAGAAAGGCGTAACCATAGTTTTGGCTTTGTTCAAAATATAAAATAAAGGTCTTGTTTTTGACCCTTTCGAAATGATTTGCCTATGGAAAAAATGTTGCTTGTTCGAAAACAAACCTTTACCTTTAAGACAAGCACTCTTTATATCACTGACCGACAATTGATAGAAACGAATAAATTTATTCATAATATAAAGTTTGTATATGTGTTATTATGGTTTTCCATATTATTCACTGTTTGTGTGCTTTTGTCACTTTTGAATTAAAATGCAATATTTAAAAATATACTTTAATAATATTTATAAATAAATTTTTCTTCTTAAGCCGCAAACAAATGTTTTTAAAAAACGCACTTAACAAAGCCACTGTAATGAATTTACTAGCTCCTTACCAAAATGGATCCACATATTATGTAATTATGTAAATTTTTACTTGGTATGGCTCATTTGTTATGGCTCCAAACCGTTCATTTTTACATTCTTATGGCTCAGAATATTACCCGTAAGCAAAGACTAACTTTTCAAAGTATCGTTAAATACATGTATATATAATATATATATATATATATATATATATATATATATATATATATATATATATATATATATATATATATATATATATATATATATATATATATATATATATATATATATATATATATTTATATATATATATATATATATATATATATATATATATATATATATATATATATATATATATATATATATATATATATATATATATATATATATATATATATATATATATATATATATATATATATATATATATATATATATGTATATATATATATATATATATATATATATATATATATATATATATATATATATATATATATATATATATATATATGTTGGTTTATATCGACCGTGTGTATATATTTTTCTTTTGATATTATGTCGGCTATCGGTCACTTAGAAGAAGAAAGTTGTAAAACAAACGTAAGTAAATTTACGAAAATTCTTTTCCTTTATTTATTTAAAAAACAATATGTTTATTATTGCGATCACCGGACGTTTCGATGGTGTTTTCCATCATTTTCTTAACGGTATTTTCTATAATAATAATTTTTAATTTTACATAATAGTTGTTGTGGTAATTTAGATGAATAAAAATATAAAATATCAAAAATTAAAAATCAAAAATTAAAGGCTACTTACAAATTAACAATAAAACATTTTTTTAAATAATAAAACTAATTGGAATTTTAATCACTTTTGAAACATGGCAGATTTTTTTCTTATATGAATGTTTAAAAACAATTTTTGGTACAGGCGGGACAGATATATGTATATATAAAAAATATATTTGTATACAGCTATTCGCATCATAGCAGAAACAAGCCAACTTGATTATATTATTTAATATAGTCGTCTTTTTTTGTGAGCGTTTATCGTGTGTGTGTTGTTCTGTGGGCTATTGTTGTTTGTGTTGGAGTGGTATGTTTCCATCTGTTGTCTTTGTCTTTTCTTGTTTTTGTGTTCGATGTCGGTATTAATAACATTACAAAAAATCGGGGTAAGATTGTCTACGTCACGTTTTACGTTGTATGTGTTGTTAGTATATATGTGTAGGGACTCTATAGTTAGTCTTTTGGAAATGTTTTTTTGGGTGTCAAGAATTTGTATATTGTCAAAATCAGGGTAATGTTGCATTGTATGGTAGTGGTCTATTAGCGCGGTTTTATGTGTATTTGGTTCAATGATCTTGGTTAGATCATTTTTATGGTTATTTATTCGTTTGTATAAATATTGGCTAGTTTGGCCTACATAGCTTTGGTCGCATTTTTCGTGACAACCACGTATACCTAAGCATGGAATTTTATAAATGGTATTTGTCATCATCAATTTGGATGTAGGGTCCTTGACTCTGGAGAAGATGTTGTGCAAACGTTTCTTGTTGTTGAAAGCAAGTTGTATGTTGGGGCAAATTTCATTCACGACCTTTTTTATGTTTTCAGACACAGAGTTTATATACGTCATACTTTTATATGTTTTTCGTACGTGATTCGTGCTTATGTGTGTGGGTGGAACAGTAGTTGTTGCTATTTTATTCAGTCCAGTTTCTATTAATTTTTGTATTTTTTTATATGGATAATTGTTATGTAAGAGAGTTGTTTTTATGTACCTAATGTTTTTTTTTATTGTATTTGGGATCGCTGAGTGTGAGAATTCTGGTGATGAAGTTTTGAGCGGTATTTATTTTTTGAGTAATTGGGTGTTGTGAGTAAAAATTGAGGATACGGTTTGAAGCTATGTCTTTCTTGTACCAGTTAGTTTCTATCGTATTTGAGCTATTGCGTATAATCATCATATCAAGGTATGGTATTCTTCCATTTTGTTCCTTTTCAATAGTGAATTTGATTTTTGGATGAAATGTGTTGAGGGCATCTAAAGTTTCGTTTATTGCTGTTTTGGGTATTATGGCGAATAGATCATCTACATATTTCACGAGGATTTTTGGGGAGTATGATAATTTGTTTTTTACTTCGTTTATGAGCCTTTGTGTTATAATATCTGCAATTATATATATATATATATATATATATATATATATATATATATATATATATATATATATATATATATATATATATATATATATATATATATATATATATTATATATATATTTATATTTATATATATATTTATATATATATATATATATATATATATATATATATATATATATATATATATATATATATATATATATATATATATACATATATATATATATATATATATATATATATATATATATATATATATATATATATATATATATATATATATATATATATATATATATATATATATATATATATATATATATATATATATATATATATATATATATATATTTACATTTATATATACATATGTTTATTATATTTATGCTTTTAATAATTAAAACAGTTAATATTATATATATAAATATGTAAATAAATACCTGTATTAATTCTTTTATATAAAAGAGCACTAACAAAATATTTTTAATCTTTTAAACTTCGGCACCTTAACCACTGTAACAATAAATTGTTTACTATAATAGCACATATAAAAACTTTCACTTAAAAACACTTTGATTATTATTATAACAAATTATTGCTTTAAAATCCACTTTAAAATGATTTTTAACGAAAGAACTTCTGATTTTATACAATTCTGCAGAGCAATATTCTGAAAACCTAACTGTATTATGATCATAAAACAAAACATGAAGAAAAATTGGCTGAAATTAAACTGGATGCTTGGTACTATCAACTTTGGTGCATAAGTAGATTTTACTATGCATAGTTAAAATTATATAGTTCTTTTTTATATTTAGTCCAGTCAAAGACCAGTTGAAATGTCCCCTCGCGAACACCACCTACAGGGTAAATGCACGAAGTAGAGGGTAAGTAGCACTTTAATCCAACTTTTTGTGCAAATCGGTGCTGTTTGTAAGAATTATACAGTTTCGCCTTATTTTCCGTTGAATGACTGGACTAATTGTTTAAGTAATGATAACCGTTCGCATATGTTAATTTTTCAGTGCAAGTTAACTTTATGGAAAACAATAATTTATGAAACATTTTACATATATTACAAAGTATTTTTTGAACTTGTATGTATTATAGTTTTTATATCGACGGAAAATCTGAAATTCGATTAAATAAATAATAACACGCGTACCTTTATTTCACAATAAAAAGAAAAAAAAATATATAAATTATAATGTAATTAAAATCAAGAATAATTCAAACGATTTGGAAATCTTCTATTTCTTTTTGACCTCCTTAAAATATCAATATTTTTCTTTTCTTTAATTATTTTTCTTTTCTTGGGGTATGGTTCAGGATACATAAAAATTTCAAAATTAGATGGAATTCTGTAACGTTTATTTGTAATAGGTGGATTTATAAAATAATTTTTCTTAATAATTCTTTTTCTTAGGTCATTTATGTGAGCTAATCTTATTCTATTATTAACTTCTACATAATAAGTGGTATTACTGTTTAGCTTTACAATTTTGCCAGCAAACCATTTATTTCTATCAATATTAGTACATCTATACCAAATTGGTTCAAGTTTTCTAAAATTAATTATTTTTTTGAAATTATTTTTGTTTAAATTCAATTTTTTATTTTCCTTAAGCTCAGTTCTTTCATTATTTTTGGATTGATTTTCTGGTTTTAAGTACCGGGGATTAATTAAATCAATTGGTACTATAGGCTTAAATTTTAAAATTCGACTAGAAGGAATGTCATTAATCGCAAAACAATAACTGTTGTTGTAATTTTTTTCAAAACGTTCAATTAACTCGATCAATGATTTATTTTTACATTTGCTATCAAGTATCAATTTTTTCAGCATAGTTTTGGTTGTCTGTACAGCTCTTTCAGCTAACCCATTACTCTCAGGTCTATATGGAGGACTTTTTAAAACTGTAATTTGCTCCTCTTTGCAAAAGTTTAAAAATTGTGAACTACTAAATGGCGGACCGTTATCCGAGACTATTGTTTTGGGATTTCCCAAAAATTTAAATATTTCTTTCAAAACAATTTTTACATTAAAAAAATCGCTTTTTGGTAAAAATTTTACTTCGATCCATTTTGAAAAATGATCGACGAAAATTAAAAATGTTTTTCCCGCAAAGAAAAACAAATCTAAATGGACTCTTTCCATTGGAAATGAAGTTTCCTGCCAAGAAAAATATTTCTTAGGCTGGGAATTTTTTGTTTGATTACAAACACTGCAACTTTTCACATAATTCTCAATATCACCATTTATTTCCTTCCAATACACATACTTTCTAGCTATTTGTTTCATTTTTATTATACCAAAATGGTCACCGTGTAACAGTTCTAAAATTTTCTCAATATAAATTTCTGGTATAACCACTCGCTCTAAATACAAGATACAATCCCCCTCTACAGATAACAACTCATTCTTTTTAAAATAAAAATCATATTTATCATTCACTGCTCTTTCATTCCAACCATTCTTAATTGCCAAATAAACATTTTTCAAAATAGGGTCTTTTTGTGTTCCTTTTCCAATAACATCAAAATTAATTGGTAGATTTTCAGCTATAGTTTTAATTGAATCCACGATCGAATCTATTCCAGTTTCTCCGGTAACTGGTAATCTTGATAATGCATCTGCTTCAAACATCTTTTTACCAACTCTATATTTTATATCAAAATCATAAATAGCTAAAATATAAGCATATTTTTGTAGACGAGCAGCAGCCAAAGCAGGCATACCTTTATTCAAATCAAAAATTTTTGTTAACGGTCGATTATCCGTATAAAAAGTAACTTTAATTCCATAAATATATTTATGGAATTTGGTAGCTGCAAAAACAATTGCTAAAGCTTCACGGTGAAGGTTTGGATAATTTCGTTCAGCTGAGGATAGAGTGCTGGATACATAGAAAATAGGACGTTCTTCTCCGTTAACCACGTTGCATAAAACTGCACCAACACCCACACTACTTGCATCACACAAAATAACAATCTCTTTAGAAGGATCGTAGTGACTCAATAAATTATGCTTTAATAAAAGAGCTTTGCAATTTTCAAAAACTTTTTTACATTCATTCGTCCATTCAAAAATAACACCTTTCTTCAACAATCTATACAGAACTGATAATTTTTCAGCTAATTTCGGAATAAATTTTGAGTAATAGTTAATCATTCCTAATGCTGATTGCAACTGCGTAAGATTGGTAGGTTCGGGAAGTTTGGCAATGGCCAAAATTTTTTCTTTGGCTGGGCTAACCCCTAAACTTGATACTTCATGACCCAAATAATTAATCTTTTCTACAAAAAATTCACACTTTTCAAAATTTACTTTAACACGATAATCCAATAACCGATCTAAAACTTTCGATACTCTCTCATACAAAATTTCTACGGTCTCCGCACCAACTAAAATATCATCTAAATAACAATATGTTTTTTCAAGTCCCAGCAATATTTCATCCATCACCCTTTGAAAAGTACTAGCCGCACTGTTTACACCAAACGGTAATCTGGTATAAACAAATAATCCTCGATGTGTGTTAATCGTCAACAATTTTTGAGAAGCTTCGCTTACTCTAATTTGTTGGTATGCACCCGTTAAATCAAATTTACAAAAATATTTACATCCACACAAATTCATTAGTACATGGTTTATGTTAGGTAATGGGTAATGTTCAGTGCAAATGACCTTGTTGATAGTCACTTTGCAATCAACGCATATTCTAATGCTTCCATCAGTCTTTGGAACTATAACAACTGGTGAAGCCCATTCACTTCCTTTGACTGGCTTCAATATATTTTGGCTAATTAAACGATCATATTCGTTAGACACTTTATCTAACAATTTTACTGGAACATCATATGCTTTAAAAAATATAGGTAATGCTCCTTCTTTAATATGAATTTGAGCCTCAAAATTGTTCATTGGATCTTCTAAGCTTTGTGTAAAAATTGCCTTATATTTCTCTTTAATCACATTCACTTTTTCCTCTCTAAACTTTGTCAATACTTTTTCGCTATTCCCATATTCATTCACTCTATTCACAAACGCATTTTTCCAATTAGGAAATAAACAATTTAACCAATTACGACCTAATAATGGTAAAAAATATTTCGAAATATCTATAATAATTAATTCGAGAGAAAATTTTAAATCTGTACACAAAAATACATCCACCAATATAATTCCCATAATATTTAAATTTTCTCCAGTTATGACGTACAAACTCGTGTCAACTGGTTTGATATCTTTATGTATAAAATATTTAATATAATCCAATTTATGAATAACTGAAAATTTTGCACCCGTATCAACTTCAAAATTAAATTTTAAATTATCATCCAGTCATAATTGTCTGTAAACTGGTTCTGAACCTGAATCGTTACCGTTTGTAAAATTTTTAATAACATTCGATCCATCAAAATTCTTCGCGCTATTTTCTTCAACTTCAAAATGTTTAATTTTCCCTTTCTTAAAACGACAAAATCTTTCCAAATGACCTTTACGAGAACAAAATTTACAAAAGAATTCTTTGAACCTATTCTTGGAAAGATTATTAAAATTATTATTATCAAAATTTCGATTTTCAAAATTATTCTTATTTCTAAAAGACCTAAAATTATTCCTAATATTAAAATGTCTAAAATGTTGATTGAAATTGCTACGATGCAGTTGTTTATTACTCATATCTTGGTTTTTATTTAAATTATTTGAATTATCAGTACTCACTCCATGATGATTTTTGTAATCCCGTTGATTGTATAGTGTTTTTCTTCCATCCTTTGCTGGTTTGTAATTTGCATTAATTCCCATTCTATTAATTCTCTCCATATTTTCACGATGCATACTTTCCACATCATTTTTTGTCATCTCACTGGTTTTAGCTAATTTTACCGCATCCTCAAACTTCATCTGCTTAGTTGCGTCATCTTTAGATATTTTTGCTGCCTCATTCAATAACACTTCTTGCAATTCAGAACTGCTTAACCCTACGATAAATCTATCGCGTAGAGCTGTATCCAAAAAAATTCCGAAATCACAAGTATTCGCCAACGATTGAAGTTCGACTGAAAAATCCATTATACTTTCGCCATTTTGTTCTTTCCTTTTATTAAAAATGAAATGTTGTACGATTGTTGATTTTGTTTTCGTATAATAGTTTTTCAGATTTTTAATTATCACCTGAAAATCAACTTCCTTTAGTTTCATTGGAGCCACAAGTTTTTTTAATTGTGAATACGCTTCATCACCGATATAATGAATGATAAGACGTTTTTTAAAATTTTCATCTGTGATTTCGTTCATCTCAAAAAAATTTTCTGCTCTCTCTAAATATTCATCAAAATCATTTCCCGGAACATATTCATAAAGGCCACCGATAAATTTACTGTTATGACCTTTTCCTGTTTGATCATGCTCACCATTTGTATCTGGTTTTGGCGGCATTATTATTTTTATTTATTGTTATAATTTCACTTTTATGATAAAATAAAACCACTTTCTATGATTTTCTCATATTTATTCTGCACAATAGTTTTCTTCGTCGCCACTATTATAGTTTTTATATCGACCGGAAAATCTGAAATTCGATTAAATAAATAATAACACGCGTACCTTTATTTCACAATAAAACAAATTTTATTTTAATTATATTTTTATAAGTATTCGATTTGAAATCCAGAAATAAACTAAAAAACTAATTTACAAAATTGATCAGAATTTATATTAATTAGAAAGAGAAAGAAATTAATATAATTATGCTTCTCTTTAAACATCACATTTATATAAAACAAGATATTCGAGATAATCTTACGGGATGTTGATAAATACATAATTGAAAATATAATCAACATACAGTATGATACCTTAAATTAATTTATAATATTTATTTGTACATAACAGTATGTTTCACCAATAAGTATTCTTCACTTTAATAAAAAAACTAAAACTAAGAATTAAATTTTAAAACTTTTTATTTTTTATTTTCCGTACTACCGGTTTCAATCTTCTAAAGATCATCTACAGGTACTATACAGCAATTTATAGGGAATTGGTTCTAATACCTACTTAAAGTAACACAGTTTCAGTTAAAATCTACATTCCAATTCATATTTCTCTTATTAAAATCGAAATAATAATTAACTTAGCTAGTTTTGTGTTATAAAACTTGCTCAGTTTAAGTAAAACATAGTAAATTTGTAACAAATCAACCCAAAACGGGGTTATTATAACTAAAACCAATTAAACTAGCTTTAGTTTATCATTATTTTTTTCAGTGTATATATTACAACTCAAAGCCACAGTTGCAAACCGACACGTTCTCGACTTCAACAAACAAAAAAAAATCACAGATGCAACTTTTCACATACCATCTCATGGAACGTTATTAACCGCCTATCCACCTTATAAAAACGGATGATACGTGATGCGGGTTATAATTCGTATATGACCCACAGCAATAACATCGACCAGCCACAAGCCGTGTTCAAAAAAAAATTTTTTTTTTAATTGTTTGTTCTCTTAAATTATATTTTGTTTTTGTATTTTTATTTACGACATTTAAGAAAATAGAAACTTAACTTTTTCCACGAACATCAGAAAAAAAATTGCTAGACGGCCATTTGTTCACTCAATATATTTTTCGCTTAAAATTTAAAATTACACTATAGATTCTACGGAACACAAACAGTTTTTAATTTTTCTTTTCTTTTACTTTTTCTACTATTTTGTTAATTTATAATACTATATTCAAGTTTATTAGAATTTAATTCTTTTTCTATTATTTTGTTAGGTTATATTACTATGTTTAAAATTACTCGAATTCAATTATCTTTCTACTATTTTGTTAGGCTACAATACTAAGTTTAAGTCTTATTAGGCCACCCTGTAGAAACAGGGTGACCATAGATTTATTTTTAAGGCTTGTGCAGGGACTCTGAAGGCGGTATTTGTCAGCTATGCATTAGAACAAGGATCGTGATATGTTTGTGTGTAATAGCCCCAAGGCGCCAGCACATTAAATTTATTGGTGAGGATCGGGCCTTCTACTTCCTTCAAACACGCGACAAGCTTCTCAATAAATACTCAACACAAAACAAGAAAAAGCCATAAATATGTACAAAAAATTTAACATAATTTAATAAAAAAAAAACTGGATTGTTACATCCAAAATATAGCTCTAAAAAAAAATCTATCGAAACAAAAACATTACTGCTACTCTATATAAACAAATTTTTGATTTTCTTTTATTTTTTTATCACAAACTTAATCTAATAACTGTGCTTAAGTTTTATTTTTATATTTAATATTTTTAATTTTTTTATTTAACTGATAATTAGTTGAAAGACTTTTTTATTTATTATTTTTTTTTTTAATACAAAACGATTAACTCACAGTACCTTAAAACAGCCAGATTCTTCCTCCAGTCCATATCTCTGAGATGTTCCTTTATTTTCACAACTTTCAAAATGTAATCCAGGTCCCAATATAAGGTTCAGTTGTACCTTCGTAGACTCCAGAAGACAGAATGCCAAAACATTTTTGTTTCATCAAACTCAACAACTTCAATTATCTCTTCAATCCTAGTTTTTTTCCGTTTTTTTATACTTTTATAATGTAATTGAACTGGTTTGTAAATTTAAACATCAAATTTGTAGTGGATTAACATATTACCAATTTTTACGTTCAACATAACATATGATGTAATAGGATTATATATGATAAAATATAAAAGATGACTTCATGGCTTTGGAACTTCTAATATCGTTAAATCTAGCTCTAACTTCTTGTTATAGTTAATGTTATTGTGTTCCTAACATAACTTCTTTTTATAAATTTATTTTGCTTTCTTCGTTAATCGTTCTTCTTAACTAATTTTTACAATCTAGAGTATTACAATTTACATGTTATATATTAATAAAAATTTGAGCTTTTAAATTATTTTACTTTTCTAATTTGATTTATAGTTTAAACTGATTTTCGATAAATTTAAAATATCCTAACTAAGACTTCAATTATTCTATAATTAAATAATTTTCTTTTTATTTTATTTTCATTTGTTTTTCTCATTTTTTTTTCTTTCATTATATTTTTCTTTAAAACCATTACATGTGATAGGATGGGTATGCGCATACCAAATTGTTAACCGCTAAAAATAATTAACAAAAACATAAACTAATCATTACACCACTGTGTCAGAGACATTTCACTTCACCCTGGTATATTCTTGTCTAGCGTGCTTTTTTTTACATCACTTTGAATGGTATTCCGGTACTCCAACACTGTTAAATATTCCATGTGATGAATTCAAATGTAATAAATGTATGCACAAAATATTCCAAGTAATACTAGTAATCCCAAATATTCCACATAGTAATAGTAATCAAATGTAATGTAATAATGTAATGCAATGACTGCATATGTTGATTCCATATTTTATCCAGACAATACTAATGACTCCATGTCATACAGCCATGGTATCAAATAATGCAAAAATACATTATATGTTTGTTGTTTTTTTCTTTTTTTTTCAATTTTCGGTTTCTATATGTTATTGATTATTGTTGAAATTGATCAAAACAAATTGTTTTACTAGAAGAAACACTATGTATTTTTTTTTTATTTTTTTTTTTTAATATATTTTTTTTTCTCCTTTTATTTAAATATCAATGTTAGCACACAAGAACTTTTAATTTGAATAACTAATATTATTAACCAGATATATATAAGAAATAAAAATTTGTTTATTCATTTTATTTTTAAAACTATTTTTGAATTAAATTTTTATCAAATATTTCAAACTGAACATATGTATATGACAGTTTCCATGTTACGTACAAAGACAATCAACCGCTCTAAAAATTGCTTGATGAGCGACATTATTTTTATGAAAATTTTTTAACATATCATTTTTTTGGCATTTTATCATTACTTTCGACTAGTAAAAAGGTTTTTTCAAAACAAAATTTTTGTTTAACTAAACTTAAAAAAAAGGACGTTACGTACATAAGACAAAAAAAGGACCGCATTTTTTGGAAGTTTGTTTATTTATAAAAGTTTATCGAATGTATGACGTTTATACAAAAACCAGAAATAGTATCTGAAAGTAAAAGAAACGCACTTATTTTTAATGTTTTTATTTAACCTTTAATTCAACATTTTCAAACGTAAAAATTCAAAAACTAGCGTTACGTACATGTTTCAAAGCGTTACGTACAAAGACACCGATACAAAATATACTCGAAATTCAATTAGTATCTTAAAGTAAATGTTTAAATCACTTAAATATTATCTGTAATCTTGATTTTAATTAACTTGGGGGATTTAGCGGTTTGTGAAGCCAATAAAAAATAATCACCATTTGCAACATCCAAAGTAACTTCAAAGTGATGTTTTGATTGAATGTGAGGAATACTACGTACATCGGCCCATCGTTCAGACAACAGCTTGCGAGTGTTGAGAACAGTATCCTTATCCACATAAAATATTTTAATTGTTTGAACAGCATCTGTTGCCGCTTCTGCAAATTGTTCAGCAGAGTCAACTTCTACATTTCGAGCTTTTACCATTTTTGGTTTTCCTGAAACTTGGCATATAAGTAGTATGGACAAGATAAATAATACGACTTATTTTAAATTTTTTTTAAAGTGCATAGTTTGAGCATAGGGCACCCCAACATGCATGAAAAATAAAAATTCTGCCAATCCGATGTAACTTTGAAACTAAATTGCTCAAGAACGGCTATACCGATTTCATCAAACTTTTTGTTGTTTGATAGATGATTAATTAGTCGTTTGAAAAAAAAATTAATTTATTGTTTTTATAATTAATTTTTAGATAAAAATATTAAAAAACTTTTTTAAAGATGGCGCTAGGGTCAAAGATCAATTGGAATTTAATTAATTTTTTTTCTGAAAATAGTTCTATCCTTACTCAAAAATATATCAAATTTACAAAGAGGCTAAAATTCTTGTTCTTGAGATATTTAATTTTAAAGATTTTTAGTACGGCTGAAATTCGAATTTTTCTTTATTTTTTCAAACAACTTCCATTAACAAAAAATTTTAAAATCAATAAAATTTTAACTTTTTTTTTTTAAATATAGCGCTAACCTTCCTTTAAAATATATCAAATTTACAAAGAGGCGTTAATTCGTGTTCTTCAGATATTTAATTTTAAAGATTTTTAGTCCGATTAAAATTCTAATTGTTCATTATTTTCTCGAACTTCAGTGGTTAAAATTTTTTGATGAAGAAAATTGTTCGAAAAAATAATGAACAATTAGAATTTTAGTATGACTAAAAATCTTTAAAATTAAATATCTCAAGAACACGATTTAATGCCTCTTTGTAAATTTGATATATTTTAAAAGAAGGCTATGTATGCTCAAACTTTATGCACTTTATGCTCAAACTTTATGCACTACTTTAAAAAAATTTTGAAATAAGTCGTATTTTTTATTTTGTCCATACTACTTATATGCCAAGTTTCAGGAAAATCAAAATGGTCAAGTTTTCACAACTCTGTCTAGAACACGTTTTTCATCAATTATAAGAGAAGATAAACGTTTTCTGTTTTTTTTCTAAACTGGAATTTCCCTTAAGTAGAGGATGAGACGTCATTTTAGAATAATAAATTATTTCTTATCAGATTACCCACTCTGACAATATCAAATGTACTGTATTCACTAGTTAATTTTTAAGGTAAGCTAATTTATACGCATGGAGGGATCAGTTTTTATTAATTTGTTAATTTTTTTCTATTTTTTGATCCACGGGTGTGACAACCCCGCGTACTCCAGTCCCTGTTATTGGCACATGAGTTAACGTGAGATATCACATACCACTGGCAATAGCATTGAGATTTCACTAGCCAAGGTGATATCTTAGGGGTGCTGGCGGATGAACTATATTCAGTCAACGATAGCACTCTCAATCTTAGCTAATGAATATTCCTTGGTGCTGAAACGCTGTAGCTTGCTCGAAGAAACGAGCTTTCAGATAACTATATATCTGAGCTTTAATCATTGAAAAATATACTGCGTCCCATAATCAAGGATTATGCCATTGGCTGGACTATTGGCAAACCAATTTTAGTTTTGTTCCTGCAAATTTTTAAAACAAATTTGCTTTTTATCTCTTATTTTATTTTTATTTTCCCTATCCTATCACGAAATATTGGTCTATGTCATATTTTATATGTGATAGGATTTATAGTTTAGTTGTCCATTATTTAACAAAAAATATTAAAACGAAACAAAAAAAAACAGATTTGCGTCCATTAACATCCTTAGAACGCATGTTGTTGTGGGACCTTGGTCTTAAAAGGTTTTTATGTGTTGTTGTGACCCATATTGTAATGCCTACTACACATCACATTTTATTAAAAAAAAAAAAAAAAATTTGTTACGTACATTTTGATAAACTTAAAAAATTGTCTTATGTACGTAACGCTTAAAATTAAAACTTTAAAAATTTTTGATTAAAACTTTGTCAAATTTTATTAATAACTTTAAAAGCCGCATAAACAATTTTACTCTAACATTATTTTTTTAATACATCTAGTAGCAAAATGAATAAATTCATATTTTGTTACGTACCTGAGACAGCAGTCAATCTATATAATAATGATTGATTTTCTCTGCACCTATTATTTTTTAATTAACAATAAACAATTAACAATATTTTTTAATCACACTAAACAATAATCATGTAAACTTTAAAAATTAAATACAAATAATAAATTGCTTGCTTATTTCACACGATTATGAACGGTCTAACTTGGCCGGAGTCAATAACATTTATGATGAATTTGTAGTATTGAACAATATGCAGACGTGTGATCTTACTAACAGGTCCAAACACGAAAATTCGCGCTAGATGACAAAATATATATAATGTATGTTGTGAATCAAATAATGAGAACGGCTATATATGGTATTACTTTTTTGTTCTAAATGTTACCCGTTTCGTGGAAACAGTGATATAAGAAATAAAAGTTTGCTTATTTATTCTATTTTTAAAACTATTTTTAACTAAGTTTTATTCAATATTTCAAGTATTTTGAAATAAGTTTTTAATACATATTTCAAACTAAACTATAAATCAAATTTGGTTTTTTTCTTTGTTTTTCTTTTCATAATCGACAAAATTAATTAATCACTATTTCAAATTTATTCTTTTTTTTTTTTTTTCAAAAAAAAACTTTTCTTTTTGTTGATTTTTTATGGAAAAATTTGTTTTAGTTTTTACTTTAACAGCGACGAGAAAAACTTTCTTTCTCTTTATTTTAAAAAAATCAATTTAGTTTACACATATAGAATTTCTGTTCATTTTGATCTATGTATATATATATTTTTTTTATTTTTATTTTATTCGATTCACTTAACTTGAGCTCCTAATTCAAAAAACTGACCCCCGAATCAAATTTTAATCATATTTATAGCCTATTTCTTTTTCCCTCCCAAAAATCAAAAATTAAATTTAAAAAAATCGGGGGAAAAAAACCAAAAACAAGAAAGTCAACCCAAAAAAAACATGTTTCGATTATTAATGTATCTGCCCACATCACAAATATGATACATCATGAATAAATACGGATCGTAACAGTCTACTAGAATTTAAATGTTTTCTCAAAAATATCACCATTATCACAAAACTAACAATAAAAAAAATGTTTTGTTACTTAGCTCCATTCCTTGAATGTAATCTTCGTTCCACATCATTTTTCTTTCTATCATAAACAGAATTTCTGGCCGAACAAATCATGCTACAAATTTCGGCTAATAATCTAGTTTTATTTGTAAGAACAAAGAAATAACACTAAGCTTAGTAGCATTTTGAACAGCAAAGCACACAAAAATAAGTATTATATCCCCATTATTGTGTAATGAAGCGCTGATTCATTGGCGAACCAATGAAGCGGCATAGCAGGTCGCGTATCTTATGAGGTTTATAAAGCCTTATCGACTAGCTTCAGCATTGGATTCGAGTTTGAATTCCTGCTACTTTAGCACAAATACGTAATGTACGCGATAAACAAAATATATACGGAAATAGGAAAAAAGACAAGTGAAAAAATGAGACTCTGGCGACCCCTTTGGCGAAAGAACCGCGATCAGCACGTCCAACCCCACTTCTCTAACTCATTCACACGCTCGCACACCTCATCCTCTCACTCACACACACACAAACACCCGCCCACTTACACACATTTCCATACTCGCGCAAATTCCCCTAAACGTACCCATACTCATACATCCACACGTCCAGATTCATACATTTATATACCTATACATACATATATATATATAAGTTTAATCACGCCATACTGGTACGAATCCCACTCCTCCTTCCTTGAACGCTCAGCGGATCATCTTCTGTTGGTCAATTTATACATCATCACCATAGATATTGCGGTCAAACCCAACCGTGGATGCACGACGAGCCAAGAATTTGAGATAAGCTAATTCCGATAAGTGCTGATAAGCGTCAACCGAGGTTGAAAATATATACTATATTGTTTGACGTCAATTGAGTATTAAAGATGTAATAACAGGTGAATTGTTGAGGCAGATGAATGCCGATACAAGTCAAACGATGTTGATAAAATATAATATATTGTTTGACTGCAATGGCGTATCAAGTTGATGCAGATGAATGTCGATAAAAGTCAAACTAATAAAAGTCAAATATAATATATTGTTTGACTTCAATAGGGTATCAATGATGTAATAATAGGTAAATCATAAATGTATTATTCAGATGAATGCCGATAAAAATTCAAACAATGTTGATAGAATATAATATATGGTTTGACTTCAATTGCGTAACAGTGATGTAATAACAAGTTAATGGTAGCTGCTGATGAATGCTGGGAAAAAAGGTCAAACTATGTTGATATTAAGTAATCTTGTATTTGACTTCAATTGTATAACCATGAGGTAACCATAAGTGACTGATTTATTCAGATAAATGCCGATATAAGTTAGATACAGTTATTAATATCCAGTTGTGGCTTTTAGGCAAGCATGCGTTAACACAGCATATTGCACAAGACATACATATCTCACCAAATCCAATCCGTAACACTCTCAACTCCAACGACCGAAAATTCGCCAACTCTTCTATGGTAATACGATCAGAATTCACTTAGCTCAGTTAAAAATCAACTTCTACTCGACCGGTAACCCCTTCAAAAGGAAAATTGTGTGATTCAACACTGTTCTATATTTTAATATGATTCACATGTTAGCGGTGATCAGTTACACAATACAAGTTTATCAATATCACCTTGGCAATGCTGAAACTAATTTAATGTGTATTTAAATTAATTGACTTAATTGTAGATTCGACCGTTACTTCTGTTTCCGAAATTCAATCAATGACCTTCTACCCCAGATAAAAATTCGAATCGTGGCAAGTGATTTTACTATTTAATTGTAATTCTTTATTTATGATTTTACACAAAATGTTCGGTACTTATCCACTACACACTAAGTTCAATATATTTTTATTTCCTAACTTCATTGTTTATCAAAATTGCGCTAAATTAACTTAACGGTATCTTACGTAACCTAATTAGTCCTTAGTGATAACGGAAATAACAAGCCGGACATCTAACTTATATATATTAATTCACAGATATATTGTTCGGTTATTTAATTATCACAGAACATTTTAGGTTCTTTAAATCTCCTTTAGGCAAACAAAAAGACTATTCCGATTCACCACCCAGACAATTAATTCGATTTTTATAGTCTGATTTTAGCAATTAAGAAGTTACTATTAATTTACCTGGATATGACATTCATTGAATCTTCGTGGATGCGATCGAAAACCATTATCAACAACACAGATATTCCCGTAATTCGGTGTTTGGGTTTGTTTTTATAATTGGTTATTAAAAATACAACTTATTTAAAATTTTTTTAAAGTGCATAGTTTGAGCATAGAGGGCACCCCAACATGCATGAAAAATGAAAATTCTGCCAATCCGATGTAACTTTGAAATTAAATTGCTCAAGAACGGCCATACCGATTTCATCAAACTTTTTTTTGTTTGATAGATGATTAGTTAGTCCTGTGAAAAAAAATTAATTAATTATGATATTTAATTGTAAAGGTTTTTAGTACGACTGAAATTCGAATTTTTCTTCATTTTTTCAAACAACTTCCATTAACAAAAAATTTCAAAATCAATTAAATTTTAACTTTTTTTTTAAATATAGCCCTAACCTTACGTTAAGATATATCATATTTACAAAGAGGCGTTAATTCGTGTTCTTGAGATATTTAATTTTAAAGATTTTTAGTCTGATTAAAATTCTAATTGTTCATTATTTTTTGGAACAATTTATATCATCAATTAATTTTAACCACTGAAGTTCGAGAAAATAATGAACAATTAGAATTTTAATCGGATTAAAAATCTTTAAAATTAAATATCTCAAGAACACGAATTAATGCCTCTTTGTAATAGTTTTAATAGTTTGTAATAGTTTGTACCTGCCCCTGTAACCCGCCTTCAAAATTCCGTTGAGCTTGAACATTGATAATTGCATCAAACCCTAATGCGTGCTATTCATCGACGGCCATTTTCGTAGCCTTAATCAGGTCGTACATTAAATTTTCAGTGCGATTCGCGTAATCTTTTATCGTTTCATTTTTTAATTGCCTAAGATTGTTAAACCTAGCCTGAATCTCTTCCAGATTAACAGTTCGTTTGAAACCTTTCTCTAGGATTTCCTTCAATTTTTCAAAAGTGGTAATGGCAACGTGTCTAACCGCTTCACCCGCGTTTCGCGATAATTTAATTTTCTTAATATAATTTATTAGAATAGGTAAGTTAGCTGGCTTAGCCATTTCACAGGCAAATCTCTCTCAAATCGCACTCTCTAGCAAATCATTGATGGAAACCTTTTCGGTTCCATCAAACGAATGAACCATTTTCATGCAGTCCGTTAAATCCATTGTTACAGTGGATTCCTCAAAAATGTCAAAAAACTCTGAAATATTGTACCTAACTCTTTGTTGGTCCAATTTTTTCCTGGCCTGTCTGACCTTTTTCCTATCGGACGCAACTTTATCCCGTTTTAATTTTTTACCTCTTAATATAAAATCGGAGAGACGACCAATCATTAAATTGGAATAGATATAGGGCACTTTTTAAATTTTAATTTACTATAAATTTGTACTGTTATAATTTATTAAATTTATATTGTTACGAGAAAATTTCTATACGACAATTCTTAAAATAATCGTAAAAACAACTAAAAATTTTTTTCTTCTTTTTTAATAAAATATTCCGCAATAAGATTTTATAGGGTTTAAATTTGAAAATATAGTTAAATAAAATATAATTTCTTACTTAGATTTTCGTAGATCTGGTCCCACGTTGTCCTTTTATTCCGCTCACTTCACTGACCACCGTTAACCTGCTCATTGCTTGACTATTATTATAAACTTTTTATTGCACTACCAATTTTCTCATTGGTTTCATCAGAAAAATTAGTTTTTCTAACAAAGTTTGCTGGATTCTAATTTTTTTTTTCACTCAGAACCTTCCAACTAAACTTTGATTATTATCACTTTTTGTTCTTTTGTTTATCACAATTATTTTTATTTCAAAGATGGTTGGATTCTATTTTCTTTATCAGAACCTTTCAACCAAACTTTGATTATTTTCACTTTTTAAACACTTTTTGTTGTTATCACTGTCACTTTTTAAACCGGGCTGGGCACTGGGGATCCCACCGCTGTCACTAAATTGTTGGAGCTTTTCTTCAAAACCCAGAACCTTACCAACAAAATTATATCTTCTTCCAGTTTTAGCCCGGTAATATAGAACAAATAAAACAAGCTTTTTAGTTTCTATTTCAAAACTGATAACTTTCTTTATTTTTTCCAAACTTTATATACTAAATTGCAATCAATTAAAATTGTTATTTAGTTTTTCATTTCTTTTATTTCTTCTCCACAATAAAATATGGGTCAGATTTACCCTTGTTTTTTATTTAAAATATTTATGACCATGTTGTTTTTGATAATTTGATACGTTGTTATAATAATAGCAAGTAATGAATTTTTTAATGGAAATATCAGTCAGACTTATTATTATGTTTTTTATTTCTTATCTTTTATGACTATGTTTGATATATTATAATTTAAACAATAATGAAATTAGTTTTGTAAAAAATCAGAATATGGGTCAGACTTATCATTGCATATTATATTTATTTATTTTCTTTTTTATGACTTAACATAAAAATTATTGTGAGAAAGAAATCTGGTGTTTTAATTAGAATATGGGTTGTATGTTACACGTTTCGTATTTATTCTATTTATTACTCTTAGAAAAATCTTTGGGAAAGAATGTTACGAGAACTAGTTTTATTACGTCTAGACATAATAAAACTAGAACTTACATCTGGATCGTAACAGATTGTTAGACAGTCTTTTTGCCAAGCCATTACACGGCTTATCTCTTCTGAATTATAAAAATCTGTTACTTTATTAACGACATCATCAGGTAAACGTTTTCCTAAATTTACATTGGGTGTAGATAGAATGCCTTTTTCCTGCACTAATTTTTTTTACCACAGAAATCATGTGCCGTGATGCACTTGCAAAATGTCTCTGAATTTGATTATAATACCAGTCCGCAAATAAAGTTAGTATCCGCATTTGAAGCTGTCTCATTTATATTTTCATATTGTTCTTTAAGTTTTGAAATAATTGTTTTTTCTTCATTATTATTATTGTTTTCTGATAATATTTCTTCATAATCTTGATCTGTTGTTTGTAAAACTTTGTTATATTTCGCACTAATAATTTTACGTTTTTTTTGGATGATATATTTTTTTTGTTACAATTTTATTTTAACTATTGGCGATTGTTTTCTGACAATATTCTTTCATAATCTTGATCTGTTGTTTGTAAAACTTTGTCATTTATCGCACTAATATGATGATATATTTTTTTTGTTACAATTGTAATATCTTGGTTCAATTAAATTCCTTTTAATTTATTTAATTTTTTTTATTAATCGCTTTTGTTCAATGTCAATTTTGTAGTGAACGAGTTGCAAATTTTTACAATAATCTTACAATAATTTTTTACGTTACATATTCTCTTTTGTAAAGAGAAAGTGTATACACCTATCCCCCGTTTTACACGGTAGATACGTTCCTGATAAAAACGTGTTAATCGAAAATATAAATTTTGTATGAAAAACCGTGTTAAACGAAAAACGTGGGTTTTTGTTCATTTCTTGCAACAAACAGATTCGGTAAAACATAAAAGTACCAGTTTAATCACATAAGATATCGACATCTTAGTTAAATTCATTTTCAAAACGAAACATGTAACATAACCAATAAGAAATTCACAGAAAAATAAAAGTAATTATGCATGCACACTGCACATACTAGCATGTTGACCTAAATCAAACCTAACTTAACTTGATTCAGTTCGGTGCGACTTGGAAGTTAAATTTGTAATTAATAATTGTGCTTTCTTTTTAACTAAACTTTGTAAACATCTTCATATTGACTTAAAAATTCGTTAACAGTTCGCAGAAATCGGAGAGCTAGTTCAATATTCGGATCATGTTGTTGAAAGTAGTTGCATTATTTATTATCTTCTGGTATAATGATTGCAATAAAGAAGTTTTAATTTTGGGTAGAAATACAATTTATCCATTTGTAAGCTGCAAATTTTGAGCGTGACATGGAGCATTGTCCAGTAAAAGAAGAATCTTAAGAATTATTTTGATTAAATACTATTTTACTTGTGGTACGCAAGAGTTATGAGACAAATCAATGAACAATGTAGCTTTAACCCAAGCTTTTGTATTGGCATTCCAATAAGTGGAAAGAGTTGTTTATTCCTTTTTACTTGAACGCTTTGCCACCTAAGCCTAATCGCTCTTTAGTATTGAAAACCTGATCAGCAGCCAAATTCTGTAATTGTGAAGCGGTGAAGTGATAAGTTTTTGAATGAACAGAAACGATGGAATTTTTAACGCTTCACCGCTTCACAGTTACAGAATTTGGCTGCAGGACAGTAAGATGTACCGCAATTAATTTCAGTCAATTTTAGTGGGTACATACTGTTGTGCGCTTTTCAATTTTAAATTTTTGCAAAAAATGCTCGTGTTTAAATATTTCGAACCAACCATGACTTGCAATAAAACTGCAAAGCCATATCATTAATTTATTTTTCATTGTTTTTATTTGTTTTAAATAAAATGTGATGTGTAGTAGGAATTACAATATGTGGCAAAACAACAAATAAAAACTTTTAACATCACGGTCACCGCAACAACATGCGTTCAACGATGTTGATGGACGCTAATTTTTATTGTTTGTGTTCTTTAAAATTTTTTGAGTTGATAACTAAACAATAAATCCAATCATTTAATAAAATATGACAGACCCAATATTTTATTATAGGATAGAATAAGATCTCACTGCTATTGCCAGTGTTGTATAATATCTCACGTTAACTCGTATGTCAAGAGATAGAATTATTTACTTACAAATTAACTATGATCATTGATACACCTACGCATTTAATATCTAGCTAATAACGATCTATTGCTTAAAATCAACTGATTTGCATAGAGAATCTCTTACATCCCTTTGCTGATATGCATCAACATGTTATTTCAAAATTTTGCTTTGAACACTCGCAGGCGTTTTTTGTTACAAGTTTCTTGCTTTCTTGTTTTAATTAAAACCTGTATGTTTATGATCATAAGTGGTATACTGGTATACCAGAAGGTTTAATTAAAATAAAGTAGATATAAGTGCGTGTAATACCAAAATTTGTCTTTTTTAATTTTTTTTTGTTGGAAATTTTGATTTCAAAAACCGTGTAAAGTCGAAAACGTGTTAAGTGAGTGCCGTGTAAAGCGGGGGATAGGTGTATAATTAAGCAATCTTGAAATTTAGTTAGGAGACATCTACTGCTAATTATAATATTAAATCTAAGGTTTGCATTTATGATAAAATAAATATAAATAAGTTACAAAAAATATTAAATTTAGTACTACAATTTGGTAAGTTAATTTAAACAAAAAGCAAAACATAGAATACTAGATGGATTCAATGACATCAACCTTCAATAACGATCTTTGGTTTTTGCTGCGGCTTAGTTATATTTATAATTTGTATTTTGAATTCTTGACTATGTATCACTGTTGAACATCTTGAACAATAATTTTATTTTAACTATTGGCGATTCATTCAAAAACTGTAAAGATTCATTAAATTTTTTAATATTTTGTTTGTGTAGTGTGTTCTGGTATAAATCGCTTCTCATAGCACATGGGCTCATTGTTCCAGGGTAAGGGGATAAACTTCCTGTCGAAACACTTCCACTGTCAATTGTTGGAATTTTATTTAGTTTTTGTCGACAATGATTACAAATTCTAAACCTTCCATTCAAGGTTTGCAAATATAATTTTAGCTTTTGTTAAACACTTTCTTTATTTATCCAACGTAAATTTTTCAGATTATATCTTTTATGTTTGAAAACATTAAATGGATTGCAACAAAATCGGTAATTCGGTTTGATTATTTTAATTTGCTTAACAATTTTTTATTCTCTCTGAAGGCACTGAACTGAAATGAATGAACAGTTGTTGTAAACTAAAAATAACCTAATGTCGCAGGTTGCAGGTAAAGTAAAACATACAAAAAAATGTGTGTGTACCAGAGTACACAGGTAAGAAGTGAAACTTCTTTATGACATATCATTTTTCTACTATTTACAACTTCACAGAAATATACGTTATATCTCTCAATAATCTGAAATTAATTTGGAAAATATTTTCACAATTAACATTTTCAGATTAAACTTTATGGATGTTTCTGCTTCTTTAAATTTTGCCCACTGTAAAAGATTACATTTTAAAGTAGTTATTGTTGTTCTTCTGGGACTTTTATACACAAATTATCAAACTATTTAGAAAAAAAACGCGGGATATCGGATTGCCCCCACACACGAATTGAATGCGAAACGAATACGAACGAAAACGAACACGAATTGAATTGAAATGCTAGGCTCTAGCCTAGCATTTCAATTCAAATATCTTATCAAAAAAAAAAATGATAAACTTGCATATACATATAAAATCAAAAAAAATACCTCTAACTGGTTCAAGTTGATGGAAGTTTGGTATCGCACTAAATCCAATGGCAAGTTGATGGGGTAGTTCCATCTACGTTGATTATGCATTCAATAATAAAAAAAAACCCATATGCTTGTTTGTTGGTTTTAGCTTCTTCCCATTTTCCAAAAAAAAATAATGTAATTTTATTTCATTTTGTTGGACCCAGTCCATTGATTGACAGATGTTTACAACATAAACAGTTTATGCACTACTTTAAAATATAAAAATGTTCCTTTATTAATATTTGGATCAGATCACAATGCAAAATCTCAATTTATTCCATTTAAATGGTCCACCAGTTTATATCAGGAATAAAACAAAACTTGTATTTCATAAATTGTTAGTTAGACAGTTTTTTTCCTTTCTTTGTCAAAAACTATTCGTTCACACAAAAAAAAATTACTAGAACTGGTATCAATGAGTAATGTTTGACAATGTGTCATGAAAAAAAAAAAGAAATCAGGATTTGTGTTATTTCTTTTTTTTTTTTAAAAAAAGAATAATTTTATTCTCTTGCAAAATTCACCGAACACCGATATTAAAATTTGTTTCTTTTAGTTTTCTTATTTAATCTTTATTTTTTTTTGTAAAATTTTTTTTTTGTGAACACTACACTTTTGGAAAATACGGATTATTATAACTGGATCCAAGGATACAGTGTTATTATCCGGGATAATATATTTCACAATCAATATAAAGACCAATATGGCCCTTGCCAGAAGAAAAAAATCTCTAATATTAGTTTATCTACTCATTCATTATATAAAAAGTATAATAAAAATAATTTATAATTTATATATTCAAATTACTTGCAAATAATGTTGGGCGATGATCCTGAGAGTTACTTCCAAATAACCATTTCCAACTAGTAACCAAATGCCACTCCCTCGGCAAACTATTTTTCTTTATCTTCTTCGATCCCGTTTGTTATATTTTCAACCTTCGTATTTCCTCTAATAAAAATTGTTCCTTTACTTTCAACTACTAATAATTCCACTTTAATTCCGCCTCTTATTATCCAGCAGCGATCCAAACACTCAACCAATAATCCAGGAATACAATACAATCCAAGAATACTACAAATTCCCCTTTCTGATCCGTTAGCTTAATTTAGACGTGCCGATCTCCACATTCAATGCCCTTTTTGTTTCAATCAAAATAAGCGACCTTTCACAAGGGCGAATTCCTTAAATGCGTTTTTATAATACAATGCATCTATATATCGTTCCGACTGTTAATTCAATATCACAAAAAACATTAAGTAAACACTAAAATTCGAAAGTTGATATAAATATATATTTTGTTTTTCATACAATTATCAACAATAAAAGTTATCAACTTATCACTAAAGAAACTTTATCACAATTTTTTCTTAAAACGCAAAATGCGAGTTAGGTAATCACTAACTTATGTTTATATCGCAATACTTTTTTAACGCCAAATAGGCACCCACCACTTGCTCTCCCAAAATTATTTTGCTTAGCAGCTCCCACCCAATTCAGCTCATATCTAAAAAATGAAGTGTGTAATCTTTACACGCTGTTGAAGTAAAACTTCTTTGGCCACTGCAGCATGTATTACTAAAAATATTAAGTATAAAATAAAATAGATATGCCCTATTGAAATTTAAAGTTTCTTTCTAATATTCTTGATAATATAATTTACAACAATGTGTAATATAAACCCATATTTACATGTTTTACAAAGTCTAAAACGTATTACAAATTAAATTTCACGATGAATACATGTCCACTTAATTTAACAACAAGGTTTGGCACAAAAATTGATGCAGTTTGTGAATAAACTATAACGGGGGTCTTTAGACACCGTTATGCCAGGAGATATTACGATTCATACGCTACTATGGACTTAGCCAAGAAAGAATTCCAACCCAAAAAAATTTAGACGACCATGATAGTCTTATAACAATTCAGAGATAAAAAAAAATGGAATAATCAAAAATATTAATACTACAAAAAAACTTATCTTAAGTGTTGAAGCTGGCTGCATTCAACTTTCGTGGTCCAAACTGCTTCTCTTTCTGCTAATCCACAATTCAACCAATCAATCAATGTAAGCAGGCAGCAATAAAAAAAGGTTCCAATCAATCAGTCAATGTATACATACGACCATAATCCCAAAATCAGTATATCCATATATCTCTATGTATAACATATATGCTCCTAGAATCCGCCAATCAATCAAAATTATCGCACAGGTTTGTTAAATCAAACAACTTCAATAATAATTTATTTCCTTTTCAGTTTTATTGTTGTATAAAAATTTTTGTTAAGCATACACTTCACCAACTTGACCTTCATGAAACATTTGTTATTTATTTGTTCTATCTTTAGTAAAGAATAACTTTATACATCAATTCACTTTAACTTAGAGTATTTTTTTTCGAACCACTCATGAAAAGTTTTCGTTTTGTTTTATTTTCGTTCATGCAACCAAATCATTTTGTTTAAATTTAATTTGTGACAAGTAGGAAAAAAAACTCAAATACAAAACAAAATGTTGGTTTTATCGTGTCACTATTTAAATTTGCAAAAGACCTATCCGCGTCTTAACTCTCTTAACCACTCAAGTTAATCACACACAATATGGCGATTCAACATTTTTATAAAATATCATACGCGGCGATGTCTTTTTAATTTTCATCTCGAATTTTTTCTTTTTAAATCGAATTGAACTTTTTAATCGATTACCGATTCAACCGAACTTAATGATTTTTTTTTAATATGAAACCGTACTGGATTCTATTCTATTTCCACACGAATTTTTTTTTTAATTATTTTATTTGAATTTTTCGTTTTTGCTAATAATGAACGACCAATTTACTTTTTATGACCAAATCGAACTGCCCAAAATTATGCAAAATCATTGTTTAAATATTTTAAACGAATGGGAGCGAAGGAGGTGACCATTCAAAAAATTTGTATACTTCTTTCCGCTATTGTGTTATCACCTTTCAGTATTATCCCTTTTCAAAAGAAAAAAAAATCAATCACGATCATTATCATACTGTCTCAACAATCGCATTACAAAACTCATATATCATTCAAACTCTGTTTCATTTAATAATCGTCGATCATGAATAGAAACAAACAACCATAACTAATTTGTGTTTGTTAACGATGCAGTTATTAAAAAATATAAAGAGAATGAAATGACAATAACCTATGAAAAACAATAATTCGTTAACAGTTTAATTGAACAGATGATAACCACTACTATTACAATCCCAAACATTTCAATATGAGATTGTATGTAATAGTATCAACAAAAATAGAAAAATGCAATTACAACTATACTAGTTTTACTTTTTGTTTGTTTATAACAAAGTTAAAGTAGAAGAATATGTTTACGAATTTAAGCAATGCTAATTGTGAGATTGATAGTTTTTTAACCGAGATAATATAAAAGAAATTGATAATGAATCAACACGACGTGTTGTTGTAGTATCGCGATTAATTAATGGTATGGATAATGAACCAGGTAATGAATTGTCGTTGTACTACGTTATTGTTTTATGTATTTACGGATGTTGAATTTTAGGATTACCAAGTAGTCAGTTTATAAGAGAGAGAAAAAATAAAACAATGTGGCGACTGAAGAGAATGTATCCTTGACTGTTCGTTGATCGTTAAATCTTACTACCAAGGCATACATTTTCTTCAATCTACCAATACAGAACCTGAACTCGTTCTGGAGTGCGGTGTAGACTCTCTTATAAATACTACTGGTTAGATAATACCTCAGATTGCGACATAACAAAACTTAACAAATTTGACATAAACCTCTAATTTCATATTTCAATTATATGATAATAATTGAATTGACTTTGTAATACATTATCTAAATATTGCTTTTTATTACACAGGCTGTAAATTATATGATCAAGAAATGCAACTCTAAATTGCAATATGACATATTTGTTTTATATATAATCTTTTTATTTATTCCTGCAACAGTAGCAAAAGAAATTTATTTCAACCGCGTGCAAAGATTACACGCACTCATTTTTCTATTTAACAAAACAAATTTAATCAACACAAATGTTTTTATTTAGAAATAAACTTTTGAAAAACGGCATATTTTTAGTCATAGAGAATTATATACCACCACCTCGAAATCTATAGCAATATAATACAATAACACGCCCAAATCCACCAGTTGAGTTCGAATGTACCGGTGGTCGTAATAATATTGCTGTATCGAACGTCGATCATCCCATTCAGGAACCATTAAAGTTGAGGCAAAAATTTTCTTGCTATCGGCCTTTAACTAACTATCCTGCTTCTCAATTTTTGGGTCTACTATTCACGATGTTTTCAGTTTTGTTTGTTGCATTCTATTTCCATATCATCCGACACATCACTTAATATGCTGCCAAACGACAAACAGTACCACAAAAAAAGAAAAATCCGCCCGTAACGATACTGTCATAAAATACAAAAAGAAATTCACAGTTTATACCGAATATGCTTTTCCTGCTTTTATTTATGTGGTTTTAGCATACAAATTTAAAATTAAATAAATTATCGTATTAGAAACAATTTCCTAATTGCTATTATTAACTGTTATTAGGTTAATTACAATACAATCAACGTCTCATTATAGTTAACTACACTAAACATCACAAAGACAAATTAATTTTTTTTTAATTTCATCTAAAATACAGTATATATATATATTGATTATTCTTCTTTATAGCTAAGGTAATAAAAAAAAATAACTCTGCAAAGCAAAAATCTTTATAAATGTTCTATTTTCTTGGACATTTTTAAAATTCAAACAAAAAACACATCACTACAGACAGATAATGTTCTAATTACAATTTTAGATGTTGAATTATGCAAATGTCTACACGTTAGATTTTCTTTCTTTATTTCAATTAACGGTACACTAGTGTTAACACATTAATCTATCGGTAATTCCCGAACTACGGATTTGACTACGTACATATGATAATCTCTAAAGCTAGTAATTACTCTCAAAAACGAGATTAACTTTCACAGATTAAGTTTCAAGGAAAAAAAGAACCGTACAATGACGTTAACACATTATTAATTTACAACAACGTATATACAATGTTTTTCTAATTCTAGCAATTATCTTAATGCGACTAGTATATGTATTGTACGGTACTTTTTTCGATCAAAAACACGTGCTACTAACGCTACATAGTGATTTATTTGCGCTAATATCTGTAGTTTCATCAATAATAATGCTAAATTTGTGTGTTCTTAGTTCGTTGGCCACCTTTTCTCTTCCTTTTTCACTCAAAATTTCTTTTAATATATCGTCGCCTTAATAATGAAATAACGTATGGCATATATACGTTGTTATTATATAATGGGTGCGCTGCATTCCCCATAAGGATGTCTATAGAGTGGCATTTTAACATTTTCCAATTATTTTATAACTGGGGGTGAAAATTAATATATTGTTAATTAACGTACATGCAAATTTGAATTTGGTTAAATATTGAAACAGCGTAAATGCATGTACGATATTCCAATTGCTACAGAATAATAACTTGGGTAAAATCATTGTCGTATATATTACATACATTACGATCGCCACACGAAATAGTAAATCTACAATATTGTATAAGCATCATTCATGACTACATGATAAACCGGTTCATACAAATAAAAAATTGTAAGAATATCATGCGTTAGTTCAATAATAATTTATTTTAGGCTTAATCGTACTTTCATGCAAAATGAAATAACGGATATGAAATATGAAATAACGTATACGGTACCTGATTGACTTTTCACCTCTTTTTAGGTAGAAAAGCGAGCAGGTACCAATGTGAAATTTTAATATGTTGTGAAGAAATTAGTCAAGATTAATTGATAGAAATTTTTTTTCCAATATCTTTATTCATTCAATAGTGCTGCCGAGTTTACGAAAATCAGAAAATCGAAAAATCTTTAATCCCAATTATCTCGAAACTACACTTTTGCGAATACGTTGTTTCATTATTAAAGCGACGATATTGTTTGCTTCTGGTTTACCACACTTTATATTTTGAGCGATTTTAGAATCTGGGCAACATTTTTTCAACAAATCTGGAAGAAAGTCCATTAAAGAAAAAGGTAAACTATACGCATTAAACAGAACATTGCCAGAATCAATTCTGATTTCTTAATTTGCCATTCAAAGGCAACTTTAGCGGTGTTTACAAACATTTCATCAATAGGTTTTTTAATTAATGTATCGACAAGTTTTTTTGTGGGTCGGATTCGAATCATGTCTTATAAGATGAGATTTAATATTTGTGAGTCTGGTGTCACCTTACAAAACGAATATTCGTTGCGACATTTGACCCAAGGGAAATCTTCAAGCCACTGTGGACGAAATACTCTAATTCTTTTTGCCTTCTTAGCAACGGTTTCTTTTTCGCTTTCCGTACTGCTTACCGATTCTATTACATCTTTGTGTTCGTTTTTCAAAAACTTATAGCTGATTTAATTACTATATTATATTTTGCTGCGTGTTCACCAATAGCTAGTCATTCTCGCTATTTATATCGTATATTTCATTCATTCATACAAACTTGAAATAATCATCATCAAATAATTTCTTTATTTCCTTTAATAAAAATATTTTGTTTCCTTAAACAATTTAATCCAGATTGTATTAATAATTTCTTGATCAATTGATCTTTTAAAGAAAGCTTGCAAAATGAATTTATTTACGGTTTAACTTCACAATATTTTATTCTCAATCACATTAAAAATAATATTAATTTTTGATTTTAAGACAAACTTTAAAATGAATCTTTTTAGTACATACTTGATTCAGATTACAAAAAAAAAGAATTTACTTCCTTGTCTAAATAAAGATTTCAATATTATTTTGTGAATCAAATCAAAAGTTAGTGCTTATAAAATAACGACTACTTAAAACTTTTTTGAAAAAACAATTATAATTTCTTAAACATAAAAAATTATTAAGGAAAAACTTGTTGCGATTATATATGAGAAATCTTAATAATAAAAAAACAAAATTACTTCGGTCTGAAAGACCTAAGTCAGGGGTGCCCAGAAATCATGGAAGAGATGGCCAAAAATTCACAAGAACAAGAATGACTGGCCGCACGGAAAAAAAAATAAATAAACAGTATAAATTATGTTAAGATTTTTTATTCAAATTAAGTCGCGAACATTAAATTCTTGTGCAGTATTACCAATTCTTAGTTCGTTTTTCAAATTAATTTCAGTTAGTCTATTTCTATAGGAATTTGTTAGGAATATTTAAGTTTGAATTTAGTACGTACCAAAATATTGTACTTTTTTAAACGGAACTTATTATTATTGTAGTATTTGCTATTTTTATAATATTTTTACTGGCCGCACCAAATCATAAAACTGGCCGCATGCGGCCAGATGGCCGCAGTTTGGGCACCGCTGACCTAAGTATTACATTCATGAGCTCAAAGTGAAATTTTTACCCCCACTTTTTTTGACATTTCTCGACGTTTTAGGACCTCCTGATTCTAAAAAAGCAAAAAAAAAAAATGTATGTCTGTCTGTCGGCCGGCCGGCCGCCGTCATTACCTACACTGCAGGGAAAACCGCTGGAGGGATTTCAAAAATTTTTTTTTCTAAAAATAGGTATTCACAAGATGCAGGTCCGAAAGGACGCTGTGTTCGATAACTGTACCGGAAGTGTGTCAAAAAAATCATTATGTATGTCAAAAATAGCAAATTTTCATATTTTTGGCTTAAAAACGTTCATTTTAAGTGATTACGAGTAGGAACATTAAATTTGGGGGAATCTTGATGATCGGGATTGGTATGTTAGATCAAAAACTAGATTATTGCATTATAAGTTTGTCAAAAAAATGTTGTCAAGTGTGTCAAAAGAAAAATTTTTATTTATTTTTTTACCTAATTTTTTTAAAAAAAAAATAAAATTAATTGTTTGTTGGAAATGAAATTTTATTATTATTATTGAGAATTATGGCATTATAAGTTTGTCAAAAAAATGTTGTCAAGTGTGTCAAAAGAAAGATTTTTATTTATTTTTTACCCAATTTTTTGGAAAAAAAAATTGTTTGTTTGAAATGAAACTACTTCGGTTTTATTATTATTATTGAGAATTATGGTATTATAAGTTTGTCAAAAAAATGTTGTCAAGTGTGTCAAAAGAAAAATTTTTATTTTTTTTTTACCTAATTTTTTTAAAAAAAAAATAAAATTAATTGTTTGTTGGAAATGAAATTTTATTATTATTATTGAGAATTATGGCATTATAAGTTTGTCAAAAAAATGTTGTCAAGTGTGTCAAAAGAAAGATTTTTATTTATTTTTTTACCCAATTTTTTGGAAAAAAAAATTGTTTGTTTGAAATGACACTACTTCGGTTTTATTATTATTATTGAGAATTATGGCATTATAAGTTTGTCAAAAAAATGTTGTCAAGTGTGTCAAAAGAAAGATTTTTATTTATTTTTTTACCCAATTTTTTGGAAAAAAAAATTGTTTATTTAAAATGAAACTACTTCGGTTTTATTATTATTATTGAAAATTATGGTATTATAAGTTTGTCAAAAAAATGTTGTCAAGTGTGTCAAAAGAAAGATTTTTATTTATTTTTTTACCCAACTTTTTGGAAAAAATAAAATTGTTTGTTTGAATTGAAATTTTATTATTATTATTGAGAATTATGGCATTATAAGTTTGTCAAAAAAAATATTGTCAAGTGTGTCAAAAGAGAGATTTTTATTTATTTTTTACCCAATTTTTTGGAAAAAATAAAACTGTTTGCTCGAAATGAAATTTTATTATTATTATAGAGAATTATGGCATTATAAGTTTGTCAAAAAAATGTTGTCAAGTGTGTCAAAAAATGTCAAATCATTTATTTTTTAGCCAATTTTTTGGAAAAAAAAATGTGGCTGTTTTTATGACGTAAATGTAATTGAAAATGAAATTGAACATGGAAATTTTTGAATTTGTTATAGTTTTTGAAATATTTTTGGAATTTTGAAAAAGTTTGCATTTTTGATTTTGTAATAATTTTTGCAATATTTTTAGAATTTCGGAAAAAGTTTTAATTTTTGATTTTGTAAGAATTTTTGGAATATTTTTAGAATTTTGAAAAATTTTTAATTTTTGATTTTATTATAATTTTTGGAATTTTGAAAAAAGTTTTAATTTTTGATTTTGTAGGAATTTTTGCAATATTTTTAGAATTTTGGAAAAGTTCGAATTTTGAAGAATTTTTGGCATATTATCGGAATTTAGAAAAAGTTTAAATATTTGATTTCATTCTAATTTTTAGAATATTTTTGGAATTTTGAAAAAGTTTGATTTTATTTAATTTAACAATGTTTCTGGAATTTTGATTATAATTTTCCGGCAACGTATTGATGTTTCGTGTTAGTTTTGTAATAAATTTTTAAACAGATATAAAAAATACTTGTACTTTAACAAAGAGTTATGTTTGATATACATCGCTGCCCAAAACTAAAAACCATGTCCTCGTGAAAGTTTTTTGCCGAAAACTATATCAAAATCCTTTACCCAGACCGAAGTCTTGATGTTTTTATATTGAATTTTGAAATGAATACTAGATGAATAATAATTTTTATGACAATTCAATCAAAAGATTGAAACGAATTTAAAAAACAATTCAAATTAAACGCAAACGATTAAATAAAAAGTCACCACAAACTGTTTAAAATTTGTTACACTGTTCGCCAATTTTCTGTTTGTTTTTGTTTTAATAAAAGAGAATTGACGAAAAATGTAACAAATTTTATACATATTTTCAAAGCTTTCTGAAAACAAGTATGTTGAAAATAATGTATCCTTTGCGAATAAATTGTATCCATTTTAGCGGTTTTACGATTTTTGTGTATCAAGTATCCATTTAACAAAATTTTTGAAATAATGTATCCAAGTGGCAACGCTGATTGTACCGTTTAAGTTTACAGAAAAAAAACCGTGTACTGGCATTAATATATAAAGAAAAACGTAAAGGACTTATGTCGTGGTTCAACCATCGGTTAATCATCCGTTATCCTTGGTTTCTTTTGTGAGAAATAAATTATTGTTGATTTCTTCTTTCTTAATTTTTTTTGTTACATAGATTTTTATCTACAACGTTGTTATTATTCAAATTTGAATCACTAATTGTAATCTATCAACGTTGTTTTAATCAATACAGAAAAAAATAACGCACTCAACATATATTCTTTTTTTATTAAATTAGACTCCAATTAAAGGAAAGGGTCTGTAAATTTGACTTTTAGACACAAAGAAAAAATACATCCAACGTGTTTACTAATTGTTGACCGACACCCACTCAACACGAAAACGTCAAAAGTAACAAAATAATAAGAGAGCCTCCGCAGTTGAGTTCACGTATTTATAGTTGATTGAAACATAGAACTCGATTTCGTCGATAAAAAAAACGCGTTCGGTTTCTAGGTTTCCATCAACCATATGCCCCCACTAAAAAAGTTGCGGTTTGTTTAATTTCCTTTTTGGTTTGTTTGGATGTATTTCACCCATGATCTAAATATATACAGGTCTGCTTGACAGTTGACACTTAATTAAATGTGACGTCATCCAGAGTCGGTAAATAAATATAAAGTAAATTATGTTTAATTTATTAAGCAAAGGCTTATTTTTATTATCTGGTTTGTATTGTTAATTATTTTTTATCATATCGTAGTATAGCTGCAGATTCAAACCAATGATTGATGAAATTACAAACACATTATTAAATTAGTGTTTACATTATATTTCGACTCTTTTGTGAGTCATTTTCAAATGGTTGTTATTTAGAGTTTCTGTAAGAATAATTAATATGTAAAAATTACAAAATTCTATAGACTAAGAAATTTATCAAAAAACAAATTGTAGAATGACTTAAAAACAAGTTAACAAAAAGCTTTTTTATATAAAAAAACAATATGGTTGTAAGTGTAGGTAATAAATGATAGAGAATTCAATATACATGTAAAATAATTTATATGTGTAATAAAAGACGTCAGAAATTTATCAAACAAGTAAGGTTATTACTGTACAGTTATGAATGAAAATGTTACGTTAAAAATACAAATATTGTAGGGAAATATTACTACTATACTGGTATAAACTATAATGTTATAAAGAATAGATACATACTTGAAGGATTTAAAACTGAGGTGAAAATCAACTGATTATCAATTATATGATGGTCAACAAATAATTTAAAAGTAACACATAATTAACATATTTAAAATAGAACACTTAAATTATTAAATTAAACATAAAAACATAATTAAAAGAAATTTTTATAAAAAACTTTTTAAACCACATTATCGATGAGGATCGATAAGGGAAAACGAGTGTATGTTAACTAAAGTCCAGATACAAAAAATTATTCAAAAACAGTTGATGAGAGATGAGAAATCAAAATCTGCTAATGGCAAACATTGTTAAATAGAATGAGGAGGATATGAGAGAAAAAAGGAACGAATGTGTTAGTTGAGAGAACGATGTTTTCTTATAATTAATATTGTTGAATGTGTGAATGTAAAAAATTGTAGTGACACAAAACAGCTGGGATAAATAGTTAATGTTGTCCCACCTGAGTTATATCTAGGTCAAGAAGTTAAGCCGTTAGGATGTAATTCAGAGTGTCTATGGTGAGATAAGAGGTAACAAACAACAGAAGGTGGACATAGAAGGAGGGTTAATAGGCAGATGTTGATCTTGATCTGGGACGAGTGATAATATTTTTGTATTGTGTGTCGATATTGTTAGTGTCCGTCTTTTTGTTGATGGAAGTAGGACTAGAAAGTATATGGCAAGATTCAATGATACGTCTCTTATATTTATGTGATTCTTTTGCTATAATCCGGGCTTCATCGTATTTGAATATATGACCCGTATCCAAGGTATGGCGTATCAGAGCTGTTTTACCTTGTTCATTTTTATGACGTGAAGTCAAGTCATATTGATGTTGCTTAATTCTGGTACCTAGTTTTTTTGACGTTTTACCAATATAGACAGCATCGCAAACTCCACAGGGTATACTATAGGTCAGACCAGACTGGTCAAATTTATTAATAGAGGATTTTATTTTGGAAAAGATGGTGTCTTTAAGTTGGTTATAAGGTTTGAATGTGATTTTGAGGTTGTACGATTTGGCATTAATGATCTTGTTGATTTTATTTGATAGCGGAGCAATATATGGGAAGGAAACAAAGGTGGTTTGAATGGGATGTTGGGGTTGGGAAGACGATGGTTGTGGTGTTATTATTATTTGAGGTGTGGGCATAAGAGTATTTGGACTATTGGTATCTCTAATTCTATTGCGTAATATTTTATAGATCCAATTGTTTGGGTAGTTGTTCTTTTTTAATATGTTGGTGATATCGTTAACAACGTCATGGAAAAATTGATTGTCAGTAAGATCTAGGATTCTGTTAACTAGTGACTTGGCTATGTTGTGTTTTAAATAGGTGGGATGTGAGGATAAGAAATTTAAGATACGTTGGGATGGTGTGGGTTTGGAATACCATTTCGCAAATATGGTAGAAACTGTAACAACGAGGAATTTGTAATTAAAATTCCTTTTTGGAATGGTAATAATATTTTTCTTTTGGTTGCTCGCATATTTAATATTAAATCAGTTATATTATTAATTATTTCATTTTGAGTCTGTAGTGCCAATCCGTATCCTTTCATTCTTTCTCTGGAATCAATTGCTGATTCTTTAGAATTAAAAACGTCAAACCAATCATTTATAATTTTAAAAAGACCATTCAAGACCAATTTTCAAGACCATTTTCACAATTTAATTGCCCAAGTGAAATACATCTTTTTATAGCGTTTGATGTGGTATTTGAAAATAATTTTGTAGCCATTTTAACTTTTTGTTGAGCTTCTTTCTTTACATTTATATGATCATACGATATATTATAAGCTATGTTTAATTCGGATGCAGATGTTAGTCTAAGTAGTTCTTTAACGGGTTCGGTATTTATTATTTTGTTATTCCAAATAAATCCTGAATCAATATAATGATTCCTAATTAATTTTATGGGGTGTGGTACATCAGCGAAAACAAAAATTTTATCATTTTCATTAGTAGGATTACTAAACCATGTTTTTCAGTAGAAATATTTAATTTGTTCCATAACCCTTGATTGGTAGTACCCATATCGCAAACCATAGCAACCACACAATATCCAGCATTATTTAATGCTGTTATAATATCATTTAAAATATCTATCGTCATCTTACAATCATAACTGTAAAAGATTGGCTGTTTCCAACTGTCCAAAAGACCACGGACCATCACTACTTGAACATAGTTTGCTGGTTTTAATGTTGTATCATTCGTTTTATCGTATTCATATTCGCATTTGATTTTCATTTCATCGAACGAAAGTACACATATTTTGCTTTTTTTTAATTGTTTAAAATGCTTCATGAAATTTTATTATGTCGTGTAATATTCCAGGACTTAAAGTAAGTTTTTTTAAGTTTTTTGTGTCTTAAAGTAGATACTCCTGGTATTGGGAAGCTCCTCTTATTTAAAAATCGATAAGCCCTAGGACCAGCAGAATGCAGACATGTTGCAGCAGATATATCATCCAGCGACCAGTTTACTTTCTTGCTTGGCTGTTTCAATTTATTTATTTGGCCAGCTGTAAATATTTTTTTTACAGAGTTCTTTAAATTAACTAACTGGCAATTTTCTTCTTTTAGTTTCATATTTTCTTTTTCAAGAGTCTTAATTTTTTTTCTGTAGTTCTGTAGTTCTATAATGGAGCTCCCTAGCACACTCAAAAGGCATCCTAAAAGAACCATATTGTACTTTAATTGATCTAATTAGAGAATTGATTCTAATTAAATAACTTTAATTGATTCTAATTAAATAATACTTACTCTGTTTGCATTTCCATTGATACCCTTTTCATTATTTTCTTCATTTGCGTGACGTAACGAATCATCAAATTGCTCAGGAAGGCTAAAATATTTGTATTACATAAATTAGTCATAAACAAAGTATGAAAACTAATTTGTTACCTTAAATTATGTTCCAGAATAGCTTGTTCAACAATTTTTTTCGATGTTCGTTTTAAAAATCTTTCATCTCTTTTTGTAGATAAAACTATTCCATCAGGTAGTAGTTTGGTTGAAGAATGATAAAAAAAGCGTCCCAACAACAACCAGCTGGTGTTCGTCGAAGAGGAAGACCTAGACAACGCTGACGTGATGACATCATCCAAGACCTTCGTGATATAGGATGTCGAAACTCGGGTCAACTGGTCATGGGATGAGATGAATGGAAGCTGGTGGCACAGACGGCAAAATCCCTTCATGGGATGTGAACGCCAGAGAGAGAGAGAGAGAGAGTAGTTTGGTTGGCAGTGCTGTTAAATTTAATAATCTTTTTTTTGTACTCGTATTTAACAACTTATCTTTCAAGCGCCAATCTTCTTCCGTAAAATGGAATGAGCGAATCCGTCCATTTTTTATGTTAACTTCTTTTTTTCCGCAAGCTCTTATCCAGGCTTTTCTTATACCGGGATCTTCCGGAAAAGTAAAAAATTTTATATTCTCATCAAAATTTTTGCCCATGTTCCAACTCTTACAACTTTTTATTGAACAAGTCGGCATTTCTTTTCAAATATATAATGTAGTTTTACTGCAAAAATAAAATATGAATATTTAAATTTAATTCTAAGTTAAAAGTAATATGCTTTTTATTTTTTTAAATACTTACATAAAAACTTTTTTCTTTCTATCAACAAACAAAAACAATAAGAATCGACTCTGGATGACGAAATATAAATAAAAAATGGCAATCAAAACGAAATGTCAAGCAGACCTGTATATATTTAGATCATGTATTTCACCATAACACATATCAATGTTACAAGTAAAAAACGAATTTAAGGGCTTTTTCGTCGGCTCGAAACAATCGCTTACTTCGCCACAAAAAATATAACCAAATTCCGTGTATCTAAACGTAGCTCTTTTGAAATAATTAAACTTTTAGAATTACAAAATACATCAAAAAATATTTCTGCATAAGCATGTCTATTGCTTTAGGGATAAAAAACTGTGGGTCCGCCAATTGAACTGATGAAGATAGATTTTTAACATCAAAATTTATTGTATATAGAGGTAAATGATTTGAAATTTTTGGTAAGATCCAAAAATCTAAATTTACCTGAAATTTGGATACTCTAGATTTTATTAACAAATTAACTTGATACTCTGCAATAAAAAGTTTTTCATTAGTGCCAGCAATTGGTATATTACAAACGCGTTGTTTAACCGCACGTAATTTTTGACAAAATGAATTTGAGATAAAATTTGATTGACTCCCTGGATCTAAAAGCCCGCGACATGGAAGTGTGACTCCTTTAGAACTCTCGACTAATATAATTGCCGTCGCTAATACTATTTGTGGAACGGAACTTGATTTTACAATTGCTATGGTATTATCTACACTAGTTACATTTTTAAATACTTCTGTAGAATTAGTAGATACAAAAGCAACTTTAAAATTTGAAACAATTGAATTTTCTGTACTAGTTTTTGGTGGTTCTTTATTTTCAGGTAGACAAATTGATTCACTTGAAATGATATCTATTACTGGTTTTCTGTGGTAATGTCCTTCTTGTTACATATTATACAACCTGCGGCTGTGCATTGTAAAAAATGATGGTTTTGAAAACAGTTCATGCACTTTTTCTCAGATTTCACCCATTCATTTCTTTCTGACCATTTTAACTTCAGGAAGTTTTGACACGAATAAATAGGATGATTAGTTTTACAATAAAAAAAAACAAGAAATAATAGTCGTAACTAAATTTGTATTTAGACGTGGTGATAAACACCTTTAAATGAATTTTGGGACGTAGATTGTTGAGGATATTTTGTAGGTTTTGTTGTTGAAGACGTTGATTTTGACTTAAAATGGAAGACATCGATTCCAATAATCTAGCATGATCCGATAAAATTTGCATAACACACAGTAAACAATTTTCATTGAATATTACATGCTTTTGACAGTGGGCAAATTTGCCTTCCCTTTTCATGTAATTTTACTTGCATTATTTACATATTAAAATACAATTTTTAATAATGTAATTTTACATAGACATTTTAACAAACTATTAATGGGCAAAGAACGTATTATAATATTTTTAAGAATGTAAATTTAAATGCATTATATGTAAAATTACAATGCTACAAATATGAATATAAATCCTTCGACTCTAATTTTATAAGCAACATATGTAAATATAAATGTTTCGCCTGTAAAACTACAAGCGCTCATATATGAATCTACAGGTTTCTTGTTAATTTGCTTTGCTGAACTAGGAAATTTACGTACTACAATTTGTAATGTATAAATCTACATTCATTAAAAAATACGAAAATTAAATACAAAATAATAAAAATTTGAGTAAAATTTATTTATTTTAATAGACCAAATTCATTCATAATTACAGAAATTTATTTATTTTAATAGATTAAATTCATTCGTAATTACATTTATCAAATTCTTTGCGTATTATTTTAATTCAAAATATATTATTTTAATTCATAACTATTAATTTACATAAAGTTTAAAAAATATCAAATTCTTCACAAAAAGTTATTACATATATTATATTTAAAAATTATTCTTTTAAATTATTCATACACGATAAGATAAGATATTCATCCATGATTAAAGAATGTTCTTAAGAAAATTTATCACCTTCGCTTTACTATTTAATTTTTGTTTTTTTGATCTAGAATAATCCGTGTTTAGATTAAGACATATGCCTTGTAACACCTCCAACGTTTGCGAAAGGCAAATAGGGTATTCTAAATTAAAAATGAAAAAGGAGTTAAAATATTGTCATTCTCACTGAACAGCATTGAAAGTTCACAAATTGATTTGCAATAATGAGGTAGAATAGTAGATTCTTGTATGAGCTTAGAATGAAGGCAATTCTTCACGAGGATGAAGTTTCACGGAACGAGCGTAGCGAGTGGAGGGAATCATCCGAGTGAAGAATTGCCTTCACCCTAAGCGAATACAAGATACTATTTTATCCACGACTACAAATATTTCAAATAATTTCATTCAAGTTTTCCTGTAAAAGTTTATATCGCCATATTGAAATAAATCTATGAAATTAAAACAAAACAAAACATGTTTGTTTATTTTATAGGTATTGTTCTTGTTTTATCTGGATTATATTACTATACCAACAAATCAAGTTTTTAATTTGTTAGGGGAATTTTGAATAAATAAAGTGGAATGAAATAAATAAAAAAGAATTTGATATATAGAAAGGAATGAATACAATTACAATGAAAGATATACGCATGGAAAGTATATATTCTTTAGTAGTCGTGGATAAAATATTTTCTTCATTTGAATATAAGGAAAGAAATACTCTTATCAGCAAGCAAACATGACACAAAGTAGGTTAGAAGGAAAGCCACAAATGTATAATAATTGTACTACAATTCCACAATCACCTGGTTTTTACTGAATCCACAAAACCATGTTAAATTTTTTAATAAATACATTCTAAATATGTATATTCTAACAAAAATTTACAAACACGAGGAATACATAACCTTGAATTATTTACACCAATCACTGCACTTACTTTTTTCAATAATTTATTTATATGTTTGTTTATATATTTTTTTTAACATTAACTAATAACTTCAATTACTTTATATTTTAATAAAAAAAATCTTTAAAAAAAAAATGAAACCGTCTGCAGAAAAAACAAAAGAGGCATAAAAAAGTGAAAAATAACTCAATTGTTGCTTTTAGAAACAAAAATACGTTACATTTTGATTAATTTAATCTAATTATACCTTACTATAGAAAAAAAAATTACGATATTAAACAAAGTTACTATATTTAAATAGTTATTTTTTATTATAATTATTATAGTTATTATAGTTGTTATAGTATTTATTATATTTTAAAAGTTATTTGTAGTACAAAACTGTTCGAAGTCGGTGCCACATTGACGAAAAACCGACTAATATATCTCAGGCTTGGCACTGATTTCCAACAGTTTTGTACTACAGAAAACTTTTAAAATATAATAAATATTATAACAACTATAATAACTACAATAATTATAATAAAAAATAACTATTTTAATATAGTAACTTTGTTTAATAGCGTAATTTTTTTTGTCTATAGTAAGGTATAATTAAATTAAATTAATCAAAATGTAACGTATTTTTGTTTCTAAAAGCAACAATTGAGTTATTTTTCACTTTTTTGTGCGTCTTTTGTTTTTGCTGAAGTCGGTTCTATTTTTTTTTTTTAAGTTTTTCTTCTATTAAATTATTCAATGTAGTTGCCAATGAATCTTCAACCAGTTTTATTCTACCGTTAATCTTCGATAATTGCGATTCTATAGTATTTGTTATAACTGGGGTTATTATTTTATTTAAAAATGAAACACTTAAATTTGTTTTTATTCTTATTTAAAAAACTGAACAATTTTTATTTATTAAATTTATCTTTACATATATTTAAACGTTCACTATTAATTTTAAATGATATCAAAATTTTTGTTTTGCACTATATTTTGATTTGTAACATATTTTATTTTATTTAATGTGTTGCGAAATATCGATTCAGACACTTTGTTTTTGTAGAACTGAAATTTTAAACAAATGAGACTTTGTGTGTCTTCAAACTATTATTCTTAAAATTATTCTTTTAAAACCTTCTTTTAAAACCTTCACTTTTTATATAGAACTGAATATTTAAACTAATAAGACTTTGAACTATTATTCTTAAAATTATTTATTTAAACTGTGAGAATTTGAATGTTTGTCTAAAACTGCTATCTTAAAACTGTATTCTTAAACTATATTGCTTGAATTGTATTTTTCAACTGTTTTGTTAAACTACATTATTAAAACTATGTTTATTTTCTTAAAAACTATTTCTTATATACTAAATTTTGATTTTATTACATTATAGAAAACAACAAAATCAAATAAGAATAACTTTTTTTTATTTAATTTAACATTTTGAAAAAGGATTGTTGTCGGAGGATTATTTTACTAAGGAAATTACTCAATATAACTTATTTCTGAGAAAATTAAACAAATTTGTTTTGTTTTGATAAAATAGTGTGAAATTTGTTTAATGTTTAATTTTACCTTTTTTGCCTTTAGATGCATTTATTGTTTATTAGAATAAGAAAAAATATTGTTGTAGATTTTTTGTTTGAAATAATTTTAACGTGAAATGTGTGAACTCAAAAGAATAATCGGCAGGAAATAAAAAGAGAAATTCTTAGTAATGATTAAAATTGTGATAACTGATAATATTTATTATTTTTATTCTTTATAAAACTATCGGATAGAGATTAAAAGAAAACTTCAGTTTTGAAAATGTGTTTAGAGAAAATTTATTGGTATGTGAAACTAATATTGCGATTTAGAAAGATTTAGAATTTTAATTCTAAGAAATTGTGATCGAAAATTGTTAATGAGAAATACGGTACAACATATTTTTGAAAGTTAACAGTTCATTTCGATAGACACAGAAGCAGACGCTGGATTAGTGGCAGCGATTGATGCAGATATATTAGTACTTCTTACAGGGGCTGTCTTAACACAAAAGCCACATCTCCAAATTACCCGACTTTTATACAGCTCGTCAATATCATTCTTACTTAGTTTTACACAAATTGCATGATAAATTCTGTTGCATTTATCACAACTTATTGATAAATCACGACTTCTATTAAGTTTCACTTGGCATTTATCACATTTAGACATGATTAGAATGATTAATTAATTTAATTTTTCAAAAAAAATCACTTTGAACAAAAAATTGAATTGACATCCAATAAAAACAATTTATTATTTTATTTCTTTATGATTTGCATAAAATTGATTTTAAATTTAAGAGAAACAAAACTCAATAGTCTGTCCCCCACGACAAACAAAATTGAATTTCAATCAATATGCAATCAATATTATTAAATATAATTAAATAGTGCTTACTAATACTTATTGTGTTCTCCTCCATTTTACGTCATTTTTATGTCGATTAAGTCTTGTGTTTAGGGTTTTTGAGGATTCTCCTACATAAATTTTTTTGCATTCGCAAGGTATTTGGTATGCAACACCTATTTTATCTTTTGGGATTTTATCTTTTAGTCTTGTAAAGTTGGAAGCTTTATTTGCTATGAATGTTGTTTGTGTCTTTTGTGTGATATTTTTCCTAATTGATTCCTAATTGTAATGTTCTAAAAATTATCTTATTTTCTGACGTTTCAATGTTAATTTTAGAGTAAAGAGTAAAGTGTTTTTGTTATTAGGTTTTTAATTAATTTTTCAGGGTAATTGTTATTTTTTAATATATTCGTTACTAGAATTATGTTATTATTTCTATGTGAACTATCGCTTAAATACATTACTCTTTTTCTAAAAGAGTGTGCTACATTGGTTTTCATACTAAGTGGGTGGGATGAAATACAGTTCAATAATCTATTCGATGACGTCTTTTTTTTATTCCAATTTGTGTAAATTATTTTATTTTTTCTATTAAGTTTCATGCCTAAAAAGTTTATTGTATTGTTATTTTCTTTTTCAAGAGTGAAACTTTACCTTTGATGGAAACTATCGAATATATCTTTGGTTTCATTTATTTGATCTTCATTTAAGGCTAATAGGAAGTCATCTACATATTTGTATATTAATGTTGGTTTGTTTTTTAATAATGGTAGTTTTTCTTTCAATAATTTTTCTAAGACTATGTCTGCTAAAGAATTTCAAATAATGAATATTTTACATTCCACCATTGTACGACTATTGCAGAAATATTGCAGAGTTCTGCAATAGTCTATTTGCGGATTTAGATGTTGGATAGTCATAAAGCTGAATAATAAGTTAGGTTGCGTAAGCTTACCAAAACAGTCTCTATAGTTTTAAAGCTAACCAACTAATTGCACATACAAATAAAATAAAATTTTTGTTGATACCTGTTACCTTTAAAATTATTTTTACATTTTTTAAGTGTTTCGCTGTTAAGTTATTTTCATTTTGTAAAATTATAACATTTTTCAATAAATGCAAAACATAGATAATATACCATATATAAAAAACCAATTTAAAATGATGTCTTTTGAGTCTTCATGAAGCACACTATATAGTATAACTTTCTTTAACTTATTTGGAAAGTTGCTAGATGATTAATTATACTTATTATATGCATATGGCTTACTATTAATGGCCCAACATTATCCGAAACCTATTGAATCACAGTATTGATTGAACTAAAAATTTTATACTGTCAAAGTTAAATGAGACCCAAGCAAATTAGCATTTCTTCTTGTTAATATGTGATATAAATAAAATCCGATTTATGTAACAACAAAAACAACAAAAACTAAAATTAGAACTAATCATATCTATATTAAAATATTTTATTTATTATTCTATGTTCATGAACCCAATTTGTTCTAACAGAGCCTTGTTACATCTGACTAATAAAATGTCACTTAAACTGTTTGTTGTTAGTCGAGTCCTCATTTTACTCAATACTAGTGCTAGGCTACTAAAAGCTCGTTCTACTTCTCAATATTTTAAGATGTCTGTTGAAGAATGTATTCTGTTTTGAGACAAGAGTTCATTTAGTTTTTCTTCTATCCCATCTCTTGTGCACATTATTTGTTGGTTGTCATGAGATTCAATATAATGTGGTAAAATCTCTCGATCTTACTTCTGAGCGTTTACCGGATATACTCGAGTCGGTTGCCGAGTTCCAGCTCAGATGATTTTAGGGACAGACAACCCAAAAAAAAAAATTTGAAGAAAGAAATTAAGCCAAATAAAAAAACCAGCTACCCAAATGATTCCAACGCGCGATCTATCTAGTATTTCGAGTCGCCGGTTATAATATCTGCGTGGGAAACATCTCCCGCTGCTCCAACCCACGCCGTCTACCCTAGCCAGACATCACAGTGGTGACAATCGAGATAATCGTCACTATGACGCGGGCTCACCCTCCGTAGACAGTCAGCCACGATAATAACAAAGTATATTGCCAAAGACTGACTGATACAATATTACTAAAACAATGATAATACAAAAACAAATTTTCTAAATGAGTACCTGACGTTTATTTGATTGATGAGTCTGGTGTATATATATATAAAATTGACAGCAAAACTTGACAGCATTAACTGATGATATTCAATAATTACAACTTGACAGCATAACTGACAATATACAATAACTTCAATTTTACAGCATTAAATTTTACAGTATTAAAGCATTAACTGATGATAAACAATCATTACAATTTGACAGCATAACTGATGACATACAATAATTTCAATTTGACAGCATAAACTGACGATATACAATAACTTCAATTTGACAGCATAAACTGACGATATAAAATGGCATAAACTGATGATAAACAATAATTACAATTTGTACAGCATTAAATTTTACGGCATTAAAGCATTAACTGATGATAAACAATCATTACAACTTTGCAGCATGACTGATGACATACAATAATTACAATTTTACAGCATTAAAGCATTAACTGACGATAAACAATAATTTACAATTTGACAGCATAGCTGATGATAAATAACAATTACAACTTGACAGCATAAACTGATGACATACAATAATTTCAATTTGACAGCATAACTGATGACATACAATAATTTCAATTTGACAGCATAGCTGATGATATACAATAATTACAACTTACCAGCATAACTGATGATAAACAACAACTTCAATTTTTACAGCATTCAATTTTACTTCTTTCTTTTCCTTTCGATTCTTTTCCCCGTTTTTCTTCCCTTCTTGTTTACTCAAATATAAATTACAATATACCTATTCAATGCTTACAACTTACTAATCTTTGTTCTAAATTAATCCCCATTGCCAGTTCAATCTAATCTTAACAACACGATTTACAACATGCTTATTTACGTCACCTTATATGCTGGTTATTTTTGTCCCGTGCTCAAATGGAATAAAAAAACACACAGGCTCCAACCGGTTTTTTTCCACGTGGTGGTACCGAAAGGAAAAAAAGCAAAATTACAAGTATAAACAAACCAACAATATATCAATCATTAAATAAAAAATTTTTTTTTTATCAAACCGAATAAACTTAATCACAAAATAAATTTGTACAGTCAAACAATGCATACAATTTAAATTAATATAAATTAATACGATTTAAATTAATATAGATTAATACAAATAAAAAAAAATAAAATGTTTAACACAAAAAAAAAAACGAAAAGACGACTGTTCGCCACGACGAATCAAAAGTAAGAGAGCGTGTCTGACATTTTCCTCCACACCTTTCTTCTTTTCCAAAAATCCTCACAACGAACTGACCTGCCCCTTCAGTTGGTTGAGCGAAACAATCAATTTATATTCACCATCGGATCGTTAAATTAAATCAATAATTTAAATATATTATTGTTAAGTTGAATGACGTAGTGTAGTAATTGGCAGTAGTGAAGCCTTTTTTTTTGTTTACAACTTCAAAAAATTTTTTTTTTAAAGATCACACGATAACCAAATCCTGTGTGGAACAAAAATACAAAATCATATCTTCAGCCACAATTCTGGAAACGGCCACCCGGGTAAGAATTACTCAACCAAAAACATTCGTTATTAGATGATTTATTGTTTAGTTTGTTTCAAAAAAAATATATTTAGGTTTGGGGATTGGTGAGACCAAAAAAAAAAACAAAACATAGCGAGCATAATCTAGGCGATAACATTCGTTAAGTAATCCAACCAACATTGAGCAATGTAATAGTGTACCGAGAATATTCGTATTTAAATACCATACATATGGTAATAAACTTCCTTTATTTCCAGTTAAGTTCTCACCAGATTCACTGCCAAACGGAAAAATGCAATCGTCAGAACCGATGCCAGACTAAACATGCAGCTTAGATTCAAAATTAATCTGGATTAAGTTCCATTATTGATCATTACATATGCTTTACTTTTGTTTTTGAGAGTGGAACCAGTGGACTATTCGTTTTTTCCCCCTTTTCCTTTTCCCATTAAGAATAGTGTAACCATTTGTGAATATACTGGTCCCAAAAAAAGCGAACGTTACAATAACTTTCTAGTTCCGTAGCTACGAAATTCCAAGAACAACGAGCAGCAATTGGTTGCAATTGAATGGTTTTGGTAACAGGATTTTCCAAACTAAGCGAATTCCATACATTCTTCAGATGAAGCTAAATCAACAAATCAAATATAAAATAATATTAAATAATAATATAAATTTTGGTGTTCAACGTATATAGGTTTACATATATACATTGAATCTGATTTATTCGATAAAATTGTTTTATCGTCCTTGATTTTATTTTTTAGAAATTATTCTACAAATAAAATACCAAGCTACAGATCAATTATCTCTATTTATTATAGATATTTCGGTCCTTATTTGGGACCTTCTTTAGTATATTATTTCAACACGTTATCTTGAACAGATTTTACTTAATGATCCCTAATGATTACTTAATTATTAAATAATAAACTATTATCTGCAATATAAGAAAATACTGCTCACAAAAGCCAATGTCTATAACTTTGTAGAATCAATATGTTCCGAAGGAAAAAACGAAAATCCGCTGTAATTGAATCTAGGATCTAGAAATAGTCCACATCTAAACCCGACGTTGTCGAACAGCTTTACCTGACGGCGTTCTACGGCTTCATTTCCAAGATTTAAATCTTTTTCTATTGTTTCATAGACATGTTTTTCCTTATAAATAGAATCCAGCATCATGAAGGTGGGAATTCCATCGAGTTGATACATCTATTGATGGCTTTTTTATATTGTTTATGAGGTAAAAGTTTCGAAATCTTATGTTTTTGAGACTTTTAACTGCTGATCTAATTATATTAATTTTTTCGCTAAAATCATCCATTTTTAAAACGTTGTGTACTGCCAGTTGAATAGTATGCACACCTGACAAAGCACAATCCACCAATGTATCGATTCGATTAATTTCATCTTGAGATGGGTCGTCTTCTTCACTGATATGTGTAGCTAACAATATTTGTTCTTCTACTATTAAACTAGCCGCTTTAACCATATTGGCTCCATTATCGGTGGTGCATGTAAATATTTGTGAAACATTTATTTTATAGCAGTCTAAAATATCCAATATTTCTTTTTTCACGTGATCCGCCGTATGGCTTTGTAGCTCCACCATACCTAATGTTCGAATTTCCATAGATCCTTGTTTTAAAAATGGACAGTTTATGCCCAATATTGATCGATTGTATCTGGTGGCGCTATCTACTTTTATTGAAAAAATACGATTGTTTAATTCTTTGCAGATGAGTTCTCGTATTTCCATTGTCGCATTGTGTATATGTGTAATAATATTTTTACTGTTTAATGTTAAATTATGCTTTGAAAGCAAAGGTTGCAGCATAAATTTAATCTCAGGAAATTCTAACACATCAAACGGCAGAGATCGTACTGTACATAATCCAACACAGGCACACACTATTGATCTCTTATTGTACACCTGTTTTGAGTTTTTGGAGACGTTGATTGTTTCCTCTTGTAAATCATTACAACTCTCTACATCTCTTAAAATATTTAGAGAAACAGCCAAGTCTTTATGACAGTTTACTAAATGTCTCTTAAGGTTTTGAGGATTATGACCCTTAAAATTTTTATTACATCCATCTACTTTCCACGAACTCATAAAAGATTGTGCATCAAATTTAAAATAATGCTCTATCCTGAACTCCATATTCACGTTTAATTTTTATTTCAATAAAGTACTAGTCAAAAGAAAAAAATTATTTATTTTTATTTAATCGACTTAATAAGAAAAAAATTTATCTTCAACTTATCATTTATCGACAATTTATCTTGTTTTTAAAGAGAAAGCCATAAACGATTTTGAATCGAAAAAAAAATCATGTGATTCAGTTTAATTACTCACAAACCCTTTATTATTTATTATAATTACTATTAATGATATTTTTGTAGAAAAATAAATCAATTGCTTACCTTAGGACTTTGTTAGACTAATTTTTATTGATAAAGTTTTTTAGCACACAAGCAATTTAACTTTTAATATAGTTTATAATAGTTTATATATAGACAGATACAATTATTTATCACTCTTAATATAATTCAAACACTGTTTCAAATATTTTAATTTATTTTTTATTGCACTATTATTTATATTCAACTATCGCTTTTAGAAATTATTTGATAAAAATTAATAAATTTAATATGCCTAGTTTTAAAAAGAATTTTTTGACAAACACATCCTTTTGGAATCGTTAAAACAATGAACTTTTCCAATTAGTTGAACATCTTTGATAAAAACAACTAAAACAATTCAAGTAATAAAAAAATATTTTGAAGACTTGAATATCAACTGCAAACATAATAATTCTTTCTCGTATCCTTTTGTCACCTTTTTCTTTTTTACATTTACTTGTAGCATTTTCGATTGAGAACCAGTTCATAACTAGTTATTTTTATTCAATACAAAAAAAACTTATTTTCCCTCCAAATCATGTTCGTTTGAAGCAAAATAAAAAAAACTAGTTCTGAACTGGTTGTGCATTTTTTCCCCTTTTGAAGAACTAGTTTTATTTTCAGTTATTTTTGAGTTTTACTTATACTATGACAAAAAGTACACACAACAAACGCTAAATCAAAACGTTATAATTATAAGACAGCATCATATAAATAATTTAATTTTATTTTTAATTATTTAACATTTATATTATGAAATTAGTTTTTTTTCGCAAAATGTATTGTTTTTTTTAATGCTTTTCGAACATTCCAAAATAAAAGAATTAATAAAATAACCAATTCAATTTACTTATACAATAACACTGAATATTTGCATGTTCGATTGAAAAAAAAAACTCGTTAAGAACTAGTTATTAACAAGTTCTTCAATCGAAAACGACATTAATTACTAAAATTCAGACAATAGGAATATGTATTTGTAAAAAAATAAATAAAACATTATGCAGTAGGTGCCATAAAATGGTTAAAAATTACTTATTCTTGTAGAACATCATCCTAAATTTTTATTTGATCCTTTTATTTGTTTTTTTTTACCAGTCCAATCATAAAAACTATAAAGATTGTTTTTTTTATATGTATCTACTATTAATAATATTGGTGTGTGTTAAATAGACAAGCTGTTCGCGCTACACCTTGTGTTACACTAATAGTCTATTCCAACTTGGTAGCCAAACATTTCATTTCGAACTCTTGGCTGTGATACAAAAAAAAAATAAACATGAACCAAAATCACAATAATAACGGTAATTTTCAACATCATAAGACAAAAAATATTGGACCCCCAGCCTGTATTTTGCAATTGAACATTGAAGGCATAAGCACGTCGAAAACTGAACATTTACAAAGATTGTCAAAAGATTACGACATCGACGTTGTAATTCTGCAAGAAACTCATGCAGCAGATGAAGCGCAACTTACCTCTAGACCTAAACATTGTTGGTTACAAATTAATTAGTGCTATTTGCCATCAATCATATGGATCTGCCACGTATGTTAAGTCAGAAATCCTGAACTGCATCCATGTACTTACACAGACGGACAACGATATACATCTTATTGTTGTTGATATATCGGACACGAAAATTGTAAACGTATACAAGCCTCCAAATACAGGATGGCCAGCTGCTACTCTACCAGTATTGAACCACCCAGCAATATATGCTGGTGACTTCAATAGCAATAGCCATCACACTCAGTGGTCCTACTCAAATAATAATACCAATGGCGTGCAACTGACCGACTGGGCAGATGATAACAACATGTTTATAGTATATGATGCGAAAGACATGAAAACCTTTAGATCTGCAAGATGGCGAAGCGATTACAATCCCGACTTCTGTTTTTCCACAAAAAACGAACAACGTAACCCTATTCCAATATCTAGGGCTGTCTTACAAGGTTTGCCACGTTCTCAACATCGTCCAGTGATTTTTGAGGTAGGATTCAAATCCCACTCGTTAACTCTAATCCTCAACCTAGATGGAATTTTAACATAGCTGACTGGGCTAAATATAGGTTGGAGTTGGATGCAGCGATTCGCTGGATCCAACCCATTCCTAAAAATAACGCTAGATTTGTTGGAGCCATCATCTCAGCTGCAAAGAAATGCATCCCAAGAGGCTTTCGTGAAGAATATATTCCTGGCTGGAGTAGAGAGAGCGATATATTATATGACGTGGCCGATGACTTAATTTACTCACTGGACGCCTCGAAAAAACAAAAGTTTATTAGCGCCGTTGAAAACATAGATTTTTCCCATTCAAGCAGGGAAGCTTGGAGTCTCCTTCGGAAGCTGGGTGGCTCAAACTCAATTACTCGTGCTAACAATGAAATAAATCCAGAGGACATTGCAAATCACATAGTAAACATGTCTGGTTCTTCTATTAATCGCCTTCATAAGAGAACAATTAAACTAAATTAAGATAAATGAAGCGCAATTGCTCGTCTCCAACGAAGTATGCGAGCTCGTTTAGTAGCGAAGAACTAGAATCAGTTCTGTCCCAAACAAAAAACGGAAAAGCAGCAGGCTACGATGGCATTTTCCCAGAACTTCTTAAAAATGCTGGAAAAAATGTAAAACAGTGGCTAACAAAATTTTTCTCGAATGTCCTAGAAACCGGCAATGTTCCAAAACATTTTAAGACTACGAAAGTGATAGCGAAACTTAAGCCAGATAAACCATCCAATGTACCAGGAAGCTATCGCCCGATTGCCCTTTTGAGCACCTACTATAAATTGCTAGAACGGCTCATATACAATCGTATAGCACCGATATTGAATGACCAGATCCCAGTCGAACAAGCTGGTTTTCGACCTAATCGCAGTTGCACTGACCAACTGCTCGCTTTAACATCCTATATCGAAGCTATATCGAAGCATAATTCGTAGCACTCCAGGATTTTTCCTACGTGTTAGACAGTCAATGCGTCGAAGAATTGCTGCGTACATTGAAGCTAACGGCGGACATTTTCAATATTTAATTTAACTGTTTATGATTTGTTATTATTGATTTTATATTTTTTTTAATTTACTTCTTTACTTGATTTGTTTTTTTTAATTTTGCATTGTTTTTTTTTAATTTTGCAATTATGAAGTTAATGTTGGGTTTTGTTACTTGTTCTAATGTTTAAATAAATTTTATTTAATTAGTAAGAAAAAAATTTTATTTCAAAAAATTGACCATGTTTTTCAACATAAAAGTTGATTTTTCTCGAAAACGGTTGACTTGAGAGCTTATGACGTGTAGAAAGTGTAGTAAACAACGACGTGTAGAAAGTGTAGAAAACAATGGCGGTTCATATGAGCGTCTCATAACCGTACTTTTTCCAGTAACGTAGAAGTTGGAGGGGAGGAGGGGGGGGGGGGGGTGGAACACCCACTACCCCTTCAAAACCTTCACCAATTAAGACTTTAAAAAAAAAGCCGCTCAAAACAAAGCTTATTATGACTAAAAAATGCTTACGAAAGCTGTTTTCTGTACGACAAACGGTTCTGGAGATATTTGCAAAAAACGATTTTTTTTTTTTCAATTTCAAAACCCTGTATCTCGAAAATGGTGCATTTTAGAGGGTAAGTTAACATAATTTTTTTCATAATTTTGGACGAGCTATCATATCGTAAAGTCCTGCGCATATATTATGAAACACCCTGTATAATTGATTTCTTACAAGTTCTTGTTCAAATGGGTGTTTGTACAATTTCCACTCTCCAAATATCGCTACTAGAGTCAAATCATTATTTTTCAAGAGCTCAGTTATGTGATGTTTGGATGATGAGCTCCATTTTTCTATTACTAAATCTGGACTTCTTAAATTACGGACTTTGGACTTCTTAAATTACGAAGCTCTGTTTTGATGGTCTCATATGCAGTTAAATCTTCTGTAAAATATAGTAATAAATCAGTTTTATAAAGGTTTGTGAAATTAATTTGTTTTATACCTGTTGTTGATATTGGTGGTTGTGTCGAATGATTTGTAGGTATATGAAAATCCGAATTGAGAAATTTTTGAACCGTTCTCATCTGATATTTAAATTTGTTATATAATATTCCCAGAGCAGGTTTTCGTCCTCCTCTTTGAGACAACTATGTGAGCTGAAAGTTGGTTGTAAGGTATATGGTTGGTATATATGTATATATTTAAAAGTAAATATATTATATCGAATCTACTCCTATATATACTTACAACATTTCTCCTTTAAAAAAGTAACAACCTCCACAGTCATTACCCGTATCTCGCTTGTGGCCGCAATCGTTTAATTACTAAGTAGTATTCCACTACTAATGTACATAAGTCTTCTCTTTGCATTTGTTCTAAAAAGCCGTATTTTGAAAAAATCGTTTGATGACTTTCCCGCTTTCGCTTTCTTCAAGCATGTATGAAACTGAAGAAGAAGCTTTTTTTAAAACTCGATGGTTGTGGGTGCAAAGTATTTATAGAGTTGGCTGATAGTAAGCGGAAATTATAGGTTGTAACCTGCAGTTGTGGAAAAAAAAATATTTTATTAATTTAATTTTTTCACTTGTTTTTCATTTATTATAATATTTGAGAGAAATTTATTTAGTTTGAAACCACTAGCTTTTCAAACAATTTGGCCACAACGGATAACATACTAATTGGACGATAATTCTGGACATCCGTCTCAGACTCACTCTTATGAATTGGTATAATTGTAGTGGATTTCCAAGCTGTAGGAAATATTCCTGTTGATAAAGATTTCTCAAATATAATATTAAGTGGTTCGGCCAAGTAACTAGCTGATTTTTTAATAAACAATGCCGGTATTCCATCCGAACCCGGACCTTTTTTTGGGTCCAGATTACGCATCAACTCAAAGGTTTCATTTTGTGATAAAGATAAATTTGTTAAATTAAGATGGCTACTTTCGATTACTTTGGGCTGGCAATAAGAATATTCTTCATAGGTTGTTCATAGGGTATCAAAGTAATCGGCAAATGCATTAGCAATGTCAATTGGTTTTGTCACTTCCTCCTTGTTCCATACTACTGTAGAAAGTGAAGACGTTTTCACTTTTCTTTTGTTTTTAACAAATCTAAAGAAAAGTTTTGGATCTTGTTTTACTTTTTCTTCAACATGCTGGATGTAACGGGAATAATCATTGTTCACCGAAATAGAGACTTGGCTACGTAACTCACTGAATAAAACATAGTCACTTATATTTCTATATTTCTTATAACGTCTGTGAAAATAGTACATTATGATGCTAGGACGTAAAGCTAAAGATTTTGGACGGATGTGGAGTTTGCAAATCGAGGCGCTAGCCGAGATTTGCACCCACATTAAGTCCAAAATAGCTTACGTCCATGCATCATATACTATTTTTTATTCGCCGCAAGCAAAATATTTTAAGAAAAGTTGTTTATTCTAAATTAAAATTATAAATTTTCATAAATTTTAAAATAAAAATATGTGGAACAAGTAACCTTTGAAAAAATATTTATTATTTCTTCCAAATTCTATGACAACAAATGATAACAACTATTTTAATTGGATAATGAAATTTTGAATTTGCAGGTTGCTTTGATAAAAAAATTTATTTTTCATTGAATTTAAGCAAATACAAATGCTTTTTACTTTTTTGGACGTAGCTATGACGACAAAATAAATAGCTGAAAAGTGATACTTTAAAGCCGCAAATCACAGTAATAAAGTAACACTTTAATATATAGGCGAATAAAAAAATATTTTTTATTATAAAGGGAAATTGTTGCTCTTTTTATTTAGTAAAGGAACACACTGTCGTATCAGCTCATTCAAATTTTTGTAAAATAATTCAAGTAGTTCATTTACGTTAGCATGTTCAATACTGACATTGTTAAACCAGTTCGTTATCGGAAATAATTGAAATAACAATTCATAGTTTGTTTTATTAAAGTTATATATAGGTTCACCGTTAATCATTTTATGTGTAGGACTATATTTAAGATTTATATCAATATCAAGAGGTGGATGATGTACATCCATCACTGATAATTTATTCAAACTATTAGAAACTTTGATTCTATTAAAAAAGAAATTATTTCCTAAAATTAAATCTAATAAACGATTGTTACTATTCGTAATAGAAGATATTTGTTGTAAACCAGAAAAATTAAGCGTGTTCATAAACATCGACTGCTTTAGATTTTCAGCATTGTTAAATGTACCATTAGGAAGACACAAACTGGACAATGTTATAATCTCCTATTACGATTACGCCTTCATCAGGAATGTTGGTAGTCACTTCTTCGATAATTCGAAAATGATCCATCAAAGCAGAAGTATCAGGAACTGGTGAAATATATACTCAACAAATCCGAAATGCTATCTCATTAGTTAATGTAATTCGAAGCCACAGATCTTCAGATGATGAAGCTAAATTTTTCAAATGAGTTACGGATTTGATTATAGAAGATTCAACCGCGATTAAGGCTCCACCACCACAATTTTTTTTACTAGTTGTTGAGTTACGATCACGACGAAATACAGAATATCTAGCATCAAACAATTCGCCATCCACAAAAGAATCCATAAGATTGGTTTCAGTTAAACAAATAATGTTATAATTTGTTTGTATAACATTTAAAAGTAAGTTCTTCGTTTTAGTGCGCAAACCTCTTACGTTTTGATAATTGATAAATGCTAATATGCATGATGGTAGATTAGTACAATCAAATAGACAGGGTCTGTACAGAATATTCTTACAATTTTTGATGACTGTGAATCGTCCTTTTTTGCTAAAATGCATCCATTTTTGGACCACGCAAAACTAACCGTGTTTTCTTTAGCAAATCGTTTAGTATGAATTAACAATGCCTTAAGGTCAGCAGTTAGGTGCTCGTTTATAAAGATGGTATTGTTTTTATTTGATAAATTGTTGATTCCAAGTTGACTGCAGTTTATAGTTCCTTTAGCTTTTGAAGATGCAAAGAAATTATCGCGAACGTACTTCTTTGAGAATTTAACAATGATATTTCTTGGATATTTTTTATCAATATTGTTTTTATGTGTTCGAACGCGATGACAATGGTCGATATCAATTAAGTCAACCTTATAATTAATAACTTCACCAACTGCCTTAACAATGGAAACAATATTTTCTGAGTTAGTTTCTGGAATACCGACAATTTCTATATTATAATTTCTGGAGCGTTGCTCAAGATCAACAATGCGATTTTGAAGGGAAGAAATTTAAGATTTAAGATCAATATTTTAGTTTTTAATTTCTTCCAATCTATCAATCTTAGTTTCGAGCCCTTTTAGTTGAGTTTTCAAATCGTCAACATGTTTAAAAAAAGTCCGATGATTTCAGTATAAGTCCAATTGATTTATCGTGGGTGATATTCGGTACGCTTATGCCCTTGCTTACCGCACTTGAAGAGATTAAAGTAGTTGAAATGGAGGAAACAGATAAAGATCCAACGTCATGTTGATCAGTACGAGGAATTACAATAGATATTCTAGTTTTTTCATGCATAGGTCGCAGTTCCAAATGACAGTACCTGCACACTCAAAATTTTTGGTCGATATACAATGCAAGAAGCATTACATATAGGTCCAATGCATTTCTGCATTTGATTCTGATGCATACCCTTGCATTACAAATTTTTGGTTCAAAGTAACATTCAATTTTAATGTTATTAAAAATTGAAATTTAATGTTGTATTTACATTAATTAATAATGCAAATTAAATAATAATATTTTAATTTAAGTTGAATTTTTTTAAATGCAATAAAACATTTAAACATAATGTATGCTTTATATTGAAATTTAATTGATGAAGCATTAAAATATCGTGATTTAAATTGAATTACATTCTGGTGCAATATTAAATAAAATATTTACTACTTACTTGTATATAAACTGAATGTTTAAAACATTGCATATTTTAATTTAAATAAGCACTAAACATTAATGGCACGAAAGATGGTTTGTAATTCTTTTAACACTTTTCTACTTAATAGTATAAAATAAAAAACTTATTTAAATTTGTATTGATTATATTATATTATTATATCAAACTTAAGAAAAAAATCAATAACGAATATTTGTTATTCAATAAATTTTCGTTACTTGGTCCATATCTATTACAATTCATTTTAAATAACATAAAAATAACTAATCATAATATACATATTCATTTTTCTATGTAACGTGCAATATTATATTTTAAAATGTAAGGTTTATTGTTTTTTCTGGAATATTTTTTTTCAAAGCTCTGCTTAAATTTTAAGTTTTTATAAGAAATTAAAATATCATCTTTCACTTTTTCAGTCAACTCATAACTGTTATGAAAAAAATCGTACAGCCCGCGATATTCTGAACAAATAAAATAATAATCTGACTCATTTTTAATTATTTCACAGATTTCATAAAAAAATATTTCTGACTTCAAAGCTCTTGTTTGTACATAAAAACCAATTTTGTAGTAAAAATCGTGTTTCAACGAAGTTACTGAATATAAACTATTAGCACACCCTGGAAAATGTTTGGCATATTTTTCGTTAATCACTATCTTTTTAAGTTTACTGTTATGTACATACTAGGGATGGAAAGATTTATAGAAAAGTCGATTCTCGATTCCTAGTTTGATTTTATACATTTCCATTCCTAGAATCGATTCTCCGGCTGCCAGAGTCGATTCTTTATTTTAATCGATTCCTATGTTAAAAAAACTAGCTTTAGCTGAAAAAAATTTAAATTTATATTTCAGTGATATACATTTATTCAGAATAAATTGTAGACAATCAACTTATGAAAACCACATATTTTCTGCAACTGTTCTTAAGAAAAGTAGCATATTCAAATGATCAGGCGTTAATCGACTTCGAATCTGATTTGCAATCAGACCATTGTGTGAAAATAAACGCTCACACGGAGTTGATCTTGCTACTATGTATGTATATTGTTAAATATTTTTTTGCTATATTGTTGATAAATTTGAATGTTCATTTTCGAGTGTTTTTCATGTAATAATTGGATTCGGATTACTTTTTCTGTCGACTGTTGGCTGATTAATGAATACTCTTAATTTAATCAGCAACCCGCCTACTTCCTCCCTGTCATTATTTTGATGGTTTTGTTGCATAGTGTCATCTAAAAAATCTCAAATACCATTATCATTCGAAGATCATTGATGATCTGCAGTGTACTCGTTGTCATGATCAACCGCAACACTTTTTGTTAGTTGATTTTCTTTTTCCAAGCAATATTTATAGATAAAGTTTGAACGTATATAGATAAAGTTTGAACAAATTAATTGAAAACCCCTGACGAAGAAATGTTTCTTTAAACTTAAACATTTCTTGTGACATACCGACAATAATCACACCACTCGCGGAGTTGCAAATATTTTGAAATCCTAGTTTTTTACATCGGGAGTCGAGCAGCGTATTAATAGAATAAAACTTAACGGCTTCTAAAGCCAAAAAAATCGAATACTAAGAAACGATTCTTGATCGACTTTGAAAATTAAAAATCGATTCTTTATAATCGATTATTTTAACAGAAAAGTCGATTCTCGAGTAGAATCGGAATCGAATTTTCCATCCCTAGTACATACAGGGATGATAAATCGAGTTTAGCCCATTTATAAGAAATCATATGCTGATGTCGATAAGCTAATGTTTTGCAAATGTTAACAAAATTTTGAGGATTAAGTCTTGTAAAATAACGGTGTTTGCTCTCATATCGCATAGTCCATAAATTGATTACCGGTCCCATTTTCCGAATTATAGTACCATAATGGGTTAACAAATGTTGTTTTGGTGTAATATTGTGCTTAAAAATATTTACTATACAAGATAAATGGGCTTCAATGTTTTCTTCCAAATCACAAATGCCTTTCAATGATACCGTTTGAGCCAATACAATATTTAAAATTTGAAGCAAAGTTATTATAATGGACCATTGTTTCTCGTGTTCTTCATTATAAAGATGTCCGAATAAAAAAGGAAAATGAATCGTTAAGCATAGTGACTGAATGGAATATTGTCCTAAATTACTTCGATCAAAATTTATGATAGATGGTTTATTTTTATTATGCAAAAGACCATAATCAAAAGATGCAACTATTTCATTTATTTTTTGCATAGTTATCAACTTCTTCGATATAAAGAACGATAGAAGATACTTAATAGCAATGCCAGCACAGCCTTCGAGTATATCATGCATTAAATCGACACTACAGTTGTCAATTATGTTAAAAAAATTTAAGGAATTCAATATACTAACTCTTTTTATACCTTTTGTTTCACTTAACCGTATTTTCTTATTAGAAGGTTGTATTTGAATAATGTCCGAACAATTTGGTTTTCTTAACATAATATTTATCTCAGATATAGCGGTTTTAGCCTGTTCATACGAAATTTCACAAAATCTACAAAAATTTCCAGAGGAAAAGCATTTTGAAAAACCCAAAATATCATTAGCGGCTAGATTATCATGTGCCAAATTTATTAAGACACCTTTAATTTTTCCGTAACCGTCAATATCAATCCCTATTGTCTCTAATATTTTGATCTCATTTACTATCGGTACTAAAATATTATTCAAGTTAAAAGCACCTTGAAGGTCATTCACGTAAAATAGGGCAGCTAAAAATATATGATCAAGCTTAGATCCAAAGTCGTTTGGCATATTACATACCGTAAAATAAATAGCACCAATCTTATGAACTACAGTTTTCGTGCCTAATACTTTAACAAGCTCAAAATCATCATAGTAAATTTGAAGCATTATAGCATTTTTGTCATTTAGAATGGTTTTATAGTTTTGAAAAGTGCTTCCACAGCAAGGTTTTTCATATAAGCCATTCTGACACTTATGCGATTTGTTGAAATTAAAATAATCCTCGCGAAAATTACAGTTTTTAAACATATTTGCAATTGACTGTAATATTGAGATATGCTGATATAAATTTTGCACACAAACTTTTTTATATTGCTTCAAATTTTTACTGTATCGCATTTTAAATCGTTTTCCAATTGGAATTGATACTGGTAAAACAATGTCAGTTCGGTTTATTAAGAGCTTACGACGCTTATAAAGTGAAGTATAGTTATTTAAAACATTGTTTATGTAATTTTCCGTATGAGAATTACTTATATTATTTTCAAAATCAATAGCAACACTGTTGATAAGCTTTTGTGTTGATAAACTAATTTCAGTTATTATAGCTTCAGGCAAAACAAGGGAACTTAACTTATCAAAATAATCTTTAACTTCATCTTTAAATGAACAGTTTAAATTATTACTAACTATTGGTGTTCTGGTTGATCCAGAAGTTTCGCACAACATATTTTGAGTCTCCAAATTTTGAGTATTGACAGAAATATTATTACTATTTTGAGTACCTGAACCTTTAAAATGAGATTTAATGTGTCGTCTTAGACCACTAAAAGTTTGGAAACGAGCTGAACAATTCCTATCGCATACGCAGTTTATTTGAGTTGCTGAATTTTCATAAATAAATTCAACATTTCTTAAGTGAAAAATGATATTTGTTTGATTATCAAATTCCTTATTACATATGAAGCAGAAGTATTTCAGTACCATTATTGCATCAATTTAAGCTAACAAACTATAAAAAATTATAAAGAGGGCAAATAAGTATTTCGAATTAAAGCTCATATATATTTTCCTTATAATATCTAAATTTGTTGATTACTTCATCAATTGCAGGGGTAGTTTTAGTATTACTAAAGTTATATAACATTTTGGAAATTAATTTCCAAAAATTTGATAAATGTAGATTAAATTTTGATTAAATACATAATGGCATTTAAAAAGCAAGTCGAACGTTTGTAAAATAGAAAAGCCTTCCGGTACAGGCAATAACCGTTTTTCAATATTGATAAAGTAGCTGGACACTGACAATTTATTTATACATGTTGCAATTATATAGGGATTTGCATGTCCATCAGCTAAAAGTTCCTCTTCTGTTGAATTAAGCTGAAGGTCAGAATAAACTTTAATCTTAAATCTGAAACTAATATATGAAGTATTTTAAATGTGAGAGAACTTACTGGCTTAAATACAATCAATTGATTTTTGGTACCCTCAATACTCTGTCGTGGAACCTTCGAAGAACTTTTTCCGTTTGCTGTTTGAGGACTTAGCTTAATAAGAGCAAACAGTTTCTGGAGAGTTGGAATGTATTCTGCAATAAAGATTAATATAAAATTATTTTAAAGTTAAGGCATAAATATTTGCTTTCATTATGTTTTTTTACTATACCTGTATGATTTTCAGTTTCTCGTGCAGTTTTACAATTTTCTAATACAACATCGATGTATTTCTCGTATTGATTCCAGTTTTCGAAAAAGCAATTGTCATGTTCCTTATACCTGCTACTAAAGTCAAAGAGCACCTGTAATATAAATAATTTGTAGAATATTTTCATAAATATACATTGTTACAGAGAAATTACCAAATCCGGATCGACGAAAAAAAACGGTAGATTTTCACCAATACAGTAATTTGAATTTTGTTCAATTAACTTTGAACGTATTAATACTTGTTAGTAAAAGTTTTTCTTTAATTAAATTTTTTTGTAATTTAACGTCAGCATGTTTTAGAATTAACAAATCCTCATTACCAATTTGACTGTCATTGTCTTCTTTATCTTTCCACTCGCTCTGGTCTGACGATTTTCGTTTTCGTATTCGCACCCCCTCTACTTGCCGAAATTTTTCTGGCAGGTTTCTTAATTTATTTGGAATGAAACCTTTATTGGTTTTTGGGTCATATAAAATTTTCTGTAGGTAATAAAGAAAAAATTTCAAATTTTCGTTAACATAATTTACACATCAAGTAAATACTTACTGCTCCATCTGATTTAAGTTGAGGAAATAAGTGTTCAATTGCATGTGCCAAATTTAATTTCTGGTTTGCTGTTGGATATTGCCCAAATTTCTTAACCAAACAGCTTACACCTTCACGAATGATTGTCCTTCTTTCGATAAGTGTCAAAGGTTTTAACACACCGTCATTGGTTTTCTTCTTCAATAATACATGTGATTGTTGACTCTCCCACATATAAGTTTCCAAATCCTTAAATATATATTTATCATTATACAAAATTATTTATACCAATTAAAACCAAGTTTACTTCAGCATTAAATTTCTGATTATTATTAACTATAAAACTATTAACACCGGAAATCTGTGCAGGGTAATTGTCTGCTTTTGTTTGAATTTTTAAATGAAATAGTGGATGTGTCGAATACTGTTGTACAAAATCAATGAACACTTCCTTGGCAACAATAACGTTGTCAGCATCGGCTAGACCCTCTATTTCTAAAGAGCTTAAATTTGAATTTAATGCAGCTGTAAATATATAAATATATCGATGGTCTAGCGCACAGATGTGGTAAGTGACATTTTTTGAGAAAATGAGTTAACTACTCTATAAAATTCTCCATTTCATTTTTCATATAATGTAAAAATATTGAATGTGTATGTTTAATATTTTATCCAGTAGATGGCATTGTTGTACTGTACTGTTCTGCACATGTACTGTGGTAAGTACTTATGGTTTGTATAAAACTAAATATTATTCATGTATCTCTTAAGTTCTATCATGTAGAAAGACATAATTACAATAAAGACTAGATAACTACTATAAAACTCTATCGAATTCCACTACATAATATTTTACATTTTCAATATTTATTGAAGTGTAAACTTTCAAACGCCTGTACTGAACAATTTGCTAAATGTCACTTACCACATCTGTGCGCTAGACCATCGATATGTGTATCTATATATATAAAATAGATCTAAATAATTTTTTTTATTACAATCATGCAAAACAGTTTTTTCGTATATACCTGCTAAAATATAATCCTCGTAACGATGAGCTCCTTCATGATTATTGCATAACTGGTTCACTTGGATGTACCGTTTTTCCCCATCAATTTCAATTTTAACAAGACGGCTTTCTATTTGATCATCATTAGATTTACGTTTAATTTTTAAAAAAAATTGAGGGTGATCTGCTTTTTCGTTAATTAAATTAAGGAAAATGTTTTCTGGAATCTTTGTGTTATCAATGTCTATGAAATAGTCTATTTCTTCTACTGTACAGAAACAGTTTATTGATGCTAGAATAATAATATTAGCTGCGTTTTTTTCATTTGGGTCAGGGTCAAGGTCTAGATCAACTCTATTTTTTACATGTAAAAACAACAACAACATGACCCAGATATTTATCTGGGTCTAGATCAATGATCCAAAATATTTTGGTTACATAAAATTGCAAGAGATGGCGAAACGTAGGTTTTGATTTCATAAGGTTGGTATGGGCATTTTAAAACCTATAAATGTCAAAGAAAATTTATTCAAAATAAAAAAACTGTCAAAGATATATTGTTAAATTTGTTTAAAATCAAGTTTAATATGATTTGTTTTCAACATGATTTCAATAAATTTGCTTAAAATTAATTTTAAAGCAATATCTATGATATAAAATCCATATTTTTTTAAAGAATAGATGTTTACAATTTTTTATTAATTATCAATTATTTTATTTCACGCCCTTTGCAATAAACAATGAACATTGCATTGACATGTAAAAAAATGGATTAGTGTTTCTGATTAAATATTTTTGAATTTTTTTATATGAAGTTTTATTTTTCAAGAGTCGTTAAATTTTTTTTATATTGAGTTTCAATTTCAAAACGGCGCTACAAGTTCACAATTTTTTTTCTTCTCAGCTCAGTGTTGCCAACAATTTCAAATATAATTTTTTTTTTCTTTGCGTGACCCACATCGTTTTTTTCAAACCTTGACCCTGACCCAAATGAAAAAAACGCAGCTATTAATAAGAAAGCTACTTTATAATAAAATAAAAATTTGCACTAAAATACCGGCTAACAAAAAATCTTCGTAACACAAATAATTATGAATTGCACATTGTTTGGTCACTTCTATAAATTTTTTTTTATCACCAACTAATAGTTTTAAATATTTAACAGGCAACATTTATGTAAACTACACTTTTGTTAATTAAAACCACACTTGAAACTTTTTATTCTATTAACTTTGAAGTTGTAATGTATAATATTTAATATTTACTTGTAATTTCAACATCAAACAACGTATGAGTTGAAAAATTGCCGTTACTAGAACAAACAGATCAATACATCTTTCAAAAATAAAAAGGATAATTATATTATAATTCATCACAAAATTTGAGTTGAAAACATAAACTAATTTAAATTCCATGCGACAAAAAGAGATAAACGACTTTCTAAGTATGACTTTCGTTTTTTGCGTGAAGCACTAAACAGTTTTAAATTGATAATTTTAGCATTAAAAACTAATATTTTAATGCATTTTTGCATTAAGATTATAAATTATAAATTTTGAGATGAAATAAACAACTATACTTCAAATATAGCATTTAAACATAATGCACATAAAATTAAAATAACCTTATTTAACATGAATTAAAAATGCAATTTTAAATGTTGGTAGCATTTTTTGGAGATTTAAATGTAAACAAATTTAAAAGTAATCTAATTACATTGAAATACAATTTAAATGCAGATACATGCATTAAAATTTAAGTTTAACTAAATTTAAAATGTTAGATGTTTAGGCTTGCATTTAATTATTGCATTTAAAATTTTGAGTGTGTGTGGCTATTCCATCAAAAATTTGTGGTGATAATTTGGCACATTTATTATGAAAGTAACGAGAGCATTTACCATTAGATTGTAACCCAGGCGCTCTGATTTTAGTAATGTTTTCCTTAAATACACAACACTGTTGTTTTGACATTACGTGAATTGCTGGATAATTGGAAATGAGGTCGTAATTTTACTTTGTTCATTAATCTAAAATTACTGTTAAAAATGTAAATTGTATATATTTTCAGTTTTCAAGCGTAATTGACATTATTTATACACTGTTATTATTATTATTTATTATTGTACTAAATTTTATTCTATTATTATTTATAATTTTCGATGATTTTGAAAATTATAATGACTACATGAATGAAATGTTATATTTATACACTTTATACATTTAGAGCAGTAATTTTGTAAGCATTCCACAATAAAATCAAGCAAAACAAAAATCGAATACCGTTTTTTTGTTCTTTTATTGATCGATCCATCGAAAACACATAAACTTTTTTCTGCTTCTTTATTTCACTCTGATTTTCATTTAAATATATTTTCACTTATATTTCTCGATAGTTTTGAATGTTGATAATGGTAGCATGAACTGTAACATACATACATTAGACAATTTTATAATAAAAAAAACAGACAACCAGAAATGAACTGAGCAAGGACAGTGTCTACGTAATTGCACTGATATTTAAGAGATATGTAAAATAAGAATTGTCATTACAGTTACAGTTTGTCTTATTGCACTATAATAATAATATAATAATAATAATAATAAGCTTTATTTTTGTTTCTGCAAAAAAAATTATACATACTAAATGTTCTATTTAAGCTTAACTACAAAAAAAAACAATGGACCAGCGGTCCGTCTGTTTGCTTGCATAATAAATACCAAATTAAAACAATTCAAGAATATTAGAACCTAAATATTTTGGACAGCAAAAATGAATAGAAGAATATCATATAGACGGATATCATATTGCACTATACACTTCAAACTTCCAATAAAACAAAATATGATTGAAATAAAAATTTAAATTGAATTGAACTTCTCTTTCTTGATGAAACAAATTTTCTGCGTAAATATCTAGCACATGTTGTAATATAAAGTCCTAACACATGTATTAAAATTCCTTGAGCATGATTAAAGTAAAACACAGTTATAACTTAGTCATCAGAAACTTATTCCACTTTTGTGATTACGATAACAATATTCAATATTCACCATTTAGCAATTAAGATAAACTAAATTTAAAGTTTTATTATTTTTTTAATCAAATTATAACCAATATAAACAATATTTAATAATAATTCACATAATTTATTTATTTGTATTTCACTTTATTAAAACAATTAAAAATATTTTTGATCAATTGAACGAATAAATAATGTTGTCCCGTCGAGAGTTAAACGAGTTATAATTCGTTTTTCGAGTTATGAGCTCGTTTTTCTATATGGTTCGAGATCGAAAAAGTTGGTGGGCTTACATACACCACACTTTAAACAGTAACTATCATTAAAATGAGAGAAAAGAAATACGCGGTACTATCGCTATCGATGAAAATAATAATAATATATGTACTTACAATAACAATTCAATTTGTGGTGAATTTTTATTTAATCGTTTGCGTTTAATTTGAAATCTTCTTTAAATTCGTTTCAATCTTTTAGCAATAGATTGTTATCCTATGGACTTTTTCCACAATAAAATCAAATATTATGCTAAGATCATACAACAAAAAGGTAAACTGCATCACGGATTGCCACCAAACGAATCTGATATTGAGAATCTCTTATTAAAAAGGATCTAGTCTATCATTTTATTTCAATTCAATAATAATTCAAAATTCAAGATATGTAGTAAGACAAAAAAAGATTTAATAAAAAAAAGAACTAAACTTAATATTTTGTTGAGAGATTTTTGTCCAAAATGGTGGCTTGCGGAGCTCTCCTTATTTTGTGTAGACCATTCCCAATTCAAATTGTTTTAATAGTATTTGTAATCACTCTGCTTCAATTCCAATCAAATTTATCTGCTTTCTTCTTATTAAAATCGATCGGTTTCAACTCTATATTCACTAACAACCTATTTCGATCTGTATTGAAATCAATCTTGTTCCAATCAAACGGTATCAATATTTCAAACTAGAACCACCACAACCACCCTTTTTGTGATGTGCAATTAAAGACTGGTTTATTTCCTTTTTTATGTTAATAACTTTTTTCACAAAATAATATATTTTAAACTTGCGTATGGTTTTTTTTTGTTTACAACATTTTATCATACAAAACTAATTTATTGTTTTTTTGTTTTATTACAATTATTCTAAGTTTTCCCTTTCTAATACAGATCAACAAAGCCCAAAATGACTGAAGACCAATGTTTAATTTTTTTATTCAAATATTTGTATTTATTATGTGGGCTTATCAACACAAATCACACGCCACTTGAAAATGGTTTTAGACCAATCAAAAAAAAACGAAAAACATTGAATTTATGTATTATACACAGAACTAAATTCAAAATTATATTTTTTTATTTAAGCCACAATTCAATATAAAAAACGAATCGAAAATTGATTTTTAATTGTTATTTTTCTTTAGAGTTAAACAAGATCGTTTCGTTTTCAAAAACAAACTTAGAATGGAAGATGTTGTTAGTGTCTTGGACTTTATATCTCAAAATTTAACAATATCAAAACAACACAAACGGAAAAATGAAAGACCGGAATACTTATGTCTTCCACAGCCGGGCTTTAAAGTTGGGAATCTCTTATTATTTCTAATCTAGTTCATTATCTTAACAGTCTCCATTAAAAAAAAATCAAAATATATATGTATTTATACACGAATGCATGAATATAAAAATGATAAAATGCTTAGTCTGACCTGAACGTGTTGATTGATGAATGTTCCTTTATATCTATTCTTTCTCAATTTCCACCTTCTTGGCAAACTACAATAACCATGTACACCATTCAGTTCCCACCCAAAACTATTTCTAAAGTATTTCCTTCTGCACCGCAACCCTTCGAATTTCAGTTTATATTCCTGATAGACTCTGTTCAACATCCAGCTTACTCACAAGAACAGTTTTATATATCATTTTTGATTGTTTTATTTAAGATTAAGAGCAAACTTAAATTTCATTTGCATAATTTTTAATTTTACTAAACTTATTAAATGCACATTAGAAATCGAATCGATTCGTTTTAAAAAACAAACATGGAATTTATATATTTAAACTTTTTAACAAGTTAAAGATTAATTTAAATTTTTTTAACATTACAATGTGGAATTAAAAATTCTTTCTTTAAAAAAATTAAACATTGAAATGCCTGTTTTTATTTATAAGCTTTAAAAACCGAATGATGTTCAAAAATGTGATTTTGACAAATCATCGACTTTTTTTTCAAACCAAGGTGTAACAACATTGAAAAATGCATTTTCGTTCAAATGAATGAGTTCAGTAATTTAATCTTTCGTTATTTTTTTGAACTTAAGGTTTATTCGTTACGTTTAGATTTTTAAGTTTTTTTTTATTTATTGAGAAAAATGAAATAGTTATGATGCTCGAAATATTGTGGAAGAAAATGAGGAAGAGATCGAAATTAGTTTTATTATTGAATATGAGAATTTCACCGACGTTACAATCTGTTTATAATTTTGATTTACATCATCGCTTTTGTTTTATCAAAAAAATAGGGCTGTCATATCTAATTTCCTTTTTTATTTCGTTAGGTTGTTTGTTTTGTGGGAAATTAAAAGAGAAGGTTTGCATGGGCTAGACAATTCGTTGATCGCTGTTGCTTACCGATCTGGCCAATATTTAAATTGTTTTTAAATTTGATTTTTGTGCCGCATTTCAAGATTAATAAAATTTTAGGTACAATTTTTTCTATCTAGTTTTCATAATAGTAGATTCTTGTATGAGCTTAGAATGAAGGCAATTCTTCACGAAGATGAAGTTTCCCGAAACGAGCGTAGCGAGTGGAGGGAATCATCCGAGTGAAGAATTGCCATCATCATAATCGAATACAAGATGCTATTTTATCCACGACTGTAAAATATTTTATTTTGTTTTCCAGTTTTCATGCAAAAATTTGTATCGCCATATTGAAATAAATACATCAAAGATAGCGAAAAACAAAACAAGTTTGTTGTTTTAATTTGTTAGGGGAATATTTAATAAACTATAGAACTGTTAAAGAATTTTAATCAAATTCACTAGTTCTGGAATGAATACAATTACAATGGAATACATACGCATGGAAAGCATATATTCTTTAGTAGTCGTGGATAAAAATTATTATACATCTTTATTCATTTCAAAATTCATTATAATGATTTTTGTTTTCTTATTATTAAGAATTCATATAATTAATCAAGAATATAAATAATATGTTTTGCCTATCAAGTTAAATAATTGATGTTATTTAAGTTTATTTGAGTAATTAAAGCACACAATAGTAATATGAAAGTGTAATTTCACATTGTATGATCCTTAAACATATGCAAATATTGTGTCAAAGTTGTACTGCGTAAAGGTGTAGTGTGTAAAGGCGGCTGTGAGGGCTCTAGTACGAAATAATTTATGTTTATTTTTAATTATTCATATTAAAAAGTAATGAAAACATTTTATCAAGAAGTTTAAAAAAAAAATAACTATATTGTAGGTGATCGAACTTTGACATCAAAACTTGATTCCCTACAACATCGTCGCACTGTTGCTGACCTCGTTGTTTTTTACAAATATCGTCATCAGCAGTGCTCAGATGAAATCAGCGGCATCATGCCTCAAACTTATTCTTACCCCCGTTCCACTCGGCAATCGGCTGCCGCAACCAGTGAAACGGTAAAGATCCCGCGCTGTCATACTGGCAGATCGCAGAGAGACTTCTTTGTCCGAACTGCGTACAAATGGAATAGTTTGCCGGAACACTTAGTCTCAGGTGGCTTCAACCCACAGATGTTTAAAAAAAGCGTTAATCTACACCTCAGAACGCCAGTTGTTGTGGGACCCAGGTCTAGACCTAGGTCTTAAAAGGTATTTATGTGTTGTTGTGACACATATTCTAAACCCTATTACACAACACATTTTATTAAAAAAAAAAAAAAAAAAAAAATATTTCAAACTTAATTGCTTTATTTACTGGTACCCGTTAATAAACATAAAATTTGATGAGCTGATCTGTCAAATGTTGACATGTATAATTTAAAATTTGGAAGCTTCATCGGTTAAATTTACTGAATGCCAAAACTTATCTCAGCAATTCTCATCACCTCTAGCAGTATCTGGATCATATCTTCAACCAACTTCAACATCTATCAAATCTGGTGAACACGCAGCAAAAATATAATAGCGCAGTTATTATCAGCTATAAATTCATTTGTAATAATAAAAATTTTTGATAAAAACTGCAACGGTGATCAAATGTTTGATGACTTAATCGTTAATTTCTTGTAATGTACCTTGTAATGTAACTGTGACTACTCTCTGATGTAATTCTGTTGCGATTTGCATAAAAATTATATTCCGCTTATTTTATCCCAATATTTTATTGTTATACTTCTACTGATATGCTGTTGTGTAAACGTTATTCTTCACTATACGGTTTCAGTATATAGTTGATTTATTTTATATACATTAAAACTACAATAATTTATTGCTCTGTTGTATTGAAATGCACAGCATCAAATTAAATAACTTAAAATCAAACGTTTCAAGTACCTGTTGTGTGGCACGGGTTAATACCGAACCACACATCCATATACAAAGCCTTTAAATTAATAACTTTTTTGATACGCGTCTCATAAATGGACTAAATATACTTTAGAGTTGAACTCGTGTTTAGATTTTCGGTATCACCAAATTGTAGTGGTCTTCTAGATTGGCTGGAAACCTACATTTACTTTTATTAGACAAATAACACTTATATTATCTTTTAAATTATTTTATTTACAAAAGGTAAATTCACAAAAACTGAATGCTGATATTTCTACTATTTTCATGTAATGTTGATTTAACAACGAGAATCGATAGAATAAAGAAAATCGAATTCTATTTTTACTTCAATTGTGTCCCGTTACTTTATTATTTTTTATTATATACTGAATTAGTGCAATGGTAAAATACACTGGTAATGTATTGTGGTATATAGCCCAATGAAATATAATTTGAATTAGAATGGTAATAATCTAATGCACGGTCTTCCAATTTATATATACTTAAAATTTTTAATCCTCGATCAGAAACACCATATATGTCCTTTAAAATACCAATTTGATTTTCAAAATTTTCCAAATAATGAAATTACCATTTCCATTAAAAGCAGTTAATGATTTGGACAAGTTCACTTTGTTTACGAATTTTGATAATACACCCTTCATTTTGTCTTTTTCTTTTAAAAGTTCTAATTGTTTTTTCCGTTCATCATTTTCTTTTCTTAATACATCCACTTCATCATCGCTATTTTCTTGAATGATTCCACCTATATTCAATAACAGCTGGCTTAACTTCGCAAGCAAATCTTTCTTCGCTCCATTACAACTCGCATTTCTCTTTAACAACTCCGATTTCAACCACACAAAACCAAACTTTACAAAATTGTACAGTTGTATGTGGGCCCTAGAGGAATTTCGGATCGGGGAACCTTCTTGTTGAACTGAGGAGGCTGAATCCTTGGCAGTAAGTTCTTCTGCCATACTGTACAGCGCTATCACGAACTCTGCCTCCTCAGCTTTTCGCCGTAATTTATCCTCCTCTTTGACGTTTTTCAAAAAAGAGCACCCGACAAGACACCTCTATTTCTGCCCACGCCTAATCCTACCCCAAAAAAACACACTGGTTTTACCCAAAAAAAAAACCATCACTAATTTTATCAACAAAAAAATACACAAACCCAAACCAAACTGGTTTGACGCACCAATTTAGTTTGCGCCAAAACATATTTTAAAAAAACCACAAGGTCTTTGTTTCGGCCCACTTTTGTAACGCCAACTACTTTTATATAAAATATGTTTATTAAAATTTTTATCATTGAATGAACGGATGGTCCCGAAGACGATTTATGTTGTCGGCTAAAATGGCGGATTTCGCATCCCTTGAATGTGGTCTAGTTGAAAAAAAAGTGATTGATGCTTTCAGCTACCAATGGCGGAACTATGAAGAGAAATATATTATTATTACGTTCCACTTTTATTGAACAAAACATGCACGAAAAATAAAAAGAACTCCTTTTAAACACAAGTTAAACACTTTATTATCATTTGATTGTGATACATTTTGTGAAATTTAAAAATAAACATGAAAACACGACTGCACCAATTACGATGCCAAAAAACAGCAGAACAAAATAGGATGTTCCAACTTAAAATTATGAGATATAAAGCTCCACAACATTCCCTAAACCGTCAGCAGAGTCATGAGGTTCGAAACCTTGAACTATTAATTTTTGGCTGAGTATATTTCCGATGAAATAATACTGGGATTTTATTATTTTTATGATGTTGACTAACCTGATAGTTAATCAAATTGACTTGTCAGTTGGCTGATGTTTATAATTATGTGGAACTTTAACGACGATAAAAATTAAATTCCACTAATGTAAGTATCTTAAACTTCTAATGTTTTGCAATTATTGACTATAATTAATTTTTATTTTTTACAGATGCTTTTAAAGACGATCATCAACGAAAATTTATACTATGCGATATAGATTGACGATGGAAAAGACGATCACTGGTAAGAATGATCTTTATAAATAACGAAATTTTTTGTGTTTATTTTTGTAGGTTAATCTTGTCCAGCGTCAACAGATTATTTGATAACATTTGTGATACATATTTTGAATTATTTGTTTTATTTGCTATGAAATTTGGACTTTTCAGTTGCAATTTAAATAAAAACAAACACATATACGGCACGGGATAAACGGAATTGTACCGCACGAATCCGACTTTGCGAATCTCTTATCTACAAGCGGTTCAGCCCAACATTAAACAAAATCGAATTTAGTAATAGCAATAATAATAATAATAATAAAAAACTTGCTTATTAAAGTTTGTTTGTTTGATGAATCTTCTTGATGTTGCAGGGAAGAAAGGGAGATGTGACTTTCGTTCTTGTATGTCACCGGTATTACAGTTATTTTTCAGCGTTTCCACAATACAATATAAAATCCTCAATAAATGACAACCATCATATTTTTCCCAAATTATCATCAGCCTTACTTCATTTTCCTTTGGTTTCCATATATTCAATCAAACTTTTATTTTTTCAGGTTATAGTTTAATCTCATTGTGAGCAGCTGATCAACGACGGTGTATCGTTTGATTCATTTTTATTTTAGCACAATAGAAAATAATACACTTTAATTTCGTTGTAATTTGAAACACAGAAAAAAACTTGAGTGCAAGTCTATGTATATAATATATATTTCGTTTCTTTGATCTAGATACAATATTGGCAATTTCTTTTACTTAAATTTTATAACATATTGTTTATTTCAAATTTTAATAAGAAAAGCACAAAAAAACCATGTGATATGAAAACAAGTCTCAAATGACTGCAATATAATGATACCAATTTCTATTTTTATTTCACTAGCTGATTATTATTTTTTTATTTGATCGAAAGCCATAATGATTTTTCTGATTTTCAGGTTATAACGTAGTCTTTTTGTTTTTAAAGCAAAACTTGGAATGATTAACAATAATTCTTTTCACAATGTCATCACATTTTTTGTGATGGACGCCACATAGGGTGGTCACATTTCATTTCTATTTTTTTCGTTTTCTTTTTCTTAAGTTGTGGGTTTTGGAGGAAAAAATTAAGGCTTGGATGGATGAGGCTCAAATAATTCGTTGTTACCTTATTATTGGGCATTTCATATTAAAAGATGTCAAATTTTGTTTTGAACTACACGTTTGTTCTTCAGTTAATATAATGTGATCACTTATTTCTACTAACTCTAATTTCTTATTCACATCTACTAATTTAGGTGCTGGGTGCGTACTACTGTATACAGATTCTGTATCATCTTTATTATTTTTTGATATTTGTGTATCAAATAAAAATTGTATGTTACAATAATGTTCTGCATGTTACAATAATGTTCTGCAAATTCTATTTTGTCGTTCATAGCGTCTTCATACGTATCGGGTTTATCCAGAATAACTGTTGCGTCTGATAACCTTCCAAACACTTCATGTAATCATATAAACATTACTTTAATTTTGGTAACCGAAAATGTATATCATGTTTTCCTTGTTATTGTCGCGTCCCCGTTTGGCAGTGGACTGTATAATGTATTTTTTCGACGATGAATGAATAAATAAAAACTGGAAGATTTAACAACTTGATTTTGTTTATTTTGATGACCATTGTTCTGTTGATTCCCTCAGGTTCAATATTGAGTTATAACTATGGCTGATGGTGTTATTTGCCTCACAAGGCTTCAGTCACGATGAATAATGTTAGGTGGTAAAGCTACACTGTGGCATGAAAACTAGGTCACCTTGCCACGTCCTAAAACTTGGCCTTCATTAACTCAGATACTCGACCTAGATTTTAAACAGGAAATAAACAATAAATAAAAGATAATCATGATAAATATGCAGGTTCAGACGGTTGACCTAGAGACAGTAAACAGGAGATCAAATGGTTAGTTATCAAGTTATTTTGACAATTTGGCCTTAAATAGTTTAAAAGCTAAAAGCTAGTCTGTGTAGTTTTAAAAGATGATAATATTGTTGAATCATCATAAAAACGCATTTTTTCCTTTAAACATATTTCAAAAGGGTAAAATGTAATTTATGTTTAGAGGAAAATAATATGAACAATAATAGTAGATTCTTGTATGAGCTTAGAATGAAGGCAATTCTTCACGAGGATGAAGTTTCCCGAAACGAGCGTAGCGAGTGGAGGGAATCATCCGAGTGAAGAATTGCCATCATCCTAAGCGAATACAAGATGCTATTTTATCCACGACTGTAAAATATTTCGTTTAATTTCCAGTTTTCATGCAAAAATTTGTATCGCCATATTGAAATAAAAACATCAAAGATAGCGAAAAACAAAACAAGTTTGTTGTTTAATTTGTTAGGGGAATATTTAATAAACTATAGAGCTGTTAAAAAATTTTAATAAAATTCACTAGTTGTGGAATAAATACAATTACAATGGAAGACATACGCATGGATAGCATATATTCTTTAGTAGTCGTGGATAAACATGTTTTTAATTCAATTTTCTTTTAGTTTTTACACAAAAAAGTATATTTTTGGAAAACTGTGGTTTCTTTCCTTTTCTGCCAACTAGATAATTGTTGTAGACAGGAACTAAATTGTAGATAGGAGCTAAACTACTTACTGAATAATAAGAAGTGTAGAATTTTCTTTTGAATTTGTCAGAAATTGCCATTTTTTGGAACAATCTAAATGAAATCTGAAAGTAAGCGTTTGAAAAATTAAAAGACTTTTCATTTATTTATTTTATTTTTAAATTTTTTTATTTATTTTTTTTTTGCTGTGTTTAAAATAATAAAAAGGTTACATAATAATAATAAAAAGACATATAATAATAAAAGAATACCATAATAAAAATATTTTTATTTAATAATAATATTTACAACTTTTTTTTTTTTAAGTATGAGTTTTGTTAAAATCCTCTGTTAAGATGATTTTTTCGACATTGTTTTTATATATAGAAAAATGCTCCTCATACACCACTATTACACCGTATTCCTCCTCTTCTTCAAACAATTTTGTCAGTTTTATTGGCATGAAAATTATATTTCTAGTGGTTTCGAAAACACAATTTTCTCCAAATTTGGTTGGAATTTTTTTAACCCCCATCAGGCAAAACAATTTATTGTTCTCTATTTCCGATAATTTTAAGAACTGTTTTGTGTAGTAGTTTTTTGCTTCATTGTTAAATTTTGATAGAAATATGTCTTTCCTAGAATGTTAATCTTTTTCTTTTCAAAGGCTACTGAGAAACACAGTTTGCTGTGAGGAACTCATCCACAAATTGTTCTGTAGCCTTATCCATTATGTTTCTGTATAATTTTAACTAAATCTGCAGCTATTTATATGAAATCATCATATTGCAAATTTAAGAGAAGGGAATATCTTTAATGATTTATAAATTTAAAACAAAATGTGAAATCGCAATTCAAGAGAGGATTTTCATTTTTTCATTTTCTTTATCAAAATTCTACTATTTCATTAACTTTCCTTTTAATAACTTTGTAATGATAAAAAAAATTAAAAAACCTCCATCTACATTAGAATGATTTATACTCACCTCACAAGTCATTTATTACGATGAAAAAATATAAATAATCTTGATGGTGACTATATTCCACATGGTGAATATTATCCCTCTGATGATCACTCACAATGGCGGACATAGGAAAATGAAATCATAAATCATTAAAATTCCATTTGTAACACCAACCTTTTCTATGATTAAAACACAAATCTTATTTATATTCCCCACAACATTCCTTGAAACGTTACCAGCGTCGCTATGTTCAAAATTAAACTTTTATTCTACGATAATGCGCTATAATGTTAATGTTTAAACGAATACTGTTTTTTTTTTGATAATGTACCTGATAACTAATTAAACTGACATGTCAAAAAGACATGCCAATATTCGATGTAAATAAACAAATCGGTAAGTCAAGAAATTACATATATATCATAAATACACATTTTTTTCACAACGAAAACAATATTTCTTTTTTAGGAATGCTGTGGCTGTCGCTAAGTTATAATTGCAGAAACATATTGACGATGGAGAAGGTAAATATGACTTACAATAAGAGATTCATTTTTTTACTTTTAGGCAACCTTGCCCAGCGTCAACAGTTATTATCGAATTTAAATTCATCAATAAGTTTTTCATGTGAAGATAATGAAATTTTTATACCTGTTGTCGACGTTTTAATAGTTCGTAATCAGTCATTGTTGGTTTTTATTTATTTTCTATAAAACAAAATCTGATAAATTTTCCGACGGCAACATCGGCTTCACAAATGATGAAATACAGAATGTTTTTTGTAACGCACACAATTAAATGTTTTATTTGCACCACCGCTTTGTCTATGTGTCTCTTAACAATGTGACGAATGTAATTAAGTGCTTTCTCATTGGCGAACCAATGAGAATGGCATAGCAGGATGCGTACCTAGATTTTTTTAAACGCCGTAACGACTAAGGCTCAGTCACCGTGGATTTGAGATGTTATAAACCTGCTTCTTCAGCACAAATGCAGAAATGTACGCAATTTACGTGAATATTCGGAAGTGGAAAAAAATTTGCAAATGAGTAAATGAGACTCCGGCGGCCCCTTTTCACGAAAGAACCACGGTCAGCACGTTCAACCCCCACATTCACTCACATATGCCCACACACTCACTCATTCACACCCCTAAATCATAAGAATAAAAAGAAATAACTCAGTTACACTCACCCCATGGTTATATCCTCCTGGCCGCCCAGCTTCAGTTATCTCAGCCCTCCATCAGCACGGTTGTATACAAATACGTTGATTAAAAATGCGATGTAACAATTAGTATAAATAAATGTTGAATAAATTTGTAATTATAGTGGAACACGTTGAAAATACCAGGCAATAATTTGTATAAATAAACGTTGAATAAATTTTAAATATAGTTGAATACGTTGTAAATACCAGGTAATAATTTGTATGAATAAACGTTGAATAAGTTGCACATATAGTTAAATACGTTGAAAATACCAGGTAATAATTTGTATAAATAAACGTTGAATAAATTTCCAATATAGATGAATACGGTGAAAATACCAGGTAATAATTTGTTTAAATAAACGTTGAATAAGTTGCAAATATAGCTAAATACGTTGAAAATAAAATGTAACAATTTGTATCAATAAAGGTTGAACAATTTGCAAATACGGTTGAATGCGTTAAAAATATGATACAAAAATTTGTATATAAAACGTTGAATAAATTTGTAATTAGAGTTGAATACGTTGAAAATTCAATGTAACAATTTATATAAATAATCGTTGAATAAATACGTCGAAAATACCAGGTAACAATTTGTCTAAATAAACTTTGAATAAATTTCAAATATAGTTGAATACGTGGAAAATTCAATGTAACAATTTGTATATAACTAAAATTTGTTGCCAATGATGATTCAAATATTGCACAAGAATTCGTTGTCAAAGTTGAGATGGATGATAGAAATACTGTACCAAAATATGTTGTAAAACTTGATAAGGATAATATGCATATGATATAAAACTTCGTTGTAAACTTTGACAATGATAGTATAAGTTGGATGAAAATTCGTTGTAAAAGTTTGACAAGGATGTTATAAATATTGCACCCAAAACATGTTGTGAAAGGTGACACGGATGATATGAATACTGTACAACACTTCGTTGTAAAAGTTTGGCAATGATTATATAAAACTTGTATATCAATAGGTGGACCAAGTGGAAAACATGATACACCAATTGTACATAATCTCGCTGTACCGGTTGATAATTCAGTTACAAATGTGGTATAAATGTTGATACAGCTGCGATGTATAAGTTGATATAGCTACAAAATGTTGCCCCGCAACAGTATAAATTAAACAATTGAGACGAGTACCGAATATCCACCAGTGCAATTCTCATCAACACTAATTAATTATACAACATCTTAGGTGATCAGATGATACAGTTTATTCACAATTCCAAAAAAAAATATTACACAAACGAATTTTGTTTAAAATACAAATAGCTGTATTACTAGTATGTTACAATGAACAGAATTCTCTAACTAACAATAATACAAATAAAAACTTCACTATTGTGTGAATCTAATAATATAGCTTAATTACTTGCGAGATCATTACTCAAGAGAACAAAACTTTTCATCTTTTAATTTAACTGTCATTAGTCCTAGGGAACTTAATTTCCAATCATATATTTACATAGGAAAACTTGCCTTTCTTTGGCATTCATAAAAAAAAACTTTCATAATCCAAACAACCGGTATATACGATCATATATTTTACTTTAACAAACCGGATTCGGTATGGTGACGCTTAAGCTTGTACATTCAAGGACTTAACAAAAAAAAATCAATGCGTTCACCGTTATCGTAGGTTTTTTTGTTTTACGCTAATGAACCCGGAAACTAACATATTAACAGAGTACAGTACCGTAATTTTCATTTGGGATGAATCCAAATATTTTCACTGATTATTAGAAACCATTGATAAAAAAAATAATAATACACGCATACCTGGAGTCAAAATTGCAGGCACAGTTTTCCACGACACAAACAGTTAATTATATATTATTTTTTGTTGTTTCGTTTAGTTCTTTTGTTAATAATGCCCTAATAATTTATATATAACAACTTTTCTTTTAGATTATATTTTTTTTCACAATCACAAACATATAAATCATTTTTTTTATTCTTTGGTTTTATATTGAATCTACTTATAATTTTACTGGCCACAAAATAATTTAACACAATTGATACGAAATACACGAATTTAAAAAAACTTTAAGCTACATAGCCGTAATGGATTTCTTTTCCCTTTTTTTTTAAAAAATAATTGCTTAAATCCAAATAGTAGTTAGCATGCCAACTCGACAAAAATCGAGAGACGTCAAAAACTACTTCCAATCAGAAAAATCTAATAGCAAAAATAGAAATCTGATGGATAATAATCGACTAAGAGACGTCAACCATCAAAATGAAAAAGTAATAGACTGAGAGAAAAACAATTGTACAGTCGTTCATTATATAGCCGTTTTGACTTCGAAACATTCGAAGAAAGGGTTTCTGATGTAAGGAAATTAATTATGTAAATCAATGTTAGGATCTTTTTTTCGATAAAACGAAACGGGCGGTTACCTTGTAATACTGACCATTGCAAAAAAAGAATAATTTGACGAAACAAACCATTTTTCAACATGCTAGTAAGAATCAATGAATTAGAGTGGATTAAACGCAAGTTTAATCAATTTTATAATGCTTACGTATTACAAAACAACAACTTACAACAGTATTGCAGTGAAGTTCAGATCCATAGCGGAAAGATAATTTGATACAAAAAAACAAACCCATATAGGAAATCGAATGCATAACGAATGGTAGGACATTAATTCTTTCATTGTGACGATTGGACAAATACGCACAGCTTTTTTGAGGTTCGAAAACTTCGTTGTTTAAATACAGTTAGTGTTTAGAGGATCCAAATTCAGGTAGTACGGTGAAATAAAGCGGATGGAAACGTAGTATGACTCAATATTAGGGGATGGTAAAATTAGATATTAATGTTTATATAAAAAAACTATGGGTTACGGAGAATATAAGCAAATAAGACTATCGATGTTGGATGGATGAGAAACTATTACGAGCTACAAATGTTAATCAAAATGACAACTAATGAATCGGAGACTATAATACACTACGTTCAGGCGTTGTCCAAGGCTATTCATTACACGAACAAAATTTTAACACAAACACTAATAAATCTTCTTTAACTATTTTACGAATTCAACAAATAATTTTTGTAGTTAAATTCGTATTTGCAGTAGGTGGTATGGTAGACCGTGAAGGTCTTTGCACGCAACATATACCCTACCGCTAGCTCGAGTTGCACGGGGTTCTATTTAGCAACCTCACTCTTAAGAAAAGTTTTAAAACAAAAATAAATCTAAAATGCATGCGAATTTTGTTTTTGTTTTTTAATTTTTTATTTTTAAAAAATAACTTTATTAATTCTAAACTGTTTATTTCTAATTTAATTAGACTAATCTTAATTATTAATTTAATTAATAATATTATTACTTTTATAACAATATCTTAATATATTGAGAGAAATTTACTATAAGTAATATCTTCTGATGTTTACTAATGATATTGATTAAACTTATGTTTAACACAAAGTATAACTTGTTAGTATCAAGTCAAATGTAAATCTAAAATCTACGTTTCTCTGTCCGAGTTTTAATACTAATATTTTATTTAACAGAATATTAGTTTACAATGTTTAATTTAAATTTTATCATTTTAGTTCTCATGGAAATGATTTTATTATTTTGTCTATCAGTTTTTTTCATAAACGAATAACATGTGTTTTTTATACAAGTGTTCAAGTTGTATCATGCTTGGGTTTTGTTTTCGAAATGATTTATAAATATCAAACTATTTTATAAACAGTTTCGATTACTAATATTCTTGGGCATTTTACTTATCAATAATTTTGCCGACTTATTAATATTTTAGAAAATAATCTCATCAAGTGGATTCTTTGGAATATTTACTTTTGAGGGTGTGGAATGGAATGTAACTGGCGTTTTACATCACCCTGGTTCTCCAGAAGGGAGAACTGCCCTGCACAACTCTCCCTAATTAGTTACACTTTACAATTCGTTTTTTTCTCTTAATTTCACTTAATAAAAATTAAAAATAAATCTTACTCTTACAAGGTTTTCCATGTCTCTTCACTATCAGCAAAAGTCCTAATTAATCCCAGAATCCGTACTATGCTTGTAAACTGCCTTTTGTAATGAAGAGCTTTCTCATTGGCGAGCCAATGAGAATGGCATAGCAGGATGCGTACCTAGAGTGATTTTACGCCTTACGACTAAAGCTCAGTCCTCGTGGATTTGATGGAGTAATACCTGCTGCTTCAACATAAATGCAGAAATGTACGCAATTTACGAAAAGTTACAGAAATGGAAAAAAATACAAGTGGAAAATGGAGACTCAGGCGACCCTTTTTGCGAAAGACCTACGATCAGCGCGTCCAACCCCCACAATCACTCCCATACGTCCACACACTCACACTTCATACACGCCACCATTCACCCACACACTCAGACTGCGAAGCAAGACAACCAAGCTCTAAGACCCGCTGCAAGTATCGCAAGTGATAGTAATCAAAATTAAGTTGCATTGCTGTCACATGAGCAACGTGATACAGCCCACAAACCACTGCCATTGCTGGTACACCGTAGATCAAAGCTTAGAGCACTGGAGAACGTCACACGCCATATTGAAAGTCTTTTTTGATTATTTCCCTTTTCTTTATTAATAACACCTTCAAAAAAAATTTATAAAATCATAAGTAATTCCCAAGACAAAATATTTACAACTCAACAAAATTATAAGTTCATTTGTAAGTTGAACAAACATGTCCAAACCAGTTTATTTCCATACCTGCAGTTTACAGTTGGTTAATGTATTATATAATCAATAAACCTAAAACATAACAAGAATTTGGTTTTCTTTTTTTTTATAATACAGGTTATTTGAGAATGATTTTTGGATTTACTTCAAAAATACAAATTCATAAATTTAGGTAATATAATAAAAGAAAAGGTATTTGGTGTATTAGGTATTACCTCGGAGTAAAAATATTTAGAGTAGAATCACTTCCAATTCAGACTAAATGTGTCTCCCTACACGCACCGCCCGTTCGCCCACACACGCAACGACTAGCACGCCCCCATTCAATCACTTGCATACGCCCTTTCACCCACATTCACACTTATACGTTAAACCAAAAAAAAAATAAATAAAATAAATCAAGATCGCTCACCCCATGATTAAATCCTTTCTGCTACCACGTCTTACGCCTTAGCTCTCCATCAGCAGTCCATCATCCAACAGGTAAAGTATCAGGAAAATGGTATAACAAGGTTGAGTAGAAATGTCAACGTTGATTGGATAACCGCAAAAATTCAATATCAAAGTTGAGGTAAAATATGTTATACAAGGTTGATTTGATACCAGCATAAATTTTACCAAAAAAATGGTGCGTTTCAAGATGTATAACATACGGCAGCAATAGTAAAACCTTGGTATCAATGTTGAGTTGAAACCGGTAACATAGACGACTTGATATAAATGTTGATTGGCAATCACATATGGTAGCAACAGCAGCACTTTGATACAAACGATGCGTTCCAATAAACGCAATATACAACTACAGTAGTAAAATTCTGATGTAAATGTTGGTTTAAAATATGTAAAATAGTTGATAGCAACAGTACAAATTTGATACAAATGTTGATTTGATAACAGCAAATATTTAATATCAATGTCGTGCCTAAATATTTATACTGCACAGTAGTAACAGCAAAACCTTGACACAACTGCTGCGTTGAAACAGGTAGTAATAGCAAAAAAAATTTAATATCAACGATGATTTCAATATGTATCATATAAATAAGTAAATTATTCTTCGAAGTTAAGATTTCGTTTCATTAAATAAACGACAAAAAAAATGATTTGCACTAACATTTAGGGTATGATTTTCTTTCTATCAATAAATAACTCGATTCAAAGGTTGCACTAACCTAGAAGTTATAATTACATTAATTTTTCTCGCCACGACAATAACATTTCAAACAAATACTTGTTCTTTATTTTACTATCTTTTAATCTTAGCATCACGACTATTCAAGAAATAATTGATTTTTTTATCCTTAAATAAAGTAATTGGACATTTGCACTAACATGTAAGTTATGATTTTTTTTTTATTATCATTCAATAAAGTAATTCCAAATTAACTAACTAACAAATAAGTTACAATTACATTAAATTTTCTAGCCATTTTCTAGCCACGACAATGACAGCACAAACAAATATTTATTCTTTATTTTACTATCTTTTAATTTTAGCATCCAGGCCATTCATGAAATAACTGATTTGTTTATCATTAAATAAATTAATTTGAAATTTGCACTAACATATAAGTTATGATTTTTGTATCAATAAATAAATTTATTTGAAATTTGCACTAACATATAAGTTATGATTTTTGCATCAATAAATAAATTAATTCAAAATTTGCACTAACAAATAAGTTACAACTACATTAAATTTTTTCTAGCCACGACAATGACAGCACAAACAAATATTTATTCTTTATTTTACTATCTTTTAATTTTAGCATCCAGGCCATTCAAGAAATAATTGATTCGTTTATCATTAAATAAATTAATTTGAAATTTGCACTAACATATAAGTTATAATTACATGAAAACTTTATCAAGAATATTTTTCTTCTTAACAAGCATGAAACAGATAGCCCCAAAAATGGCCGATAATTAACTCAATCACTTTGAATGACACCATTAATATCACACTTAGAACAACTGCACTAATATATATCAAAAGATTGTACCTATTATTTATTCCGGATGTCCAAAGTATTGTTGATAATAGGTGGATTATCTTGTCCGTTTTTCCATTCCATTCCTTTTCATCCGGTATTTCCCTAACCAGCATGGAAAATTGGGTTTTTGAAGAAAAAAAATTCAGGTTGTGCGACTTCTTTCAAAAATGGAAATTTTTTTAATCCCAACAAAGTGACAGTCAAAATGTAATAGACGAATCAAAATGTAATAGACTAAGAGACTGAAAATTTTTACAGTCATTCCTTATATAGCAAATTTCTTTTTTCGAAAAATTCGAAAAAGTGTTTTTGATGTAAGGCAATTAATTTACACTATATAATAGTTATTTAGGTATCAAGGGAATTATGAGGATGTTAATTACCGAGGGAAACGTTTACTACCCGAGGGCCTCTGGCCCGAGGGTTAGTAAGTTTCACAAGGTAATTGACATCTAATAATTCACGTGATACATAAATAATTTTATGTTTTACTACCTAAAACATTTATTAAACTAAAACATTTATTTTTATCAAGTATTTGATAGCATGATTTTTCGTTTTAATTGATCAAGTTAGTTGTTTTTCATTTCAAATTGTATTGCTGGGTTATTGTTATTCGTTACTATGGCTTTATGTAAATAATGTTGTTTATAAATAAACAAAACAAAAATTTATAATGAAAACTAGGTCTATTATGAATCCATAACTCCCTCTTATAATTCCCTTGGGAATTAAGAATGTCATTATTATGTCGGTAACTAAGGTCTAAACAACTTATAATAAATCAGTAAAACATAAATAAATGTTAGGACCTTTTTTCGTTAAAACAAAACTGTTTGTTACTTTGTAATACCCAACAAAGCAAAATAATTTGACGGAATAAATTATCTCCAACGCACTAATAAGAAATATCAACGAATTAGAATGGATTAAACGTAAGTTTAATCGACTCCATGATGTTTACGTATTACAAAATAACAACTTACAACAGCATTACAGTGAAATTCAGATCCATAACGGAACGATAATTTGATAAAAATACCCATAAAGGAAATCGAATGCATAACGAATTGTAGGATAATGATTTTTCTATTGCGACGATTGGACAAACACGCACAGCTGTTCTGAGGTTTGAAAACTTCGTGGACCAGGTGCGGTTAGTGCTTAGAGAATTCAAATATTAGCAGTATTAGCAGTAAGGCGGGTGAAAACGAACTATGAGTCAATAATAGGGGATTGTAAAAGAAATATTGTAAAAGACAAATTTATGTACGGCAACTATATGAGAATATGACTATAGATTGTGGATGGATGAAAAACTATCATGAGCTACGTATGTTAATCAAAATGATGATTTATGAGGAAACAGACACTGAATCAATCGGGAATTTTACCGCTCTACATTATCATGCTCCAGTCTACATTACACTTTGTTTTCTTTCCAGCTATCTCCACCCATAAATTTCTGACATTAACTCCCATCATTTACGATAGCTTTGCATTTCTAAATTTTTTTTCGTTTTAACACAACCAGAAAGTTTTGTTGATGAAAATTGTCTGATTTATTTAAAAAAATTTTGATGTGATTAAATTTGTAAAAGTTTTGATTTCTGTTGAAATTTGGTTGGTAAAAATTGTTTGATTTGCTTAAAAATTTCTGATGTTAAAATTGTAGAAAATTTTGTTAAAATTTGGTTGATGAAAATTGTTTGATTTACTTTAAAAATTTCTGATGCTGAAATTGTAGAAAATTTTGTTGATGAAATTTGTTTGATTTATTTAAAAATTTCTTGATATATAAATAGTAGAAAATTTTGTTGAAATTTGGTTGATGAAAATTGTTCGATTTACTTTAAAAATTTCTGATGTTGAAATTATTTATTTGTTTACGGGCAGAGCACTTGAACAAAATATACAAAAATTATCCCTACAATATGTTAAAAACAAGAAAAAAATAATGAATGAAAAGCTAAAATACAAAAAATTATGAAAAAAGAACAAAATCAATACAATACAATAAATAATAAAATTTACGAAAAGAAACAAAATCAAATGCCTAAATCCATAATAAATCATATGTCATATGTCATCGTATCATATGTTCGTCAAAATGAACATTGTACCGCAGACATAAATATGCAAAGCACAGCAAACGTTTACAATTTGCCTTGCTTTATTTTGAATATAATGTAGCTGTCTTTCGCCTAGTAGACAACGAAATCGATTTTTCAACACACCTATAGTCCGTTCTGCAATGCTTCTGGTTTAGCATGTTTTTTATTAAACATTGTTTTTCTTAAGTCACCTTCCCGTGTGGACCGAAAAGGTATAATAACATAAAGTAAAAAATAATAAAATTTTCATTTATTCTTTATGAATATATATAATATTACCAGCATCACGTTCAAGCTGTAGTATCTTTTTCTATTCAAGTATAGGTGCCGCTCATTTTTTTAAGGTCCCATCATTTTAATATGGCCATCTACGCATCCTATCACGCCCGGAAACCTAGTTTTATGGTACTTTTTTCGACATCATTAGGAAATTTTATTAATTCTGGGTACAATTCGCTTTTCAATATATTTAAAATTTCTTTTAAATGGAGTGAGAAAGTTGCCTGTGCTACTACTGCCCTAAACTCGTTTCCTGTTCCCGTCTGTTAACCGCCTTCTGCAAACAACCGAAACGAGGAAGCCAACTTAAGGTCCGGTGGCTCTGAAGAAGATCGAACTCTAGTTTTTAATTTCGAGGAAACGATGTCCAATAAATATTGGAATGCATCTTTATTCACTCGAAAATATTTTATGAACCTGCACCAAAATTATTCAAAAATTTATATTTCAATAGAAAATATCGGTAAGATCACTTTAACCACTAAAAATTTATTGACAGATGTACATCATTTTTAGGTGCTGAGGTAAAAGTAATATATCTGAAACACGTATAATACTACTCATAAGGCATCTAGCGTTTTGAATGGTTTGGAATGGTCGCGTAGAATTCTTCGTTCCACCGACATATCGCGATTTATTTTTTCCTCATCGCGGTCTTACTCGAAAAAGGTTCAGCACCGCTCATTTTTTATATATATTTAATTAATAGCAAATACTCCATACTATCGATCTCATACATATTTTTTTTCCAACTTTTTTTTTAAATGAGGGATTATTACTGCAGTGCTGCCTTATAACGAAAAAAAATGTAAATTTTATTTTATCTCAGACACATACTATTTTGCAGCGACACACAACGAATCTTACAAATATTGTGTCAAATTATAATTATTCTTAGAAAATCAAAATATGTTCGTGTTTTTCTTTTTCAATACTAAACTTTTATTTTATTATGCGTGTGTAACTGTGTATCTATTTGTGTGTGTGAGTGGATAAGAAATATTTTTTGTGGATTTGTATATAATTTTGGTTTTTAATTCTTCTCGTTATGCGATTTTTGAAATGATTTATGAGAAAAATTTGTTAAGGAAAACTGGGAAAACTAAAGAGCTTAGTCGGTTTTGTGAAGTTTTGTAAAATGGTGTATTTGGTAGAATCAAATACAGTAGAATGAATGTACTTCTAAGGCCGGGGTGCTATTCTTGTAAGCTGGTCAAACTAATAAATTATATTTTTGTGAAAAAAAAATGAAACGGTATTTTTTTTAAATTTTGACTTAAGGTATTTTATTAGTATTTATTTTGATTTGAAATTTCTTCTGATTTGTTTTAAAATTTTTCCCAAGAATATTCCATATTATACCTACACATTCTAGAAAACATGCAATGGTTCGTAATATGCAAAGCGGGTTAATTGCATATTACACATTTATAGCACTTAAAAAAATCTATAAGAAATATATTAATGGCCAACACACTGAAAACATCAGATGGTATAGTGAATTTTGAATGCGTAAAGAAAGTTTATGAAATTGATAAAAATAAATCCACCAAAATGTGCCCCAAGTTGACCATAAACCACGTTGAACCGAACAATTTCGCAAAAATGCGTGTGTCTTATGCAGCTCAAGTGCTTTCCAACTCAGTTGCTTCAGCAATTAATTTGTGTTTGCATTTAAATCAATTTGAACAAGAACTAGCAGATTCTGCTAAAGCTACTGAATTATTTTTAAAAAAGTTTAATGATTTATTTGATTTGTTTAATAGTTCAAAAATTGTACCCAAAACTGGTTATTTTATTAATAGGAATGAACAGAATTACAAGCAATTTTTGAAAGAAATGGTAAGATTTCTTGAGTCTATTGAATTAATAGTGCAGCCTGGTAAGAAAAAAAGACGGTTTACGCGATTAACGGATTTATTCAAAATATAAACGCGGTTGTGGAATTGACGCAGATGGTTTTCGCAACATATACCAGTCAATAAACTATATATCAACTCGAAGACTAAATCAGGACATATTAGAAAATGTCTTTAGTCTAGTTCGTGGCAAGGGAGGCAATAATCGCAATCCTTCTGCTTATGAATTTAACAATACTTCAAAATTCATAATGAGTATGAAATTAACTATACCAAATTTAAAAAGAAATCAGCAAACTGTACATTAGACGAAGATTTAGAAAATCGAAGCGAACCTATTCCATTACATGACGAGATCAACAGAGCAGAAAAAATAGCATTAGAATCGATCGAGAATGAATTGGACATTGAGTGCACGGATTACGATCAATATGACGAGGTGTTTGAACTTACATCAACCGATTTGGAAAATACAAATACCACGAACCATAATGTTATAACGTATTTTGTTTCTTACGTGAGCAACAAAATCGTTCAAAAGATAAAGTGTGAACAGTGTAGTTCTACATTACTTCGGGACCAAACTGTCATTGTTCCTAGGGAATATTTGCTCCATAAAAAATTGGAACATAAAAATTATACATACTCAGTTGTAAGCGCTACATTTTTCGAGCTATGTCGTGAACATATCACATATTTTCAGGAAACCTTTAAAAATCGGATTCAAACAAATAACATAAAAGAAATTTATATAAAGGATTGTATTGCAATGACCAAAAAAAATTATCCAGAGTGGTACAGTAAGGAAAACTCATGCCATGAACATCGAATTAAGGCATTGGACTATCTCTTACTAATTTTAATAAGAAAAAATTGCCAATGGATGCTTGATACGAAAACCAAGTATCTCTATAAACTAGACACACTAAGCATTTAATTTTTTAAACTAACCTTTTTAAAAATTATATTTCGAAATAAATTAATCATAGAAATTTTAATACAATTTTAATGTTAATTATCAGTTCGTCCAGATTTATATACTCGTACATGTATAAGATTATTTTATAGAATATCTCTATCAATATAAAAAGTAATAACTGATCTCAAATTCAAAAAAACATTAAAAAAAAATAAGTTTTTTTGTACTGCCTCAAATCTCAAATGTAGAATAAATAACATACCTAAATATACAAAAAATATTAATTATTGCCTTTGCAAAATCAGCATAAACCAGAGTTGGTAAATCAACGCAGAAGGTAATTTAAATCGAATCAATTTACCGAATTACTATATACCTAAATTTTAGTCTTTACAGTTCTGAGAAAAAATTATGATACTACCAGCAACCTATAGTTATAAAACCCAATTTCAATGACATACCATCATAAGACGACATTATATCAACTTATTTTAAAACAAGTCAGCTTACTAAATCACTTTATACAAGAAACAGGTTGATATGGTGCCTAAATGCCACAATTCGATAGGAAGTGTAACGAGTAAAACTACTAAGGAAACATAAGGTTCTTCAAACTGAAGAAACCCATCGCAAATTTATATAGAGAGCCTTATAGATTCAATTACATACAGTTCAAAGCAGTCATCAATATTCCTTTAATTGAAGCATCGCGTGTTGGCTGGGATGTTGTACCTGTTATAAGGAGTTAGAATTGCAATTAACCCGCTTTGCATATTACGACCCATTGCATGTTTTCTAGAATGTGTAGGTATAATATGGAATATTCTTGGGAAAATTTTTAAAACAAATCAGAAGAAATTTCAAATCAAAATAAATACTAATAAAATACCTTAAGTCAAAATTTTAAAAAAATACCGTTTCATTTTTTTTTCACAAAAATATAATTTATTAGTTTGACCCGCTTACAAGAATAGCACCCCGGCCTTAGAAGTACATTCATTCTACTGTATTTGATTCTACCAAATACACCATTTTACAAAACTTCACAAAACCGACTAAGCTCTTTAGTTTTCCCAGTTTTCCTTAACAAATTTTTCTCATAAATCATTTCAAAAATCGCATAACGAGAAGAATTAAAAACCAAAATTATATACAAATCCACAAAAAATATTTCTTATCCACTCACACACACAAATAGACACACAGTTACACACGCATAATAAAATAAAAGTTTAGTATTGAAAAAGAAAAACACGAACATATTTTGATTTTCTAAAAATAATTATAATTTGACACAATATTTGTAATATTCGTTGTGTGTCGCTGCAAAATAGTATGTGTCTGAGATAAAATAATATTTACATTTTTTTCGTTACAAGGCAGCACTGCAGTAATAATCCCTCATTTAAAAAAAAAGTTGGAAAAAAAATATGTATGAGATCGATAGTATTGTATTTGTTAATAGCAAATTAAAAATAATTTTATTAAGAGATACACAAAACAAATCAAATTTTTGACATAAAATAATCTGTCAAAAAACGGAAAACTTTTGTAAATTTTGAGCAATATCTGGTGTTGTAACGTTGTTTGACACAATGTTATGCCAGGATGTAATTTTTTAAGAGCAAATATCGGTATGGCTCTCACCCAAACAAAATCTCTATTACAGTAAGTTTAGTTGTTCATTTTAGTACAACTAGAAATCTAATATAATTCCAAAAAAAATATAATTATATTTAAATTTTTATCCTTCCACTACAATCCCTTTTTTTTCATGTCCACCTTATGTCTGTTTTTATAACCAGTTGAACTAAGAAAGGATCAATCTAGACCTTGACCTTTCGCTCCATGCAAATTATCATTCAATTCTTCAATGCAATCTACTTCTTATCGAAATCATTAAAACATAACAAAATTTTTCTTAAAATCACCAATTAGTTGCAATATTGTTATTCTTTATTATCATTCATGAACTGTAAACACAAAATTTATTTACTGTGTATATATATAAATAATTAATAATTATAAATAATTTTATTGTATATTAAAGACAAATGAGTTTACTTCATCCAGTTTACAAAAACACAAATATTATTCTTTTCTTATTAATATTTTACATATAGAAAAAAACTAAATTTTCTTTTTTCAAAATTTCCATTTTTTTTCATCAACTAAACTTTAATTTCACTTTCAAGCAATTAACGCGCGACGGCCATAACTTAACTTGATTCTCAAAACATAATTAATTTTCCGCCATTGCTCATATTTTACAACAATGCGGCGTGGAATTTTCTTTTTTTCCGATTTTGAAATCACTATAATACAATTTTTGCTTTGGTTTATTACTAAAACTTGGCCTTCCGGTTAGAAAAAAAAACTGTTTTATTCATATTGATTTTTAAAAAAAATGATTCGGAAGGAAAATGAATTTTACGTATCCAATACACCAAATCGCGATTAACAATATTTTTTTGATTTTACATCAAATGCGCTCTAATTGCTTTTTATTAAAAAGATGATTTTTTTCTATTTAAAATCGTAATCGAACTTCTTGATTGTTATATTAAAATCGTACTGACCTTTTCAAATGTAAAACATATCATTTAAATATCATCCAAACGAAAGGGTGTGAGAGAGATGATTGTTCTCAAAGTTTGTATATTTCCTTTTTGTTATTTCTTTTTCCAAAACAAAGGAATTCTATCGTTTTAATACGAAAAACTCGTTTAGGATCGACATGCTGTTTCAAAATTTTACCATCATCAATCATAAATAGAAACAACCAACCATACATAATTTGGGTTTGTTCTTGTTTCAGTTATTAAAATTATAAAGAAAATGAAATGACAATAACTTATGAAATACAATAAATCGTCAACATTTCAGATGAACAAGGTTAAATCAGAGAATAGTAGCGATAATTTAGATTTTCTTATGTTTGTTTTTAACAGAGATAATATAAAAGAGATTGAACGTAAAATAATACGACCGTGTTGTTATAAGAGCGCGATTAATAGGTTCTGTATCATGTTATTAATTGTATGGACAATGAACAATGTAATGTATTGTCCTTGCATTATGTTTGTTGTTATGCGTATTTGCGGATGTTGATATTAGGAATACCAAGTAGTCATAATATAAGAGAGAAAAATAGAACAGGTTTGAAGGGAATGTATTTTTGACTGCTCGCTTGTTATATTGAAAGAACTAGTGGCACAGTAAATCAGTCATATTTTAAAAATAAAAATAATCCCTTGTAACTGGCATTCATTTCATTGTTATAAGTGTATCTACTTAGAGGCTTTGGACGCGGTTTTCACTGGTCGGCTAAACTCAGCTGGGGGTAGGTAACTTCCAAAGCATAAGTAGATCTAGATTTACCGCGATCAACAAAAAAAATAAAATTAGGAAGAGATGACAGACAAAATACCCACCTTAATTATTTAAGCTACGCCACTGGTTCATTTCCCTCCATTGACGGGGAATTTATTTAATTCATAATACTGCAAGGATTAAATATTGCGAGAAACGAAACAAGAAACAACAAAACCAAATTCATTTTGTTTTAAGAATTATTATTGGTAAATTGAAATTGTATTAAAGTTTAAATTTTCAGATTAGTATCTTAAAAAAATTATACTCCCGCCACCCAAAAGAATTAATATAGGACTAATACTAGAATCAATAAATATATACAAAAAAAACTAATGTCTTTAATAAAAAATTAAAGTTTTTAATAAAAAAAAGAAATAGTAATAATGTTTTTATAAACAAATAATGTTTTACAACAACTTATCTGTGAGATTGTGTTGATGCTGATTGTTGATGGTGTTGATGATATTATTTATGGATGTACATATAAATATTTTTTTTTTTTAATTTTTTTTTTGAAAACAAGCACATACAGAAATATTTTTTTTTGTTTTATAAAGATAAATTGGTTTTATAAAAAACTAAACACTTTCTTTTTTAACAAGCTTTGAACCATATTTTCATGTAATCGAACAAAAGGTTAATAATTAATTTACATTTATTAATTATATATATTTATGTTTTTGTAAATTTTTTTTTTCACGATTAACAGTTAGGTCACTACGGAAAACATGTAGCTCACAACCTTCACTAAACACAAAATGGTAGTTACAACTAACTTGACTATGTTCAGTTTAGCTAAAAAACTACTATTTGTTTTCAATTAGTTAGAATTTATGGTTATGTAGCCAAAAATGCAACAAAACCTATATCACCAATTAACTATGTACAACTTCTATGTACAAAAATTGTTTAACAACTTTTAAGTAAACCGTCGTTAACTTATTATACAGTTTACTATCGTTAATTCGTAATTAGTATTTTTATTTAAACGTGTTTATAACCGATATTACTATTATTGTTAAACTTTATAAACTTATTAAACAAAAAAAAAATTGTAAAACTAACTATCATATATAAATTATACTAATGAATTTAACAAAAATGAATTTACAATTTTTCATTAAAATTTTTTGACTATGAACTCAAGACAAAAATCAAAATAGGAATGCAATTATATTATCTAAAAATTATATCATCCGCTATTATCAAAAAAAACTTCTTTATTTTTTTCAAAAAAATTAATTAATTTGTTGTTATTACCGTTTATTTGTTTTGTCTTCTATGAACAATTAATTCGAAAATGCTTGCAGTGAAGCACGAAGAAAAAGGGACATTTTCAAATGTAATAATATCAAAACCTCACTACCAAAACATACATTATCTCCAATTCACCAGTACAGAACCTGAACTCGTTCTGGAGTGGGGTGCAGACTCTCTTACAAACACTACTGGTTAGATAACACGATGAATTGTTTCATAACAGTGTTACCATATATATTTTTAGTTTCTGTCGTGACCGTATTATTCGACTTCAACAATATCGATTTTTAAGCGACGTGACATTGTAGTGATAATGTTTGCGTAACACTACTGTTTATTTCTGTTGCAAAATGTAACTTTTGTTTTGCTTGTTGCTGAATAGCCAAAATGTAGTAATAGTTTTTGCGTAACACTACTATTTATTTATGTTGCAATATGTAACGTTTGTTTGCTTGTTGTTTATAATAAAGTCGCTTTATGTCACTTAACATTGAACTTAAACTGTTTGTAGCTCACAATAAAACCACTTGAAATATTCAACTCATATTTTATTTCAATTTTTTACATAAAATTTTTATTTTTAATTTTCATTTTATTAAATTTATTATATTGGCACAAAGCACTGTATTTATTTACAATAAGATTTTTGATCATTAAATTAACGTTAGGTTAAACTATTTGAATAAAGGTTGACGGCTAATGGTAATGAAAAAACAAATTATTGATCGTTATCGTTTTAAAATTCGACTTTTTTGTGTTTTGTGTTTACTTGACTTGGTAACGCTTGATGATTGACTTGATTTGGTAACGGTTGAATAATGACTTCAACTTCTGACATCAACTTAAGAATGTGGAAGGACAATTGTTTTTACAGCGCGAGTTTCAATAAATCAATTACCTTGAGGATTTTCATTGGTTAATTTCCGCACGAATTAGATTCTACTCTAATAAATCTTTTAAAAAAAACAGTTATTTTATTTTAATTTTAATTCAAAAAATTTATTTTATTTTATTTAATTCAAGAAAGAAGTTAACACTTCAAAAGCCACAATAAATCTAAAATCTTATTTCTAAAATATATCTTTCAATCATTATTTGAGTGATTTGAGTGATGCAAAAATATGCATCACGATAAAAAATAGTTTTGTTTGTTTGATTCTCAAAACAATTTATCTTTAGTAACTTAAAGAATAATATGAGAAATGCAAAATGTGCATTTCGATAAGATAAATTCTGTTTTATTTTATTATATTTTGAACTTAATAAATTTATAAGAATTTAATGTTTACAGTTTGTGAAAAATATTATCATTTGTTAGTTAATCATTTTCTGGAATTCAAATATTTAAATATTTTGGTAATAAAATATGTCTCAGAGTCTTGTTGTTTAATTATTGGAAAACTTATTAATAAAATTACTGATAAAGAAACATGCATTATGGTATAAATATTATAGCTAACTAGGGTTGTGTCATATGACATTGACAGATGCATATGACAGAAATACAAATGACATAATTATTGTTGTTATGTTGCAGTCTGCGGATGTAACTCACGCGACACAAAAACAGGAAACTTGTATTCATATACATGGCTTCGATTTAAAACAATTATTTTCATTATAATTGAATTTTGCCGAATTGTCTTTAATCAAATGCAATAATTATTGTGGGACCTAGGCCGGGAAATGTTACATTGTATTTTTGTGGTACAAGTGACCACCCGGACTAATTGTATAGTCTCAAGTGACCGATTGTAGATCTATGCGACCACCGGTTGTGCCAACTACGGTGAAATGCGACTGGCTGCGTCGATGGTTATGATGTGGACGTTGTATTGGTTTTACTTACTCACTTAGTTTGATAAAAAAACTCTTACTTGTTGTTCGTCGGTTTCTCAATTAGTTGTAAGTAAAGAAAGAAATCGTCGATTTTTCTTTAAAATACAATTTATTTATCGTAACTATATATGGGCTTGAAATTGTCGCACACAATAATATTAAATCTAAATTTTCTCTTCTTAGCTATTTTCAACACAATAATTATTTTCACTTTCAACAAAATATTAGTTTTCACTATTGGAAATATATTAAATTTAAATTTTCTTTTCTAAATAATTTTTAATTTCACTATTGGAAATATTTTTTATTAAATTTAAATTTTTTTTTGTAAATAATTTTCAATTTCACTATTGGAAATTTATTAAATTTAAATTTTCTTTTCTAAATAATTTTCAATCAAATAATAATTTTCACTTTCAACAAAATATTAGTTTTCACTATTGGAAATATATTTTTTATTAAATTTTATAAACTTGTAACTATTTCGCGTTTTTTATATCTTTGACGGGGGCGATATTTCGGTGTTTAAAAACTTGGACTTCAGACTTTACAGTTTGGGGTCCATTGGACCACCGCGGTTCGCGGTGCAGTTTAAGACTGCTTTTATTAAAAATTATTAGATACTGTTTCAGACTAACTTTTCATTCAAATTTTCTATTGCATTTATAGTAAATTTCAAATTATTTTAACCAATCAGGAATCGTAAAATTAACATTTCTATGAATGAAATTTATGAATGAAAAGTTGGGAAAAAATATGAAAATTCGCTTTTTTCGATGGATTATTGAATTAGAATTTTTATTTAATTTGTAAGTTTTTTCTTTATTATATTACTAGATTTCCGTTTCACATAGAAAATTAATTGAGTTTGAATTAATGGTTTTTAGAAATATGTATATTTGTTTGGATTATTATGATTAGAATTTGATTTGTATTTTAGAATTCGCTGAAATAAGGCTTTTTTTTGATTTGTTAATGGAAAGATTATGGATATTCGAATAATGTTTTTGGATTCTATACATTGTTGCAAAGCATTATTTCAATTATTGAATTGAATATTTATGCGAATATGTATATATTTGAAACATGTTTTAACATATTTGCTTTGCCTTTGTAGAAACTGCTGAGATGAGTCTTTTGGTTTTATACAAAATGTTCTATGTATATGAATTATTAATTTATTCCATAGGATGATGAAATAATGAATTCAATGCTGAAATTGAGATTCAGAGAATATGTATATGGAAACTTCTGATCGAACAATGTTGTAATGTTTGGAAATGATTGTTGCATCTTATGATGAAATAGGGTTTTGGGTGGTTTATAAGAGGGAATTATAATAGATTTTGTTATGATATTTCCGTATGGTTCTGGTCGTTTAATTAATATTAAACTACATTGTGTAGTTTGGAGGTTCGTTAGGATATATATGTATATTCCTATTTAGGAATACTACATGTTCACCCACATAATCAATCTCACATTCATACGCTCTCGCACCTCATACACTCATGCACACCCATACACTCACGATTACACACTCATGCACCCATACATCTATCCAGGTTCATACACATACCCACACAACCCTATACCTATAGATAACTTTAAAGGTACTCACACCATGGTAGTAGTAGATCCCACGCCCTTCTGGATCAGCCGATCATCCCTCTCTGTTAGATTATATGAAGAGGATCATGCAATGGTGGATGAATATACACAGCTGCTGTTTAAAATTGGTGCTATTGTTGAATATAACTGAACAGGAGCAACAACAACGATGAAATCCAGAACTATTGTCTCGTGCAATGTTGAAAAAATATATATAGTTGATGTTTAACCCATTTCGAACCGAGTTGCAGAAACTATTTTCCAGGATAAAACCAAATACTTTTTTATGGTAATTTGATGCTCATAAGCCCGAATCTGAGATAGAAAATAAATAATCTCTTACCGTTTTCCTGGAAAATGGAAAAGTTTACTGTTCGTTTCATCGAACGCTGGCGCTGAGTCTACATATATAAAAACGCACCAAAAAATTTATGTTTTAAATAATTTTATGATTTACTTTAGATTTTTATTTTTATTAGATTTAGATAAAGTGGTATTTATTAAAACAATCTATATGAATATGCTTATTGCATTTTTGACACATGAAAATTGTGAGTTTGCCACATCGTTTTAGTTGACACCTACGAGGCTTATTTTCAAGTTGACGCACAATAATGTGCTCACCAGAAACGTCTGATAAATGACGTGATCTCTCAAACCACTGGTCATCATCCATATTTGCCATATTGTCATTTGTTAATAAAAGGCTTTCTGTGACCATTACCTTGAAGTCAGTTTGACTCAATGTTTTTTCATTCTTATATTTTGCGATGAGATAGTGTAACTTCCATGCATAGACTATTGAAGAATTAAGTGTAGAGATCCATAGCGGCCAATCTCACTTCTTACCACGAATGTTTACACGGTAGTTTTGGACACCATTGTTATGCAGGTTCACTCCTCCCATACCTTTATTATAGTTATAAAGCATTGCCGGTTGATCGTAGTGTATTTGTTTTGACTTCTTATTTGATTTTTTTGTCTCTGTTTTTTTTTCCAGCGGACAACAGAATGTAGAGGTAATAGTTGCTCATAATTTGTTGCCATTGTGACCTCTTTGTTGTCGTGCCATCGACACAAAGTAATTTTATTAGTGGAATCAAACATATAGTCATGTTGATCACGAGGTAAAGCTTTTCCAGTTTTTAAGTTATTTCCTCCACTTGCAAAACGATTACTACGAACGGTTCCAGCGGCACATATTTCTTTTTCAGCCAATAAACATAGCCAATGATAGCCTGTAAAGTAATTGTCAAAAAACACCTCGTGATTCTTAGGAAAGTCTACGTTTTGAAATAATCTAAGCACAACATCCGCATCAAGTCCAACATAAGTATTAAAATAAGTATTATAATTGTCACTTTGTCCACAATAAGGTATAAAGCTAAATAGGTAGCCTTCAGCAGAGCAAAGCCTGAGTTTTTAGCCCAAACGAATTGGTTTGCCATATATAAACATCTTGCAGCTATGACGTCCAAAATATGGAACCATCTGCTTATCAATTGACAAAAGATCGGACCATATACCAAACTGCATAAATTTTCGATTAATTATATCAAAAAAAGGACGTAACTGGAAGAAAATAAAAAAAGATATGTAAATACATTTTAATTTCCGAAATTCTCGTTTAGACATGTAAATATTCAAACAACTACCTTTGCCATTTTGTCATTCCTATCCAAATTGTTATTGTTTGCAAAGTGAATAAACTTTTTGCAATGTATAAATTCAGACCGTGTCATTGCTTGTTTGGCCATGAGCAAACCCAACGATTGTTTTGAAGACCAATAATTTGGGATTGATGGTAACGTATGATCTCCTGATAATGGTAAAATGCCCATAAATCTTTTCAATCGCACAGCATCCAAACGAAATTCACAGTTTACCTGGGAAGCATATGTATTAGTTTCAGTTATTATATGACTCAAAACTTCATCATCATAAAACTTGTTGAATAATTCAATAGGTGATAAATCTTTTAATTTTTCACATAGTTCGGTTTTCATATCCGCTAAAGGTGCAGGGTTAGGTGGCTATATTATATTTAAATTGTTTTCGATTTCGGTTTCTGGACCATTTTGGTTTACCAAAAGAAGTTAATGGTTTATAATCATATTTTGCTTTCTTTTGTCTTGGTTCTTGATGATTAGATGGTCCAGGTTGGGGTTCTTCAACGATGAACTCATTTTCTCCAGTATCATCAACAGTATTTTGTGAAGTTTCTACATCGCCAAAAATATTACAATTAACATCAGGATTCAAAAGTATAAAATTATTATCAATATCTTCGTCAACGCTTAATTCATCCACCCGATCAGGTGAAGAATGTTAATATTAGAAATATTTACACTTCTTCATCTCCATCACTCCAGTTATCAATAATTTGTTGCCATTCACGTATTGTCAAAAGCTTTTGACGCGACATTATATAACTACAAATTATATACAAATAATAAACATACGATGCAAAGAATGAACGTTAAAACAAATGTTCTATATAAAATCTGTACTTAGCCTTTTTTATGTATAAAACTCAATTTTAACAAAACAATCTCACACGAAGTAATAAACGTCTATTTTCTTCAAAATAGCGATAACAAATTAGATAAAATTTCATAAAAATGATGAAATGCAAAAATTAGTAGAAAATTTGATTATTCTAGGGTTCGTGCCAGCGTTCGATGAAACGAACACTTAACTTAACGTACATCTGGAAGCACCCCAATGTTTCCAATAAATATGAAAATTATTCCTATGAGTAATCTCATCTATCGGCACAAATTCGTCATCATTAGTTTTTCGATTTTTGTTCGTTTAGTATTTTATATAATTATTCAAAAATATGTCTAAAAACAAGGGTGTATTGAAAGAAGGGTTGTGGTAGGAAGGGGAGGCTTGAGCCACCATAGAATTTCTTTGTCGAATACACAACACGTGAAAGGAGCTTACCATACTAAGTGCACCATGAATTACTATTACCATCATAGGTAAAAAATCTTTAGAAAAAAAACAATTTCACTGTTCGATGAAACGAACAGAGGATCGAAATGGGTTAAAACTGGTACTAGTGTTGAATATAAGCGAACGTGAGCAACGGCGATGATGAAATACAGAACTATAGCTTCATGTAATGGTGCATGGATATATAACAGCTGATTTGTAAACTTAATAATATTGTTATAGATGAACGGTGAGCGAATCTAATGAGAAGCGTGAATTTTTTTCTTTATTTGTTTTACAAACCATTACATTTTATTTACGATCTTCACCATTTAATAATTGTTGATGACAAACAAACACAATAAGAGACCATCATGGAGATAAATTCCAGTATTTAGAATATATTTAAAATATCGACAATATCGATGTGGCTGGTCTTGTGCAGCTTCTTAACAAATAATAGTGCTAAATGGGAGTTTATTTTGTCGTTGCATGTTATATTTTCAAGTTTGAATATAAGAAAGAAAATCTACAATTTAGAAGGTTAAAAGTGATACGATAATTTTGAAACATTAATGACGGTTAGTCAATAGATTCGTCCACCCAGATTGCGCGAAATATATGGAATGACGAGAATGATGATGCATGAAAATTAAAAACTTCATTCAACGCGCAGCGGTGTTCTTGCGGCACCATAACAATATTCTCAGTTTCTAATACCGATTTTTTAAAATCTAATTTTATATTAAGCTTTTGCATAATTTCTAATCTTAGGCTTCGGACAATTTACGGTTTTGCTATTGTCTTTTAACACCACCGTTCTAATTAATATCATTTTGACATTTCATTTTCCTTCATAAGATTCATGATGTTCCTTCATAAGATAATAAAATTAAATGATTGTTAGAAAAATATACAAATTTGGTTTTACTTTAATTAATTATTCAAATTGTTTAACCCTAATTGGAGGTTAAACTCTAATAAAAAGAAAAATGGCTAAAATATTAAACCAAATTATTAAAAAAATACAAAATATTTTCTCCCAGCCAACTGCAATTTTTCTAATGAAATGAATTTTTTGATGAAGAATGTCTAACAATATAATAAAACTCCAAAAATAAATTTAAACTATAAAAAACATGAATTTGCTATAGAAGTAAAAACATTAAAATGACAATTAAGGTCTTATGGTCTTTTTTTAATGTCATTAGAAATTTAATGTCTTTCGCTCTACTTTGCCGACACATGGATGCATTCAATGTAAGTTAAGGACTTAAGGTCTTAAAATAACCTTAATTTGAACAAGGCATTATGAGTTCATCAAAGTAGTTACGGAATTTAAAAACTAAAAAGTCTAAAGCTTCTTTGGTTTGAGTTCCATTAAACCGTTAATGGTTACTTGACTAGTTGTCTCGTGAGTTTGAAAAAGAGTTTTCACTAGAACAGGCTGAATGGTTTTGATCCGTGTAGGATGTATATGTTTTGGGTCTATAAATGACTTATTGGCTCCTGTATCTATGAGCCTTTTTAATGTAGTATGTGGGTTTAATTTAATATGAATATATGGTAAATAAAACGATTGATGAGAATTTAGTGTTATATATCAAATGGGGTTTCCGAGGCTTGTTCCTGAAAAATTTGATCATCTATTTCTTGATTTTCTAAAAGGACTGTTTAGTCTAAAATGTCATCTAAGTTTGGAAAATAATTATCGTTCTCTGGAGAGACGTCTACATCGTTTTCGTCAATAATATCCGAAGTGGGATTTTCCAAGTTGAACAGCTCTTGACTGTGGAATCTAGGTGGTCCTGTAGCTTGAAAATAATTTGGTCTATTATAACCAAAATTAATAGGTTGAAAATCGGTTGGTTGCTTAAATCTTTTTTAATTATAATTTGTATCCATTGGCTCAATTTTCCTGTTTGTTTGTTGAGGTTTAGGTTGTAATGGGGAATTCATTTCGAATTAGAATTTTGTGGAAATGTTTGTCTAAAATTTTGATTGGAAAACGAGTTCTGATTGAAATATTGATTTTGTGGTTTACCAAAATTATTTACTTGTAATCTAGGTTAGAATGAATTTAAAATTTATCTATCCGGTGTAGTGAATTGTTGATACGGTTGAATTATCCGTTTAGGAGGTAATGATGGAATGTGGTGTGTATTATTACGTTGTTTAATGTAATGCATGTTTTCTTCACTTATGCCTAAAGAAAATGTATCACCTATAGTTGTTGGTTGCCATGTTCTAATCATGAATCCAAGGGGTTCTCTGAGTCCTGCAAGATATATAGCTAGACACATTTCTTTGTATAAACTTTGTTTAACTATTTGAGATGATACTGACTTCATTTAATTTAGCATGATTTAATATTGTGGACTTGATATCAATAATTTTAGAAAAATATTTTTCTACTGTATCTTGTCCTTGGTAGTGTAATGAAGTGCTTTCTCATCAAAAGATGAGAATGGCTTAGCAGGATGCGTACCTAGATTTGTTGTAATGCCGTAACGACTAAGGCTCAGCCATCGTGAGTTTGAGATATTATAAACCTGCTGCTTCAGCACAAATGCAGACATGTACGCAATTTTCATGAATTAACAGAAATGGAAAAAAATACAAGTGAAAAGATGAGACTCTGACGACCCCTTTTTACGAAAGAACCACGGTCAGCACGTTAACCCCCACATTCATTCACCGTATCAATAAATGTTGAATAATTTGCAAGTTCAGTTGAATACGTTGAGAATATCAGGTAATAATTTGTATAAATGAACGTTAAATAAATGTCCAATGTAGTTGAATGCGGTGTATATAAAATGTAACAATTTGTCTCAATAAATGTTGAATAATTTGTAATTATAGTTGAATACGTTGAAATAAAATGTAACAATTGGCATCAATAAATGTAGAATAATTTGCAAGTTCGGTTGAATACGTCGAGAATACCAGGTAATAATTCGTATAAACAAACGTTGTTTAAATTTCCAATATAGTTGAATGCGTTGTAAATAAAATGTAACAACTTGTATCGATAAATGTCGAATAATTTGTAATTATAGTTGAATACGTTGAAAATACCAGGTAACAATTTGTATAAATAAACAGTAAATAAATTTCCAATATGGTTGAATGCGTTGTAAATAAAATGTAACAATTTGTCTCAATAAATGTTGAATAATTTGCAAATTCAGTTGAATACGTTGAGAATACCAGGTAATAATTTGTATAAATGAACGTTAAATAAATTTCCAATGTCGTTGAATGCGTTGTATATAAAATGTAACAATTTGTCTCAATAAATGTTGAATAATTTGTAATTATAGTTGAATACGTTGAAATAAAATGTAACAATTGGCATCAATAAATGTAGAATAATTTGCAAGTTCGGTTGAATACGTCGAGAATACCAGGTAATAATTCGTATAAACAAACGTTGTTTAAATTTCCAATATAGTTGAATGCGTTGTAAATAAAATGTAACAACTTGTATCGATAAATGTCGAATAATTTGTAATTATAGTTGAATACGTTGAAAATACCAGGTAACAATTTGTATAAATAAACGGTGAATAAATTTCCAATATGAATGAATGCGTGGTAAATAAAATGTAACAATTTGTCTCAATAAATGTTGAATAATTTGCAAATTCGGTTGAATACGTGGAAAATATGATACACAAATTTGTAGATAAAAAAAATTCGTTGCCAATGGGGCCAATGATGACGTAACTATTGCACCAACAATTCGTATAAAAGTCTGTCAATGATGATATAACTATTGTACAACACTTCGGTGTAACATTTGAAATGCCGATGAAGATATTATATAGCCATGCGTTGTAAAAGTTGCAAATGACGATACCAATATCATGCAAAAATTCGTGGTAGTAGTTGAAATTGCTGATATGAATATTATACAGACACGTGGTGCAAAAGTTAACAATGATGATGTAAACACTATATAAAAATTCGTGGTAAAAGTTGGCAATGATGATATCAATAGTGTATCCAAAAATTCGTTGATGGAATTATTGTACAAAAGTACGTTGTACAAATTGAAAATGATAATACAAATATTATATAAAACTTCGGTGTAAAATTTGACAATGATGATACAAGTTGGATGAAAATATGTTGTATAAACTTTGATCGGCTAATATAAATATTGTATAAAACTTTGCTGTAAAAGTTGAAACGGATGACGTAAATACGGTATCAAAAATTGGTTATAAAAGTTTGACAATGATGACATAAATCGTGTATAAAACTTCGTGGTAACAGATGGAAACTGATCATGTAGATGAACGAAATACGAGCGTGATAACACCTCAGAACAATATATCGTTTCATCCACTAGGAAAAGAATGTATATCGATCGTTGTTGAATAAGCTGTACTATTGTTACCGGATATGTAATAATCACCATAAAAAAAGAAATACAGCAAAATCAAAACCCGTTTCTGTTTCTGCAAGATGGTTCGAGATTCATAGAGATCAACCTTCCTCGTGTCGATGTTGGTTCTATTTCCTTCTGGTTTGTTTTATTTTTTTATCACTTCCTTAATTTTTGTATCGGTTTCTCATGCTCACGCCAGAAAATTTCACAATAACAACAACAAATGGTTTTGGAATACAGATTTAAATTTGTATATTTAGTTTAATTGGTCGTTGTGTGTATTAACAAAATTTTACTAATTTATTTATTCGCTAGTACACATATATATTTTAGTTTTTTTGTTGGATATTGCATTGGATTATATAACAAAAGAAATCTTTTTCTAGACAATAGTGATGCTACGTTTTGTGAATTTTTATTTTAGAAAAAGATATGGACCGACATTTTTGGTCGCCTTCAATAGATTTTTCTTTTGTTTTAATATTTTACAGTACTTACAAATATTATAATATGTTCGATGGTTTCGAATATATTTTACTAATAACAGCACGTTAGACGTCACAAACACATATTATTTTTTTCCTTTAATTCAATTATGGGTAACTATTATTTAATCGACTAATATAAATTTAATTATCACTATTATTTTTAAAACATCTGACATCTTTTTAAAAGAAACACAAAAAACATCATATTTACTGCACTGTCAACAAGAACCCGCAATTCCAATCAGAAAAGAAAGAAAGTAATAGACCGCGCGAGTACTATGTGAATCGCAAATTAAACTAAGGGGGAAACGATTGTACAGTCGTTCATTATATAGCCGTTTTGACTTCGAAACATTCGAAGAAAGGGTTTCTGATGTAAGGAAATTAATTATGCAAATCAATGTTAGGATCTTTTTTCGATAAAACGAAACGGGCGGTTACTTTGTAATACTGACCATTGCAAAAAAAATAATTTTGTGAAACAAGTTATTTCCGACACACTAATAATAATTATCAATGAAATAGAATGAATTAAACGTAAGTTTAATCGATTTTATGATGTTTATGGATTACAAAATATCAACTTACAACAGTAGTACAGTGAAATTCAGATCCATAACGGAAAGACAATTTGATAAAAATACCTATACAGGATATCGAATGCATAACGAATGGTAGGACATTAATTCTTTTATTGTGACGACTGGACAAATACGCACAGCTGTTTTGAGGTTTGAAAACTTCGTTGTTCAAATACGGTTAGTGTTTAGAGAATCCAAATTCAGGTAGTAGGGTGAAATAAAGCGGATGGAAACGTATTATGACTCAATATTAGGGGATTGTAAAATTTAAATATTAATGTTTATATAGATAAATAATAACAAAACTATGTGTTACGGAGACTATAAGAAAATATGACTATTGATGGTGGATGGATGAGAAACTATTACGAGCTACACATGTTACTAAAAATGACAACTAATGAATCTGAGACTATAATACACTACGTTCAGGCGTCGTCCCAGGCTATTCATTACAGTAGATAAGATGTAAGTCTCTGATAAGGCTAGTCTCGTTTCGTTTGTCTGCATAATGAGTGGTAAGGTTTTCTTTAATACTGTTCCAATTTAATTGAGTTCCATACATAGTAAGTATTTCGTCGTCTTCTCCAGTAATTTTATTACGGATTGCTCGAAGAAAAGTCGTAGGAATAAGTCCATATTTTAAAATCTGTGAACAACTTGCAATTATTTCGTTCACGTTGTTTATAAAGTCATATAATGTATGTCTACTACCTTCATATTTAGATAAGTCTTTAATAACATCAGGAATAGTCATTTTTTCTGTCATTTTAAAATTTAAATTAATATTATCACTTTTTAATTTGTTATTATAATTTTTAAATTTGATTTGTTTTGTTATTTTTAAAATAAATTCCTTTTAAATTATTTGAACCTTTACAACTAGTTCCATATACGGTGGAATAATTAAATTTATTTTAAATAATTTGAAACTTTGAAACTACATATTTCCATATGCCGTGGAATAATAATTAAAACTTTCTTCTATTATTAAATTTAAAACTTATTGGTAATTTCACTGACTCCATAAACCGTGGAATCGTTATTACTAATATTTAAATGAGACTTATTATGACTACTATTTACGTTGGGATATGAAAAGGATTTTAACATATAAAATTCACACACCAGGCAACTAAGAATAGTATGATGTCCATGTAGGTAGCGGCTCAGCAATTCAGCAATCTGGATGATGTCTTGCTGACTCGATATACCGTCGATAATCACTATAACTTTATCACTTTACTGTTTACTGTCAATAAAAAAACAATTATTTTTTAATTTACGTTAAAATATTTCCCAAAATATGCACTAAAAAACGCGTGTTTTAAATAAAAACGTTCTTAAAAAACCGCGTTGGATATTAAAAAATATCCGCTATAAACTGCGCCAATTAGATTCTACTCTAATAAATCTATTAAAAAACAATTGTTTTATTTTTATTTTAATTCAAAAAATTTATTTTATTTTATTTAATTCAAGAAAGAAGTTAACACTTCAAAAACCACAATAAATCTAAAATCTTATTTCTAAAATATATCTTTCAATAATTATTTGAGTGATGCAAAAATATGCATCACGATAAAAAATAATTTTGTTTGTTTGATTCTCAAAACAATTTATCTTTAGTAACTTAAAGAATTATATGAGAAATGCAAAATGTGCATTTCGATAAGATAAATTTTGTTTTATTTTATTATATTTTGAGCTTAATAAATTTATAAGAATATTATGTATACAGTTTGTGAAAAATATTATCATTTGTTAGTTAATCATTTTCTGGAATTCAATTATTTAAATATTTTGGTAATAAAATATGTCTGAGAATCTTGTTGTTTAATTATTGGAAAACTTTTAATAAAATTACTGATAAAAAAACATGCATTATGGTATAACTATTATAACTAACATAACTAACTAGGGTTGTGTCATATGACATTGACAGATGCATATGACAGAAATACAAATGACATAATTATTGTTGTTATGTTGCATTCTGCCGATGTAACTGACGCGAAACAAAAACAGGAAACTTGTATGCATTTACATATCTTCGATTTAAAACAATTATTTTCATTATAATTGAATTTTGCCGAATTGTCTTTAATCAAATGCAATAATTATTATTTTTATTGCAATAACTAAAGTGCATTTACCACGAGTTTTATATTTCAGAATACAAATTAACTTTTATTTTGAAATACAACGTGAACAGAGGCTTCCGAATTTATGGATTTATGCTATGAGAAAACAACTGCAAGATATAACTTCTTGCAACTATCGCATCGCATAAATCTGTATCACTATAACATGCCTATAGTCATGTCACTTAAAGTGACACGACTTCAATAATTGGGCTGTATCTTTTAAATCAGAAGAAGAAGATGATTCAATAGTTTCCAAGCGTTTGTCCAAGAATCTGATCCTTAATGCCAACAATGTCATTATTTATAATAGATTTAAAATCATTAAAACTACTGGCTACATATTTAAGCCATTCATTTATTATCTTAAAATTATAATCTGAATTTTAATTTAATTTTAGTCCAAAGATCACTAAAACTAGTTATACCTTCTCACTCATCGTCGCTAACGGTAACCTCTTGAAAATTGGAGTTAAATTCGTTAATCTCTTCTTTATTACCGCAACATTTCATAATACTAGCATCACTATTTAATCCTGCAATAATTGGATTATATACTTCACTTTGGTTTTCTGTTCAATAATATTTTTTTTATTTTGCATTAATGGCTACTATAGCGCATTCGCGTTTTTTTTAAACAAATTTAATATATTTTCCTATTTATTCTTCTTTGAATATCTAACGCGGACTGACTTTTTGTTTTCATTTTCGTTTTACAAATCGCTTTTTTGCGGTACAGTGCGGTACATTTCATTTTCGTTTTCTTATGTTGTTTTCGTTGGGAGAGAATTTTATTAGTTTGTTTACACTGAATGGGTTTCTATGTCGCTATGTCGTTACGCTTAAATATGTTTAATCTTTAATTGTGCAGCATAACACGCTTAGCAGAACCAGGATCATAAAAGGAGTCACAACCATTACATTTTATTGATTCAGCTTCTGATTTTAAAAATGAATTCTTGTTGATGCACATAAAGCATTTAGTTTTTTTTTAATTCAAACGGCATTATAGCAAAAATAATTATAATTAAATTAAGAACGGGATTGCAAACGGAACACATTAAATGAAATGAAACAAAATTGATAATCAATTTATGAAAACAAAGTCTACTAACACTGTTGAGCTAAAGTGATACTTTTTGTGTTGAGTCTATAGTTTGACAATTATAGACGATACACAAAAAGTCACTTTAGTCACAAAAAGTCAAACGTTTAAATTTTTTATAATATGAAATTAATACATCAAAATTTTTATAAATATGAACTTTTATCGCCATAATTACTTCCAAAAAACAGAAAAAAACATTTAAATTTGTATGAATACAATTTTTGTATCAAAGCAGCCTTTTCAAAATTTCATAATCCAATTGAAATAGTTGTTATTTTGTTGCCATAGTTATACAATAATTCAAAATTTCATTATCCAATGAAACTATTTGTTATGGGCTACCGTCTTTGGTTCTATTTATCTTGATAAATAAAACACCAAGCCTTAGATCATAAATTACTTTTTTATTTGCAAATATTTCGGTCCTTTCCTGGGACCCTCCTCAGTACATTTATCTTTGAACAAAAACACAAAACTTACTAAAACTTATTACTAATCACTGAACAAAGAAACTTCACTATTTGTTATGTTTTGTTGTCATAGTAATTATTACAGTAATTATACAATAATTCAAAATATAGTAATCTAATGAGAATCAACTTATTTTTTTCTGTCATAGTTATACCATTTGTTTTAAAACATAACAAAATAACAAATGCTACTTTGCAGCCGCCGTTATATAAAATAAAAATGGCGTTACTTTTGCAGCCGCAGGCAAAAAGTAAGACTTTAACTCCCTAACGTAAAGTAAGTAAAGTTAAACTTTACAGCCGTTTGCCGAAAAAAACTTTTTTTTATTATTATACAAATTCAATTGATTTCATTTATCTTTTCTTTTATTCTTTATTTCACAAAACAAAAATAATATTTTGGTCTTCTCTCTAGCACTGATAATATATGACTGGTGGGTGGGACTGGTATATAAACTGGACTCGACTGGTCTGGACTGGACTGGTATATAGACTGGAATTATAGAAAATTTTGTTGATGGAAATTGTTTGATATATTTAAACATTTCTTGATGTTGAAATTGTAAAAATTTTTGTAGAAATTTGGTTGATGAAAATTGTTTGATTTACTTTAAAAATTTCTGATGTTGAAATTATAGAAAATTTTGTTGAAATTTGGTTGATGAAATTTGTTTGAATTACTTTAAAAATTTTTTGATGTTATGTAAAGAAGAACTGGTTCCATTGGAAAACCAATGGAATCGTAATGGCAAGCCGCGCACCTAGTCAGATTTTGTTTTGAACCCTAAGCTAGCTTCAGCCTGTGGGAACGAGAGATTATACCCGCCGCCCAGTACAAATTAACAGAGTTGTGAATTTTGTTTTTGCTTTTTAATTTTGATTTTTTAAAAAACTTTATTTTATTTGCAAAATTGATTTGCAAATGATTTTATTATTATTAATTTAATTAACAATACTATTTTTTTATTACAATAACTTATTGTAAGAGATTCACACTATAAGTGATATTTTATAATATACACTAGTTATATTAAACTTATGTTCAACATATAAGAAATTGGAACTTGCTAGTTCCAAATCAAAAGTAAATCTAAAATCTAAGTTTCTCTGTTCGAGTTTTAATACTAATATTTTGTTTAACAAAATATTAGTTTACAATGTTTAATTTAAATTTTATTATTTTAGTTCTCATGGAAATGATTTTATTATTTTGTCTATCAGTTTATTTCATAAACGAATAACAGGTGTTGTTTATACAAGTGTTCAAGTTGTATCATGTTTAGGTTTTGTTTTCGAAATGATTTATAATATTTTATAAACAGTTTCGATTATTAATATTCTTGGGAATTTTACTTATGAATAATTTTGTTTACTTTTTAATATTTTAAAAAAGAATCTCATCATGTGGATTCTTTGGAATATTTACTTTTAAGGGTGTGGAATGGAATTTAACTTGTGGGCGTGCATCGTTTAGCAAATCGGAAATCAAAAGGAAAAGTGAAAAAGGAGACTCTGGCGGCCCTACTGCGAAGAAGTCACGACCGTCACGTCACCCCCATTATTTATTCATCACAGCACGCACACGCACCTCATATAATCGCACCTACATTCATACACTTACGCACACATTCCTACATACATACATACATACATACATACATATTTATTTTTGTTTTTTAGGCTTTATATTATTGAATATGAATACGTTTTTTGGAATATGCCTAATGTAATTTCTTTTATTGTTTTATAATTTTTAAAAAATGTATGAATCGACGCGTTTCTGTGGCATTTTTTAGCACCATTATCAAGATGTTGAATTTTTTCTAAGACACAAATTATACAAATATTACAAAAATCTTTTAGCTGGCAATAAAAACTCAAAACAACTACTTACAAAATAAACAATTTTTTCCTTTTTTACAACAACATATGAGTAAATCTAATGCATAAACAAACTAAAAAAACATATAATCAGTCACAAAACGAATAAATTAAAAACTAAATAAATTATTAAAAATATGCATCACGAACACAAAGCTTTTATAACAGCGCACGAAATAATGTCAATTTTTCTTAAAAAAATGATAACAAGTGTAACAGATGATACCGGATATAAAAATTTAAAATCAGTATATACAAACAAAAGAAATAAAAAAAACAAAATTTCTTCAGAGATAATTAATAATTTTTGATTTTTGCAATATCTCAAGGAGAACTTATTATATATAGGAGAAATATTTTTAATCTCAAGTTCTTTTTAGAATGTTATCGTAGGTATCCTTAAGATATTCACAATCTTTCTGTTTGTTGATGGAGTTTAAACTTCTTTTAATCATTAACATTTCCATAATACTTCTCTTTTATATAGTTAGGTTCTTTTTTAAGTACTTTAACGTTGTCTATAGAAATATTATGGCCAGTAGATCGTATATGTGTAGATATGGAACTTTGGTTATCACTGGCAGGTCTCTTCGTATCATTTATATGTTGACTAATACGAGTCTTGAGGTAAATTTTTGATTGCCCCGTATATTCTGCAGAACAGTTACATTTTATTTGATATACTACATTTGATAAAAAGTCTTTTGGTATTTCATCTTCTATATGTGAGAACAAACAAGTTCCCAAAGTGTTTACAGCTCTTTGTGTTTACATATAAGCGTTTACATATCTTTGAAATCGTTTTTATCAATTTCTTCCAGAAAATAGACCTCTGCAGTTGGATGTTTCTGAGTGTGCGGCTCCAACAAAAAAGCTTGTAAAACACAAAATGCGTTTGAAACAACCGGCACTCTCACGGTCGCATTTGTGGAGCCAGATCAAAAAACTTTTTTTAAAAATGTGTGTTTTATGAATATCTTGGACAAGTTCGTAAATCAGCTATATCCAACACATGGTTAAGAAACTAGAGGCTTTATATTAGAAAAAAATTGGTTTTTTAAATTCGTTATAACGGCCGTTTGGATACTAATATTTTTAAAAACTTCATAAATTTAGAATCTGTGGAAACACTTTAATCCGTTTCTTATAAACATGTACCTCTGCAGTTAGAGATTTTTGACTCGTCGCCTTCAACAAAAAAGTTTGCAACAAGCCTTAAGAAAAACAATTTGCAAAAACATTATAACAGTCAATGAAAAAAAAAATAAAAGATTTGAATAGAAGAAAAAAACTTTTTTTTCTTAGAAATAAACTATTTTGATATTTTGCAGTAGTTGCACGACATATAATATAGAGTAGGTTGGCGTTTGTTTTTCATATAGTGTCATAAATTGTCACACATATGTTCTGTGTTAGATCTGATATTTGTTTGTTGCAAAATTGTATAGATGTAGTTTTGCTTATATGTAGCTCATTTTCTTTTTAAAATTTGTTCGATATCTGTTTGTTTTGTTTAAACTAATCTGATACATCAGATTCTACTTGTACACAAAACTGTCTGATCTCGAAATCTACCTATATCTAGCGGACATCCTGTCGCTCGGACTTTTTTTTGTTTCAAACTGCTCATCTTATAAGATGATAATTATCACATGTACACTCTAACAATTTTTTGGTGTAAAATTACCTCGATAATCGATGGCAACAGAATACCATCGATAATCATGTAAAATTATTAAAACAATCACAACTGTCACGATTAGACCTTAGGCGCATTTCTACTGACCCAGTTATGCTTGTTTAACCTAAAAATAAATTACCATTAAACCTAATGCCTAAGTTGGAGAACGCTCCCGAGCGCCAGACCTCAAGTCTTAAACTCCAAAAAATATTGTTCTATTGCAAAGCTAAATGTAAAAATGGTTAAAGTTTGAGTTTGTATGAGGTGAAGCCTCCAATCCTGAAAAAAGTATAATTGGCTCTTCCCTTCATTACACCGAAGAAGCCTCTGAGCAAAGAATGGTACAACTGGTTTAAACCTAAGTACAAACACAGCAACACCACTCCTCGTCCCTGAGGACTTCCTCAGTGAATGAAGAGAAGAAACCAATGTTCTTCGATCGCATAACCCTTATGGTCATAGGCGACCTAGGAACGACATCTTCGTTAAGGAGTGAAGCTACATGGATGCTTTTTTAGAGCTACCGCTTCGAAAAGAAATTTATATATACTCAAAAAAAATAATATTCAAACTATTTACAGAAATAATAAAAAAGTATGTACAAAAATACTTACAGAAATATTTACAGTATATACAAAAATGTACAATAAATACATTATGTATATTGGAAGCATAAAAAAATTCTTAAAAAAACTACTCCCCCAAAACGGTTTTTTTTCAAAAAATTAAAAAAATAAAAGAGATAAGTTTTTTTTCCTAACTTATCCAATAGCCAGGGACAGGAGCCACCTGTGGACCACTCCACTCCAACGGGGTTTCCTCTTCCTGCCGCTCGATCGGTGAGATGGAGACCTCCTCGACCAGCTCAACCACTTGAGTATTCTTGGACGAGAAAGACTCCATCTCCACGACCAAGCGACTCTCTGCCTTTTTCTTCCTCTCCCTCACTCTCTTTTTCTTATTTGCTTCTCTATTGCGACTGATCCTCCTCCTTTCCCGCTAGCCCACATTCGGTTCCGACAGTGGAACTTCCTGGAACAGCTGTTCCAGAAGCTCTTCCACTATCTGGTCCGAATCCGTGTCCGACAGTGGAAGTTCCTGAAGCACCTGCTCCAATAGCTCTTCCACTATCTGGTCCGAATCCGGGTCCGACAGTGGAAGTTCCCGAAGCACCTGCTCCAGAAGCTCACCCACTATCTGGACCGAATGCGGATCTGACTCGCCTCGATCACCAAGTCTTGTTCTTTGCAGCACAGGTCTGTAGACCCGTCCTACCTCCTTCTTTTTATCACCCTTCATATATTCTGGAACCCATTGAAGAGGGACCGAACCGATACCACATCTTTCCCTTCCCTGGCTCTCTGCCCTTGCTGTCTTCTACAATAATATCTGTATCAAAAAGTTCAAAAATATTCCAATATAACCAATATTCTAATATAAAAGAACCACACTGATTGCTTAAAAAAAAAATTTGCAAAATTGCAACCTCAAACCAAAACTTGGTTATCAAAAAAAAAAAATGAAATACTACATATATTTAACATGTACCTATATAAAAATATATGTAATAGAAAAAACCAAACTGGTTAAAAAAATTTATTTTATCTAATAAAATTTAATGTATTTGATTTCCAAAAACAAAATTATTAAAACAAACCAATGAGTGGTTTTCAGAAATATTTACACCAAAATTCCAAAAAAAGTCTGAACTGGTTTTATCCAAAAAAAAATTTGTTAACCAACACCCAAAACTGGTTTGGCCAACGCCCTAATTTTTTCGCCAAAAATGCTCGAAAAAACCTGACTTATTAAAAAAAAACTAACGGTTCGTCTTTATTTCGCACCACTTTTGTTATGTTGTGGCAACGAAATACCAAAACTATGATTTAAAGATCTAATAGGTCCCTTTTGTTCGGCGTCAGTTTGTTAGCTAGTAATTTGACCCTGATTCAGAGCTACTCTGTTGCTTCGGACTTTTTCCACAATCTTACATATAATTATAAAAAACCCACGGGATAACGGATCGCTCTATGCGACGAATTTGAAGTTGGGAATCTCTAAAAAAAAACTTTTTTTTAACCTATCATCCTAACAAATTCAACAGTAATGATCAATATATATATATATATATATATATATATATATATATATATATATATATATATATATATATATATATATATATATATATATATATATATATATATATATATATATAGATCAATATATATATATATATATATATATATATATATATATATATATATATATATATATATATATATATATATATATATATATATATATATATATATATATATAAATAAAAATATATATATATATATATATATATATATATATATATATATATATATATATATATATATATATATATATATATATATATATATATAAAAATATATATATATATATATATATATATATATATATATATATATATATATATATATATATAAATATATATATATATATATATATATATATATATATATATATATATATATATATATATATATATATATATATATATATATATATATATATATATATATATATAAAATTTAACTTACAACTATTGGTTGATTGATGACTTGTATCCAGTTTACTTCGATTAACATATGCAATAAAATTTCTTGATAGCGCTCCGATATATATAATATGTATCACATGAAAATATTAGTGATGAAAATAATCCTGTCTTTCCAATAGTTTTACTTTCTTCTTAGTTTGTCCCGAAAAGAATGTTATGTTTATTATTCTCAAATTCTCATGGATATCAACCCCAGCCGTATCACTTGATTGCAAATTATACACTTATAATCGTTTCGGTGTATTCATTTTCCTTTCTTAATTTTTGTTTATATTTCTTTAGTTTTACTATATAAACTACAGCCACCAACATGGAATTAGTTTGATCACACAATTGAAAAAAAAGATTAGAAAGTTTTCTTTTAGTTTTTTTGACACATTATGCATTTATTTTTCTTTGCCCATATAAAAATTATTTAAGCCACACCATTTTAACAAAAATTTATCGAATCATCGAAGGATTCTTTGTTTAGCGAAAAGAAATTAACTTTTTTCTATTTTAATTTCTTTTGAAATCTAGCGAATTTGCACATTTTTAAATTTAAATAACATCTTTACTGTTTTATAGAGAGCTAAACTATATCTTAATGGTTTTTTTTTGTACAACGTGATCTTTTTACAAAAATAAAAGATTCAATTTGTTTTCGAATCAAATATTAAAAATAGAATGATATAACAAAATAGCCATTGTCGATGACATTTTATAATAAATTTTGTACCAAAAAAACTCTACCAACCTTGAGAAAACAAAACAACATTCTTTCGTTCAATTTGGAGGACTAAGTTTATACCGTATTTCGCCGTTTAACTGTTTTGAAGATAAATTCAAATTTGAAATGTTTAAGTGGTTTTTGTTTACGGAATGAATTATGAATTTTTATTTAGACTAGAAAAAATGAATTATCGGAAATGATAAAATAGATTCTGAAATGTAATATATGTGTTTTGATTATTCATTGAGAAGAACTTGGACAATCGTTACATTACAATCTAAGAGTATTTCGAAAGATTTACACATTACTATGTAAAATAATTTGGACCATAAAAAAAGTAATTTTACACAGAAAATTTTTGAAATTTTACAATCAGATATGTAAATTTTTTCTGAATTTTCTGCAACATATTGTAATTTTACACGTTTTATTAGTAAAATCACCCGAAAAATACTCATTAAAATGTAAATTATTAATATAATTTACGTACAAGTGCTTTTAGCTCCTATAGCTTCCCTTTGGAATTCCCAATTTGGATACAATTATTGCAATGGGTAAAATAAAAACATGGAAAAATACTGTTTAGGTCTTTATTTAATGAAATAAAATCAAAATATAACATTTTCAATTAAAAACTATGTCATATATTTTTTTTTAAATTTAATTCATTAGTTCTAAATATTCATTTAAATAATATAATTTAAAATATAAAATAAATGTTTAATCCGTTTGGTTTGTGATTAAGTATTTAACTTATTTATTAAATTATTTACTCTTGATATATTATTTATATGGTTTTTCTCCTCTTACATTATCAATATAAATGTTTGTGAATTTTTTTGGGCTGTTGTGCCCCAGTTTACAGCGAGTTTCCGTACAGTTTCTTTTATGATTTGTATTTTTAAAGAATTTCACAATCTATAAATTGGTATTTAAAAGGTTAAATAATAACACCAGTTTAATTTATTTTTCACAACAGTTTTATTCAAAACTTTATTCGCCAAGAATGATAATTATTATTATTTATTTAATTAAGACTTTATTCCCCAAGAATAATACTTATTATTATTTATTTAATTAAAACTCGATTCACCAAGAATAATAATAATTATTATTTATTTAATTAAGACTTTATTCGCCAAGAATAATAATTTTCTTATTATTTATTTAATTAAAACCTTATTCACCAAGAATAATAATTTTCTCATTATTTATTTAATTAAAACCTTATTCACCAAGAATAATAATTTTCTTTAAGTCATGTTTTATTAACTTAGAAATTTTGGGAGCTAACTGCTCACTACGGTACCACACAACAACTGCCTTTTTGATTCGTTTCTAACGAATCTCCACAACTTGGTGTACGTGATAAAAAACGCTGTTTGGCATTTTTGTGAAACGTTAAACAAAATGAAAAATAAGAACTTGCGTTCTTATTTTATTTCATAAGAAAAATTATTTTATAAAAATTTTGTTTACTAATTAATTTTTTAACGACGATATTTCAAATCGTGAAATAAGATATTGAATATAATAATGCTTAACGCGAACGTACACTGGATACGTAAAGTACACTGGTTAAGTGATTTGAAAAGTTAAGTGATTCGAAAAGTTAAGCGAATGGAAAAGTTGACTAATAAGTTGACTAAACTGAAAGGGTGGGCTGGTCACCACATGGGGTATAATATATTAAAATTGTAATAATAAGTTATGCATAAAGTCATTAAATCTAATATTCTATTATTTTTTGAATTTCCAATAACAACTTTCTCAAAGAAAATATTTGTTGTGCACGTCTGATCATCCGTCAATGTATCTGAAACAAGATAATTTTGTAATAGCTGGGATAGCAGAAACTACTACTTTGAAACATATTTAAAAAAGTGCCGGTAGAGGGTAGAAGACCCCTAATAATCGTTGTGAGTTCCCGGCCCTGCTCATGCCCGAAGGCCCTGCTCATGCACACACGACACAACTCAACCTAACCGGTTATCATTTTACCGCTAATTTTGTTTGTTTAATATATATTTATCAAAACCTCTCTGATCGGCTACAGACATTTATTTCTACATTTATACAATTTATGAAATAAATTGAATGACTTACGCTAAGAAATTGTGGTTCGTTCCTCTCGTCGTATTGTTAGCCTCTATATACTGCCTATCCTCCGTAGTAAATTCAAACACTTGTTTTATTCTTTTCAGAATTTTATTTCATTGTCAAAAGAAAACTCTCACAAATTTGGCTTTCCCTTGATTTTACTTATCCATTCAATCTTTTAACTTTAATGTTTCTAAATATCATAACTTTGCTTTTTCTTATATTTTTAAATTAATTAAATTTCATCATTCATGAAATTCTTCACGTAAATTATATTATTTGTTCTATTTAAGTCACCAAAGCTGGCTTTACTTTGATTTAACTTTTCACTTAAAATATCTCAACTTTGCTTTTTCTTATATTATTAAATTAGTTAAAAACTCATGAACTTCTTCACGTGAATTGTATTATTTGTTATATTATCTGCTAAATTTAATTCACAAAAAACTCTAGCCCGCAATTGGTTTTACTTTGAGTTAATTTTCACTTAAAATATCTTAACTTTACTTTTTCTTATATTGTTAAATTAGTTAAAAATGTAATCATTTATAAACTTATTCACGTAAATTATATTATTTGTTCTATTTAAGTCACCAAAACTCTACATAGCGCAAAATTCGTTTTACTTAGAGTTAACTTTTCACTTAAAATATCTAAACTTTCAAATAAATTTATTTTTTTGTTCATCGTATTTAACGATTACTTTGCTAGTTCACTACCAACTGACTTTTCATTTTACCAAGTTCTACAATTTTGAGGAAAAAACAAAAAAAATGGCAAGTATTGCAATTTTTGATGGGAAAAAACTTAAATTTATAATTTATATAGAAATAGAAAACCATTTCCGTCACTTGGAGTCTGGAATAGGAACAACGAAGGCTATTTTATTCAAATATCACCGTTGAGGTAATTGTTCATGAAAACTTCATATATCATGAGAAAAATTTTGAAGAAATAAGACCACGAAGGTTTTGGACGGGATTTAAGAAATGCTAGTGACAATGGTGTGAGAAGGGTTGTTACCATAAGGTAACACGTAATATGGATAAGGGCGATTTTCATTTCCTAACAATTTGTAATATAAATTAAACAGAATTTATGGGAGTTCATAGTAGGGATGAGCATCGATGGTCGATGTTTGATAAACATCGATGGTAGGGGCCCGATGTTCGATGTATTTACCATCGATGTTACAGTGTCGATGTTTTTTCACCATCGATGGTTATGTGTCGATGTTTGGCTATCGATGTTTTTTTTTCGAACTTGATAGTATTGGGTGCGTTCACCCGACGTAAGCAGCTAACTTCAAGCTCTCAACAGTTGGGAGTTAGCAGTTGTCAAATTTGTGAACGCATTGTTGATTTACAGCGTTTTTATTTGACGTTTACTACTTGTAGCACAACCTTATAATAATAAATAAATTTAAATATTTATTAGTATAAAGTATATATAACAACAATTGTGTATTTTAGTTTTTAATTTATATTAATAAGGTTTTTTTTGAAGATAAAATGTGTTGTATAATTACCAACAATACAGCTATTGCAAACACATTTTTCTAAATGTCAAAAAATGTCAACAAGATCCTCTGTCTTTCTGGAGGGATTTAAAACCAACCTACCCAAATTTATCGGAAGTTGTAATTGAATATCTGGCTGTTGTAGGAACTTCCGTTCCCTCTGAAAAATTATTTTCTAAAGCTGGCCAGATAATATCGAAAACAAGAAATCGTTTAGAGGGGAAGTTGCCTTCTAAGATTTTATTTTTAAATTCTGTGCCAGAGAAAATGTGGGAATAAAAAATACTGTTTTTTTTGTAAAGAAAAATACTTATGTTAACCTTAATATTTGTTTGTGTGGTTTTTTCCTTTTTGGGGAATGAATACTCAAAAACATCGATGTTTTGAGGTCTATGTTTCACGACCATCGATGTTGGGCTCCCGATGTTTATTCGATGGTAAACATCGATGTTTTTGTCTCGATGCTCATCCCTAGTTCATAGAATTTTATAGAATTATATATATAAAACAGATTAACTAACCTATAAACCATGGTGTGTTTGTTGGACATGCGCTATTTTGACTTGACTTAAATGAATGACTTCCGAAACAATGCACTTGAAAAGTTTTATAATTGTCGAGTTTTTTATCGCAATGTGGTTCTTAGCAATTGAATAGGATATTTTTTTTCCTCGATGTTCATACGAATGCCTATTTATTATATTTTTTAATAAAATTGGTTTTAAACTCACAATGCGTAAACTTAAACATAATATATGTATACAAAAAATTTATTAATAACACAACTATATTAAATTTTATAAATTAATATTAAACATAAATATATTAAAAATATTATTATTATAAAATATTAACTAAATATTTTGAAAATATTAATTTAATTTTTATTTAAAATATTAATAAATTTTAAATATATTTAAAATATTAATAAATATTAAACATAGTGCTTGTATTTTTGTCACTCACTGATCGATCACATGTATAAGAATTAAATGATCTTCACAAATGGAGACAAAATTAAAACAATAAAAGGAAAGATTTAAATTCACAATCAAAGCAATATTACAACGGGAGTTTATATTATACACAAATGGTAAAATTTTACATCACATTTTGTATTTTATACTCTTAAGATGTAAATGATAAATAAAATAGTGTAATTTTACAAACTTATAGGTATTTATTTATTTACTCTTAAGATGTAAATAATAAACGAAACTGTGTAATTTTACTCTTTTTAGAGTATTTATTTTTTTATACACCGATATCGGTTGATTTTTAAACATCGGTCATAAATTTACACCAAAAACTACAATTATTATCATGGTAATTTTACACACATCAACCCTCCATTTTTAGAGTGTATCTACGAAGGACTTTATGCTCAAAACATTCAAAAACAATTATTTTATTTCTTATATGATGATGCGGCCGACTGCTTAAAGTGGACTGTATTTAATGACGTTCCTCAAAGATTTCCGCATCACAAACTCAATAATATATGTTGCAGCATTCAACGGTATAGTCTAAATTGTAGGACTGATGACTATGTGTAGCTTGTAGATTAACATTGACAAGTGATAGCAATATATAAAACTATACAACTGGTGATACAATTAACATTGATGATGATGATCGTGCACTTGTAAACCCGATGCACCCATCTTCTTTGGATGAGAATATGTATAAGTATATGTGGGTGTTGGCAAATCGATATATATATGTCTGACGATAGACAACTGCATGTAAATACTATAGACAATGATGATCAGCACCCTCCTTTGATGTTAAATATGTATGAAGATATTCAGTTAAAATACATTCGACAACTGCATGAAAATAGAATAAATGTCTGATGATAGACCAATGCATGTAAAACTTCGATGATAAACTTCGTATGTATGTATAACTTCAATGATAAACTTCGATGTATAACTTCGATGATAAATATGTATGGATATATGCAGTTATTATAAACTCGATGTGTACATGTCTGACGATAGACAACTGCAAGTAAATACGATAACTTCGATGATAAATATGTATGAATACGTGCAGTTATTATAAGTTCGCGGTAAAAATGTCTGACGATAGACCACTGCAAGTAAAATTATTATAACGTGGTCCAATGACACCGTTATGCCAGGGATATATATTCCAAAGAGAGACCCGGCCCATCCCTAAGAAAAATCTCTATTAAAGTTTGGTCTTAATAGACCATGATGGTCTTCATAAAAGTAAACTTAAGGAATTTAATAATCTAAAAGATGACTTTAATAATAACAAATTTACAAATTTACCTAGATTAATATTGATGGTGGTGGATTTCAGTGATGTTTCGATGTTAAATAAAAATGACCTTCGTAATCAGTAATTGCCCATTTATTCCACACAAACTCAGCTTGTCTACAGCAATTTTACTCGTAGTAATTGGTTATTCAATCCCAATTTCGTTATATACTTCTGCTTCAAATTAATCGAATGATATATCTTGTTTGATCAATCAAAATTCTAAATAGACCAAAATACATTGCGAAGATGGACTATTAAACTTTTTTCTTCACTGTAACCTTTCCCCAACATAGATGAATTTCAATTTTAGTTTTCTAGCTTCCACCTTCTTTCCTTCCCTTGACCACGTAATAATAAACAGACACAATGTATTTGGGTACAGAAAATTAATATTTTAATAGTCACTGAGTATACACTGTATGATCCATCATACACTTACAGATATAAATTTTTTTTTATAAACAAGATTTTAAGCATAGGTATTTCTTAATATTATGCACGATCACAACAAACATATATATATTTTTTTCTTTTGGTATATACAGGGTGAGTTTTTTAAAAAATGCCAAGCTTTTATCTCGAGAACGATGCTAGATGGGACAAAATAACCCAAGGTGATATTTGTTAAGGGTCGAGGGGGACGTCTAGTGGTAATATCGAATGACCTTGAAACTCATAAGTATTGGAATTATATGCCAAAGTAGGGTTTTTTTTAATTAGAACCTATACATTTAAGGTTTTTTTCAATTCAGACTCTCTTAAATAACAGACTCTTAAATGTAAGTTAATAACAGACTCTCTTAAATGAAAAGGAATATCGTAAGCCTTATGAGAAATCGGACTAACATGTTATTTCATAACAATTTCAGCCACGTTTCGGATAAAAGGGACTTGATACATTTTGAACAAAAATATTACAAAAACTAAACATATCTACGCTAATAATTGATGAACTCCTGACTCGAATTTCATCTGGATTGGCTGTTTTTCAATAAGGACAGTCACCAAGGGTGGTTTATCGATGTGATTGACTTTTCCTGTATACTCTTCATTTACTTTGCATATTTAATTGATCCATTTCATTTGAAAATTCACGAACATAATTTGCTTTACCGGTATCTGAATTATAATTATCAGACAATGCCTGCACATAATTGGCTCGTCGATACTCTGGAATTCCCCTCTACTGGAAGTCCTACCACTGCTGTGACTTCTTCCTGTGCCTGGACTTCTTCTTCTACGTTGATGATAGTTGTTATTATAAGAACTCCGTTTACTTGAGTGGGCTTTTGGGCACATCTTTGAAGTATGACCTTAGGAATAACAAATATAACATTCCCAATTTCTCGCTGGACAATAATTGGCGTTATGAAATCTACCACATCGGAAACATCGACCTCGACTAGATCGACCATGCAAAAAAATTTCATTGACAGCGTGTTGCGAATATATGGGAACTCTTCCTATATTCGCCATTTCCCAATTTTTCGCAAAATCAACAGCTTTCTCAAAAGTTAACGGTTCGTTTTTATGCTTGATATACGACTGAACATAATTGACTGTCCCGCAATCCGTACACTGTAACATGCCAATCGCGGTGCTCTTGTGAGTATCTTCACATTTTATTAGACATTGCTGACATCACAGGATAGACTAACAGCTTCCAGGCTTCAATTTTCATTGGTGATATTAGCAGTTGACAAAGATAATTTCTAAAGAGTGTCTTTTAAACAAAAAAAAAATGCGAACGTTCATAATTGCATAGCGGGAGAGATAGATGTTAAAGACCCCGGACCGTTAAAAACGCTTTAATTTTAAAACCACTTAAAACACTTTAAACTTTTGAAAACAATTTTATTTTTATTGAAATTTTAATTATAATACAAATACTTTTCTACTTGATAAGTCCACGGTCTAAATCGGAGTCATTTGATATTCTTTTCATACATTCTTAACATTAAATTTAATTTATTTATTAAACAATTGAAGGGGAGTGTTAGTATAATAGTATATGCATTTATTTAATTTATAATAATTAGGGGAAAGCAATACAAAAAGGCGTGATATAATAATTTACATATTATTTTATTATTAATTGAAATTGTTGAGTCGGAGTGACGTGAATAATCCATAATATATGTTTTAAATATTTTTAATAATTACAAAAACACCAATTTTTATTCACTTATTTTTTATTAACAACCGGTTTCGATTTTCAAAAAATCATCGACAGGTTTAATTTGCAATTAAAAATTATAATGAAATTACCAACTATATATACTAAATTTACAAGTTATAAAAACAGAATTAAGAGCTAAGTAATAAACAAGAGGGAGGGGTAAAACTTAAAATTTAACTATTTAAACAAAAAATATAAAAGTAAAAAAAATAAAAAACTATACAAAATAAGGGGTAAATTACTAATTACGGGAGGGCGGTGATTTATATTTTAAATGGTTATAAAAGTAATTAAAATAAACAAACGTAAAAATAAATAAAGATCATGTAAAAATAAACAAACAACGAGAAAAAATAAATTAAACTTATTGAAGAATGGAAAAACCTAATTAACAATTTTTTTAAACATAACTTAAATATTAAATAAATTTTATAAGCTAGATTTACAGATTTAAATTGAACAATGGTGATAATATTTTGGCTTCTTCTAAATTCATCAAATTAGGTTGATTTGTTATATAGTATGATTCGTATGCATCTAATTTCCAATGTTGTTGTACAATTTTTATTAATTTAGAGTTATTTTCATCAATATTGTGTTGTTTTTCCAACATGTGTTCTGCTCCGCTAGATTTGTTCGGATGGTTTTTGATTACTGCTTTTTTATGTTCATTATACCTTGTTTTGAACTCTCGAGATGTTTGGCCTATGTATATTGCATCACAATTTTCACAACCTATTTGGTAAATTCCCGATTTAGTATTTTCTGGATCTTTGTCTTTGTAATTATGTATAGATTTTTTTAAACTTGTTAAAGGGCGAGTTACTAGTTCTATATCATGTTTAGCGAAGATTTTTTGTAATTTATTGGTTATGGTTGGGTAATATGGAACGCTAATTCTTTTTTTAATTTTATTTTCTTTTTGTAGAGGTGTCAGTGTAGATATTTGTGTTTTGGAAAATTTTTTCCTATGGGTTTTTATAATTTGTTCTGCAAAATCTTTTGTGTATCCATTGGCTATTGCAGTTTCTATAATATACATTTCTTCTTTTTTAAATTCTTCTATATCCATCGGTATATTGAACAAACGGTGTGCCATTGTGTGAAACGCAGCTTTCTTATGTGTTATATGGTGAAATGAGTCTGCAACTATAAAACGGTTTGTGTTGGTAGGTTTTCTATATATTCCAAATTTAATTTGTTGGTTGGGTAATTTAATTATTTTTGTATCTAAAAAATTTAATGTGTTGTTCTCTTCTATTTCTTTGGTAAATTGTATGTTTGGATGAATGGAATTTAAGGTTGTAAATAAATCATCTATTTGTGTTCTGTTGACTATTGCAAAGATATCATCTACATATCTTAGCCAGATTCTGGGTGCATTTGCTCTTGTTTCTAAAAATTCTGTTTCTAGATGACTCATGAAGATATTACTTAAATATGGTGCTAATTTACTTCCCATCGAAGTTCCTGATATTTGTTTATAATATTTATCTCGAAATTGAAAATAACTTTGTTCCATACATGTAGATACTATTTTTAGATAAACTTTTATTTTAGTTGGTGGTACGCTATGCTTCAAAAGGTGTTCTTCAAGGTATTCTAATGATAAATCTATCGGAATACTGGGGAATAACGCTGTCACATCAAATGACACCATTATCTCGTCAGCATTTATTGTTACATTTTTTAACTCTTCAACTAACTGTAATGAATTTTTTATGCTTTTTCCTTTTGGGGGTGGGATTTGGTTTAGTTCTTTCAACACCCATTTTGCCATGTTTTCTGTTGGTGTATTTATATTGGAACATATAGGTCTCATTTTATTTCCTGCTTTGTGAATTTTTGGTAATGCGTATAATTTAGCTATTTTTGGACTTGTTACATTGAAAATATATTTTAATTTAGGTTCTTCTAACAAATTTGTTATTTCTTTTGTGACATCTTTTGCATGTTCAATCATTGCTGCAAGAGGGTTTCTGGGGTTTCCGTTTTTCCAAATGATTTCAACATATGGTCCTTCTTCTATCGTTTGCAATACTCTTTCATCATATGTTGTTTTATCTAAAATTACTATTGCGTTTCCTTTATCAGCTTTTGTAAAAACAACGTCATCCATGTTCTTTAATGATTTTAATATAGATTGTGTGTTTGTTGTTAATTTAGGATTCTTTAATTCTTTTTTTAATATATCTTTTGTATGAAACCTGACGTTGTTTTTAACTAAATTTGAACATTTAGAAATTCCTGTTTCAATATCTACTACTATTTCTTCTGTAGGTGCTTGGTTTGGTTTGGTAGCATAATTGAGGCCATTATTCAGTAAAGTTAACTGTTTTGATGTGAATTCCTTAGATGAATTATTAATGACGAAATTTTCAATTTGTGGAACAACCTGTTTTCTATTGATGAATTTTATGGAATTTGATTTGATTAGTTGCTTTATTTTCTTTCTATGAATTGTGTTGATCCTTTTGTAAGTTATCTGAACTCTTCTTTGAACATATATATCAAATTCTATCCAAAAACAGTTAAATATGATATTATCTGTGTAGTAAGTTGATAAAATTTTTTTATGAATGACGTACAAGTTTGATTCTATTGTAGACAGCTTACTATATGATATCTTACTATATGATATCTTTGCAATAGTCAACAGAACACAAATAGATGATTTATTTACAACCTTAAATTCCATTCATCCAAACATACAATTTACCAAAGAAATAGAAGAGAACAACACATTAAATTTTTTAGATACAAAAATAATTAAATTACCCAACCAACAAATTAAATTTGGAATATATAGAAAACCTACCAACACAAACCGTTTTATAGTTGCAGACTCATTTCACCATATAACACATAAGAAAGCTGCGTTTCACACAATGGCACACCGTTTGTTCAATATACCGATGGATATAGAAGAATTTAAAAAAGAAGAAATGTATATTATAGAAACTGCAATAGCCAATGGATACACAAAAGATTTTGCAGAAGAAATTATAAAAACCCATAGGAAAAAATTTTCCAAAACACAAATATCTACACTGACACCTCTACAAAAAGAAAATAAAATTAAAAAAAGAATTAGCGTTCCATATTACCCAACCATAACCAATAAATTACAAAAAATCTTCGCTAAACATGATATAGAACTAGTAACTCGCCCTTTAACAAGTTTAAAAAAAACTATACATAATTACAAAGACAAAGATCCAGAAAATACTAAATCGGGAATTTACCAAATAGGTTGTGAAAATTGTGATGCAATATACATAGGCCAAACATCTCGAGAGTTCAAAACAAGGTATAATGAACATAAAAAAGCAGTAATCAAAAACCATCCGAACAAATCTAGCGTAGCAGAACACATGTTGGAAAAACAACACAATATTGATGAAAATAACTCTAAATTAATAAAAATTGTACAACAACATTGGAAATTAGATGCATACGAATCATACTATATAACAAATCAACCTAATTTGATGAATTTAGAAGAAGCCAAAATATTATCACCATTGTTCAATTTAAATCTGTAAATCTAGCTTATAAAATTTATTTAATATTTAAGTTATGTTTAAAAAAATTGTTAATTAGGTTTTTCCATTCTTCAATAAGTTTAATTTATTTTTTCTCGTTGTTTGTTTATTTTTACATGATCTTTATTTATTTTTACGTTTGTTTATTTTAATTACTTTTATAACCATTTAAAATATAAATCACCGCCCTCCCGTAATTAGTAATTTACCCCTTATTTTGTATAGTTTTTTATTTTTTTTACTTTTATATTTTTTGTTTAAATAGTTAAATTTTAAGTTTTACCCCTCCCTCTTGTTTATTACTTAGCTCTTAATTCTGTTTTTATAACTTGTAAATTTAGTATATATAGTTGGTAATTTCATTATAATTTTTAATTGCAAATTAAACCTGTCGATGATTTTTTGAAAATCGAAACCGGTTGTTAATAAAAAATAAGTGAATAAAAATTGGTGTTTTTGTAATTATTAAAAATATTTAAAACATATATTTTATTATTGGTCAGAACATTTATCATTACTTATAAATGCTCTGACCTACATTCGATAATCGTTTTTTCATAACACCCATTTTAAAGTCAACAAACTGATTTGAAACATATTTACATTTTTGCAAACATAATTAAAATTATTATTTGCAAAAATGATATGAAGCAAATCAATTATTTTGTTCAAAATAGTTGTTATGAAATCAAAATGCTTGTGTCGTATTTTGACGAGTTTGGATATGTTGGGAAATAGGGTTTTTGAATAATTTCAAATTGAGAAATGGAGCTGAAGGAACTTGGAACCTAACACTCGCCCATTCTATAAATAGAATTTGTATCGTAAGATGCAAATTTTCATAACTATGTAATCTTGGATAATTTTTTTAATATAAATTTCTAATTGCTTAATTAAATTTTTCTGAATTTGAATCGTTGTGACGATTAGCAGTGCAAGTTAGGCTTCAGCTAGAAGTGAGGCTTGCACTTACTAGAGTCATAGAATTGTTTTCCTGACCGTATGCCCGATTCCCGCTCTATCGACTTGGCTCAGTCTGTATCGGTCGTGGGATTGAATCGGCAGTCAGGAAACCCCTAGAATTGAGCGGATGCTAGATAAGGAAACGCAGACAGCCGTCCCTACTAACCTTTTTAATCCCTGTACCATGTTTTCAATTATTCACCTTTTCTTCCCTTTCTTTTGCATTTTTTTTCTCTTGTTTTTTCTCTTTTAGTAGCACTGGTAATTGCATGTTCTGAAGGAACCCCAATCACCTTTTGAGTGAACAATCAAATACATATTTACCCTTAACAACTAAAAGTTAATAATACTTAAAGAATTGACCAAGACTCACCCCTACGTTGATTCCTTATTTCGATCCCATTGCAAGAGTGATACTCCCAAGGTTGGAACGTTAAGTTCCGATCCCAAACAAATAAAAAACTAGGAAATTCTTATTTCACCTTTTGTTTTATTTCCAGTCAAAACTTATTTTTCCAATACTCTAGATTTAATTACATAAAATGAGATTATCACTGACACATTAAGATTTTATCGAAAATCTTAAATTTTGCAGATAAAAATTATTTTTGGAAAATCTGGATTTAATTACATAAATTGAAATTATCACTAACACATTAAGATTACTATTTTTTTTTTATCTAAAATCTTAATTTTTCGAGATAAAAATTATTTTTAGAAAATCTGGATTTAATTACATAAAGTGAAATTATCACTAACACCTTAAGATTACTATTTTTTTTTTATCTAAAATCTTAATTTTTCCAGATAAAAATTAGTTTTGGAAATCTGGATTTAATTACATAAATTGAAATTATCACTAACACATTAAGATTGTTATCTTTATCAAAAATCTTAATTCTTCCAGATAAAAATTATTTTTGGAAAATCTGGATTCAATTACATAAATTTAAATTATCACTGTCACATTAAGATTGTTATCTTTATTGAAAATCTTAATTCTTCCAGATAAAAATTATTTTTGGAAAATCTGGATTTAATTACATGCATTAAAATTATCACTAACACATTAAGATAACTATTTTTTTTTTCTTATCTGAAATCTTAATTTTTCCAGATAACACTTATTTTTCAAAAAAAAACTAGATTTTATTAAATAAAATGAAATTTTCACTAGCGCGATTCAAAGGAAGAGAAAAAAAATAATCAAATACAAAAACTAAACAACAACAAAAATACACCATATACCACAACGATACACAAAAAAGAACTTTCTGATCCACACGTAGTGTCTTCGTTCAAGTCTACCCGTCAATTCTACGACCGAGACCATCTCATTACAGTTTACACCTCGGTGTAATCCGAGCTTTTTGTTGAAATGCTGAAAGAAATGCATTTAAGACAAAAAAAAGAAAAATGTTTCCAAAAATTCACTAAACTGTGAAAAAAGTTAAAAATTTCTCACAATTAAAGAAAAGACTTTATCATATTTCGAGAATTTATAACTCGGTTTCAGTTTTAATGTGGCAAAGACAGAAATTAGATAATTTTTGAAAACGTTTTTGCACTGATTACAAAAACGAAGCATGGGAACCGTTAGAATTTAAGTGGATACACATGTTTTGCAAAATTGCCAAAACGAAACATGGGAACGGTTGTAATTTAATTATGAATATTTCGAATTATTAGAAAAACTGAAACTTGGATAAATGGTTTTGAGAGGTTGGGTATAATGTCATGAGACACAAAATTTGTGAATTCAAATCTGGAATCGGGCACCTTGTGATGAAGGAAAGTAATAAAGGAAAGTAAAAAAAATTTACAATGAATAGGGATGTTGCGAAATATCCTTCGTTACATCGTTTTGAAATATTATATGTATAGAATATAAACAAATTGTTTAAAATATAAATTAATGTTGATAAAATAATTACTTGTTTTTGTTTTGTTAAGATAAGAAAAAAAAAACAAAAGTTCAAATTTCGACCTTGGTGTCATTTTATTTTTTATTTATAAATTATAATAGTTTTATTTATCAAAATATATATATATATATATATATATATATATATATATATATATATATATATATATATATATATATATATATATATATATATATATATATATATATATATATATATATATATATATATATATATATATATATATATATATATATATATATATATATATATATATATATATATATACATATGTTTATGTATACATTTCTAACCTAGTTTTCTTTGTTGTAATATGAATATAATAATAAATATTACCTATATTATATTTATCAATTTTACATAGGTATTAAATTTTAGTAATTGATTTTATTGCTTGTGATTTGTGAATTATGTTTGTTTGTTTGAAAAACTTAGTAAATTAAAAGAGTTTTTATTTTTTTTTTGCTTTTTTTTTTAAATTATTGAATTATGCATTATATTGTGAATTTTATTGAACCATTCACAATATAATGCCAGTGAACCATTTTATTTAGTGTAGTTGTACGATCGCTGCGGATTTAACCCAGAATATTTTTATTTATTGTACTGTTTGATTGCCGGGGATGTTACCCAGAACCTTTTAATATATTAATAAAATGAAAATCTTTTAAATTATTTTTTATTGCATAGTTTCTGTTACTTGGAACCTAACATAGATCATCCACACAATCAACGTCGAAATTATGTTCTCATTATAAGCAGGATTTTAAATCAACAAGTACAAAATACGAATATAATTGATCATTTTTATTAAAACAAATTTCTTTTTAATTCAAAGAAAGTCTGTTGACAATAATGAATGGCTAATTCATTGAAAACCACTTTCTAATGACTAAAAATTATTTAAAATAAGCTGTTAATCTACTGGAATTTAATTTTCCAGCATAGATCTTTATACTTCAAATCGAAGACATCCTGAAGGAATCTAACTGATAGCTATCAAATTTATGTAGAGTTTATTAAAACAATACAACTTTTGAGTCAGCTTTCTTTAATAGTTGAATTAAGACTAATTACATAACTACAAAATGTACATAACAATATAAAAGAATAAAAGAGACAGATATATAAATTTTATAAAATTCATTTTTAGTATATCTGCTTCCCACATTTAATAGTATGAAATTATTGCAATCATCAAAACTTACGTTACTAATTCACATAAAACAACATTCTGAGTGAATAGATCTGACAGCTACTAAGCTACTAAATCTAATAGTATGTAATAGTTCAAATCATAAAAACTTACGTTAATGTTTTTAAAAAAAAATTATCCTGAAGGAGAACAACTGATAGTAGCTATATTAATTGTTTAATTAAATCATCTAAATTTACGTTAATGAATATGTAGTAAATAAAATTAACAGTTGAATTCAACTCATAAATATTTGATTGTCTTAAATCAAATTCCACAAGTGCATCACTGGATTCGTCCGGACATCTTGGTTTTTCGGATTTCTTCTGGATATATATAATTCATATAATTCATATAATAATAAGATTTATATAATCCCTCTTACTTAAATCTTTGTGTAGTTGTATTCCAACAAGTATATTCCAACTTAGAAACAATTGAGGCTTATTTCTTTAATTGATGATTCTTCCATATATTTTAAAATAATTTATCAGTGATGCGTACTGTGCAACCACGTTTATATAATAAAATAATTCTCAAGACTACTATTCCAACGATATTTTGTATAGTAATGGTTTTTAATAAAACTGCATTAGTTTTGAATAATTGTCAGTCAGTTGAATGGATTCTTTACTCATGCGCACATGATGAAATTGTAGGGGTGCAACTTTCAGTTGTACCAATTTTGGAAGTTGTCGATGACCGTCTGTGTCAATTGTGGGGGTACAGGTTGTCGCAAGGGACTATATTTATATACACCTACGATGTCTATTTACCAAGGGCTTTAAATAATTTTACCTATAAACGAACGTACGGCTAAATCGTAGACTAACACACAAAAAGATCTCTAACTGACACTAGTATAATTTAATTTAAAAATTTTCTAACACTGAATCAAAATTTTACTAACACTACGTAATAATTTAATAAAAATTTATTTTTAAATCATGCAAGAACAAAAAATTATATAAGATAAATAAATTAAAAGATGTTCAGCTTACATTAATTAAATGTCGAATGTGGATCCGCCTAATGATTAATCCACAAAGATAACTACATCCGTAAATTCAACCATCGTTCTATTTCCATTCCTCTTTACTTTTCCAAACAATCCGTCTTTCAATAATCCGGCGTTACATAATTTCCATTTATAGTACATACATTTCCTTTTCAACTCTATATAACCTATCCATATTATCCACTCGCTGCACATTATACCAAATCAACAAATCCTCAATGAATATATTATTTTTTTCTAATCAAAAGACGCCATTTGCTGCGTCGATACTTTGATTTCACCCATTTTACGGGATAGAAAGGAATAGATCACTTTAACTTTAACTACTTTAACTTAACTTTAACTAACCTAAGCAATTTAAAAACTACTTTCACATGTAAAATAAAAACATTTCTTCAGCTATGTAATTCTTTTTTTTGTGTTTTTTATTTATATTCAACAATAAACCTTTTAGGCCAGGCAAAATAGTATTTTAACAACAAAAAAATTCGTTACAGCAAACTGATAGTGGGATATTGTAGAACACGATATTGTAAAAGAGGGAAACATAAATCGAACCAGCAGCTGCTATCCGGGGGAGAATGGGGAGGGTTTTTAGGGGTTGAAAAGGGTTTTTCGTGATTTCTGGCTAAACCGTGCATCCTATCAAAAAGAGTTATATGTAAAAGTTGTAGGGAATAAAAAGATCTACACTTTTTGTACGGACCATTTTTACCCTCACTTCAACATTTTTCGAAAAAAATGTGAAAAACCGATTTTTTTCTTTTTTCTTGTTTTCTTTTACAAAAAAAATTTTATGAAGTTCAAATTTTGGAAAAAGATACCTCCATTTATTGGAAAAAGGCAGCAATTTTTTCGGAGGGAAATATTTAGACGTTGTTGCTAAAATTAATTTTTTTGAAAAAAAAAACCAAATTTTTAACTGCGATTCCTCTGAAAACTACGCCTCCTAAAGAGTTCAGTTTTGACTCATTTACTCGTTCTTACGTCTATTTTTGATAAATGGTAAAAAAAAGTATAAATCTATGGACAAAAAGGCGGGAAAATTGAAAAAACCGAAAATATTGCTTTTTTCGTGGTAATTTGCATATTTATCGTTGAATAATTGTTACTAATTAATAAAATCATATTATTTTTTTTATTATTACGTAAACAACGATCATTCGGAAATACATTTATGAATAATTAGATGCTTTCGTTTTCGAACTTGATAAAAATTGTTCGAAGAAATAATCAACAATTAGAATTTCAGTCGTACTAAAAATCTTAAAAATTAAATATCTCAAGAACACGAATATTAGCCTCTTTGTAAATTTGTAATATTTTAGAGTAAAGATAGAACTGTTCTTACAAAAAAAAATAAATTAAATTTCAATTGATCTTCAACCCAAGCGCCAACTTTAAAAAAGTTTTTTAATATTTTAATTTAAAAATTAATTACAAAAACAATTATTTATTTTTTTTTTCAAACGATTAACTAATCACCTACAAAAAAAAAAAAGTTTGATAAAATTGGTAAAGCCGTTCTTGAGCAATTTGATTTCGAAGGTACATGGGATTGGCAGAATTTTCATTTTTCTAAAATATTTAATGCTTATTTTAGTTTATAATATATGATAATTAATATATGATATATTTTAATTTAATATGAATTTTTATTGTAATTGAAAGGAAAATTCACTATCTATTTGATAAATTTCAGCAAAATCTGCAACTGGCATATTTTTGCTAACAAATATTCGAATTGGTTTTTATCGTCGAACAAAACGTCTGTCTGTAATTTGAATATGTTTTGGGTAAAATATTAAACCTTCAGAAAACCCAAAAAAAGCTTATTTAGTACCTTCTTTAAACCTCATTTAGTACCTTCTAAACCCAAAATAAGTTTAATAGAATCAGTAAACTTGGGTTTAGTGTATGGCACAAAGTACAAAAAAAATCAACCTATATTCAAATGTGTTTTTCTCAAAAACAAAAAATAACAATTGTCCTTATAGGTTTAGTATGTTTTAAGTAAATAACAAATCTGCAAAATATAAAAAACATGAAAGAAAACTAAAAGGTACTTTTTGAGATCGCCATGTTTGAAGAATAAAATTTGCTTTTTTGTTACCTAAATAAACTAAAAGTAACGAAAGCATATAATTATTCATTAATTTATTTCCAAATGATCGTCGTTTACGTTTATCATAAAAAATTTAAATGATTTTATTAATTAATAACGATTATTCAACGATAAATATGCAAATTACCACGAAAAAAAAGCGATTTTCTCGGTTTTTTCAATTTTCCCGCCTTTTTTTCCATAACAGTGTACCATTTTTTTACCACTTATCAAAAATAGACGTAAGAACGAGTAAATGAGTCAAAACTGAACTCTTTAGGAGGCGTAGTTTTAAGAGGAATCGCAGTTAAAAATTTGGTTTTTTTTTTTTCAAAAAAATTAATTTTAGCAACAACGTCTAAATATTTCCCTCCGAAAAAATTGCTGCCTTTTTCCAATAAATGGAGGTATCTTTTTCCAAAATTTGAACTTCATAAAATTTTTTTTTGTAAAAGAAAACAAGGAAAAAGAAAAAAATCGGTTTTTCACATTTTTTTCGAAAAATATTGAGGTGAGGGTAAAAATGGTCCGTACAAAAAGTGTAGATCTTTTTATTCCCTACAACTTTTACATATAACTCTTTTTGATAGGATGCACGGTTTAGCCAGAAATCACGAAAAACCCCTTTCAACCCCTAAAAACCCTCCCCATTCTCCCCCGGATAGCAGCTGCTGGTTCGATTTATGTTTCCCTCTTTTACAATATCGTGTTCTACAATATCCCACTATCAGTTTGCTGTAACGAATTATTTTTTTTTTTCTAATTTTTTCTCCTATTATTACTGGCCTATTTATAAACTCACACAATATGATCTTTCTTTATTTTACATTAAATCGAATATTTTTATACCATTATGGCTAAGAACATTCTTATTTCAATTTAAACTCACAATTTTTTTAATTTCTTTTTCACAATGATCTAGTTTTAAGTTCTAAACCCGACTGAACAAAACATTTAAAATAATTATAATATTTATTATAATATTTATAATATTTTAAAATAAACAAGTTTTGGTTGAACATTGAACATTCGTATTAGTTTTTTATTATATAAGTAAATGTGAGAAGTGGGGTTTAATATTAATATTTTTGTTTCATGTTTACTTATTTAAATATGTAACATAAAAAAATTTACAAAGAAAAGTCATGTGATGATATTTTTCTATTGCAATTCTATTGCACGACGACGCGTTTCGTTATTTCTTTATTTATGTTTGATAACAAATTTTTCTATTGCAGTGTGCAACGCCCGATTTATTTATGTGCATTGTGATCTGTTAAATTGAAATTACGATAACACACAACATATAGGTTGGCAGTTCAAGGATGGGATGTATAGGATGAATTAACTAGGACCGAATCTTTGCTGATAATGCATCCGGTATAGGTGTCTGATCTGTCAAGCCTTAGATTCCAGTTAATCCATCCTACACAGACCCACATTGTTAATTATACATGTTTAACACGTAATTTGGCGGGCATAACAAGGTGTACCTCTGAAGAGTTCAAATACCGGCTCCGTCAATTGTAGGGGTTATGCGGTCAGATAAAGTAGTTGTGGAGGTTTTACGACTACCTCTTGGTATTTTAAAGGAACCTTACTTGACCACTTACCTGGTAATAATCCTCGTTTTATCATTGTTGGTTTTATATAAATTAACTTTTATTGATTGATTGGTGTTGCTTTTATATAAATAAATTTATGTACTATTATTTCGAGCATTCAATGGTTTTGACTGCTGAAATTTATCTGTAAGACACATAACCTTGTTTACAGTTCGTTACATATCTCAAAAAACTACTTACAATTAGTACCCCTAATACAACCTTCAATATTTGAGCCGTGGGATTGCACCGATTATGTGATTAATTGTAAATTTTTATTAATTCAATTTACCAAACAGGTAAAATAGTGTGGATTCCAAATCTTCGAATTGCAAAAAGAAAATATTTCAAAGTTCAAAACGTCAAAAAGGGAACAAGGTTATGTTTCTTTCAAATAGGTGTTGGCTTGGACCTTTCTAAACAAATAATTACAATTTTTAACTTACACAAAAGAAAAACAAACCACGGGATAGACGGATTCCTCGCACGAATCCCTCCTTGCGAATCTCTTATCTTATATATATAGTCAAATCAGCCTAACATTAAAAAAAAATCTAATTCAATAGTAGTACGAATGTGAACATTCATAGAATAAGAATATATAACTGGATAAATTTATAATAATAAAAAAAAATCTGCGTTATTATCTGCGTTATTATATAAATACTCCCTTTCCCTTCTTCTTTTTGTTTTTGTTTCAGCTGTCCACTCCAAAAAAAAATCTTTCCAGTGTATTTGATTACAGTATTATTTATTTGAATGTCATTCTCCTTATTCATAGTTATGTAATTATAGCCCCCACTGTGTCCAGGGATAATGAGCATAAATTGATTCAGCTCCTTTGTTTTTTTTTTTATTTTCCTTTCCTTTACCAGACAAAATTCTTCTTTTCTAAAAGAAAACCAATTCCCACAAAAAAAATTAGATAAGGATGAAGCGACATTCTACAACGTATATGTCATATCAAAGAAAATGCAAGGTTCAACTTATTTCTGTTCATAACAATAACTTTATTTTTATTTAACGTTATGACTACAGTTCACAGAAACTACACACAAGAAAAATGGTTTCTTATTTTCTTTGTTCGATTACTTCATTTTCATTTACAAATACATAATAATATATTTTTTATTCGCCTATATATTAAAGTGTTGCTTTATTACTGTGATTTGCGACCTTAAAGTGTCACTTTTTAACTATTTATTTTGTTGTCATAGTTACGTCCAAAAAAGTAAAAAGTATTTGTATTTGTTTAAATTCTATGAAAAATAGAATTTTTTATCAAAGCAACCCTTAAATTCAAAATTTCATTATCCAATTAAAATAGTTTTTATCATTTGTTGTCATGGTTATACAATAGTTTGGAAAAGATAACAAATATTTTGTCAATGGTTACTTGTTCCACATATTTTTATTTCAAAATTTAGGCAAATTTATAATTTCAATTTAGAATAAATATTTTTTTTTTAAATATTTTGCTTGCGGCGAATAAAAAATAGTATATGATGCACGGACGTAAGCTATTTTGGACTTAATGTGGGTGCAAATCTCGGCTAGCGCCTCGATTTGCAAACTCCACATACGTCCAAAATCTTTAGCTTTATGTCCTAGCATCATAATGTACTATTATTTCTATTTTGATTTCTTTTCAACTTTTTCTTTTATTTATTTTTAACAACACATATTGATTTTAAATTAATTTTCACAAAAATCTGGATTTACTTCGTTAATATCAAAGTTTGAATGTTTTATTCAGAAAACTAAACATGGAATGGCATTCAAAATGATGCCATTTGACATTTTGTAACCATGTTTTTTTTATGGAAAAACGATTTACCAACTTTGAAAATAAAAACTACGTTCTTTCGTTCAGTTTGGATGAGTAAGTTAATGATGTACTTTTCGTTATTATGGTGGTTTATAGAGTATTTTTTTTAAATTTGAAAAGTTTTATGTCGCTGTTAAAAAAAAAATGAATTATGAAAAAGGAAAAATGAATTATGTTAAGATATTTTAGAAATACATTCCGATATGTGTAATGAAGCGCTTTCTCACTGGCGAACCAATGAGAATGGCATAGCAGGAAGCGTACCTAGCGAGATTGATTTTCTTGCCCCAAGCTAGCTGCAGCCCATGGGAACGATAAAGAAACCCTGCTACTTCAGCACAAATACAGAAATGTACGCTATTTACGAAAATTTGCAGAAATGGAAAGAAATACAAGTGGAAAAATGGAGACTCTGGCGACCCCAAGTGCGAAAGACCCACGATCCACACGCCCAACCCCTACATTCACTCTCAGACGCCCACACACTCACGCGTCACACATTCACCCACACATTCGACGACTAACACGCCCCTATTCAATCTCTGACACGCCTTTTCACACCCATTCACACCCCTACGTTAACCAAAAAAAATTAAACCAACTAAATGTACTCACACCATGATTAAATCCCGACCTCCTATCCTGATTGAATCAGCCTTCCATCAGCACGTTGGTCACGTTGGATAATTCACGAAGATATTTGTATAAATAATTTGCCAACACCGAAATATAGTTGGAAACAGTTGAAAATTCAAGGTGATATTGAGCATAAACAATCGGCGAATAAATTGGAATCTATAGTTGAATATGGTGTACAATTGTTGAATAAATAAGTAATTCTCGTTGAATATATTGTACGAATAATCGTTGGAAATTTCATGTAATTGTTAAATAATTTGCCAACACAGAAATATAGTTGGAAACAGTTGAAAATTCAAGGTAATATTTAGCATAAACAATCGGCGAATAAATTGGAATCTATAGTTGAATATGGTGTATAATTGTTGAATAAATAAGTAATTCTCGTTGAATATGTTGTACGAATAATCGTTGAAAATCCCATGTAATTGTTAAATAATTTGCCAACACAGAAATATAGTTGGAAACAGTTGAGAATTCAAGGTAATATTTAGCATAAACAATCGGCGAATAAATTGGAATCTATAGTTGGATATGGTGTATAATTGTTGAATAAATAAGTAATTCTCGTTGAATATGTTGTACAAATAATCGTTGGAAATCTCATGTAATTGTTAAATAATTTGCCAACACAGAAATATAGTTGGAAACAGTTGCAAATTCAAGGTAATATTGAGCATAAACAATCGGCGAATAAATCGGAATCTAATTGTTGAATAAATAAGTAATTCTCGTTGAATATGTTGTACGAATAATCGTTGAAAATCCCATGTAATTGTTAAATAATTTGCCAACACAGAAATAAAGTTGGAAACAGTTGAAAATTCAAGGTAATATTGAGCATAAGCAATCGGTGGATAAATTGGAATTTCTGCGAAGTATGTGTCGCTGCACTATTTCAGCGATTGATGTGAAAATTGTATAAATAATGGTTGATAAAAATATGTTGCCTGTTGCGCAGCAATAACTCCGCGATTGAGGATAAGTTGATGTAGTCCTATACAACGGATAAACAACGCCGCAATGTATCCGCGTGAATTCATGTACAGCGAACGAGAATACCTGTAGTCCTTTGTAATAATTATCCTCAGCATTGATTCGCCAACTACATATGAAAATGGTTGGTTTCCTTCCTTTTTCTCACAATCAGCCAAATAATCCACCAATAAGTTCCAGTTCCAGCTTATGTATCTGGACATTAAAATTAAAACATCGCCAAAGAACATGAATTTAACTTTTTAAAGCAATAAAAATGGCACTTTGTTGCACATGACTAAGCAAAAAAACACAATTTCATGTATTGTAAAACGAAACGTCAAAAATCAATTCCCTCCAATAAGAAAAAATGATCGACTACCAGTCGTCAACCATCAAAATCAGAATGTAATAAACTAAGAGAGAGAATAATTTACCGTGCTCATTATATAGCCAAATTTTTAGTCTCGCAATAACTCGAATAAAGTATTTAGAGGGGAGATAATTAATTTACATCAGATTTTCAAATTATTGGGAACTTATTATAGTTCACAAAACCGTTTGCTATTTGATAATATTGTACGAAAATAAGGTTGGGACACAGAATATTTCCGACACATCCATAATATTTATAATTGAATTCAAAATGAATTAAATGCAGATGCGATCAATGTTATGATGTTTGGACATTTATTAAACTACACCCTACTATATCAGCACAGTGAAGTTCAGTTCAATAACGGAAGGATTGTTTAAAGCAAAATACTCATACAAAGACAAATCAAATGTTTAACAAAGCAAAAATAGTAATTCGTTGTATGTTGACGATTGGAAACAAAATACACGTAGCCGTTATGAGGTTTTGAAAATTTCGTTGTTTCATTACGGTTTGTGTTTTAGAAAAAAAATTCAAACTCAAGTAGTATGGCGAGAACAATCGAATGGAAGTATAGCGCGCGTCAATTTTAGTGTGTGGTAAGATTAAATTCTGAGTAAATTTTAGTGGTTATACGGATGATGATTAAAGAAAATTATTAATTAATTCAAATTACCCAATATTACGTTATATTAATGAATAAATAAATCAGGGTAATTAGTGCCATTTTCTTTCTCCTATACGTTTGTCCGGCTATTGCAGATTTAGTTAGATTTTAAGAAATATAAGGACGCTATGGGTTAAGGAAATTACACGAAACATGACTATTGATGATGAAGGGATGAGAAACCATTACAAGCGGTACGGATTAATATAAGGAACAACAACTAAGGAAGCTGCGACTATCATATACTATATTAGTCCAGACTATCCATTACATATGTAATATGTGTTTTAATTATTAAATGAGAAGAATTTGGACAATTGTTACATAGGTTAGCTCAGTGGTCGGCAAAGTGCGGCTCCAGAGCCGCATGTGGCTCTTTGACACCTTAAGTGCGGCTCTGGCACAAATATCATCGGAAGGCGCAATAATATTTTCATTTAAAAAAAAACTTGGTGAGAAAAAAATTAAATCTTATTTTGATAAATTAAAATTCTTCTATAAATCGAGAACATGTATATATAATTTTTTATTTAAGCTAAAAGATAGATAGGTAATTAAAATTTTATATTGTTGTAAAACTACGTAACGAACATCGAGTTTAATTTTAAAAGTTTTTGTAAACGTAGACACAAACCATGTACAAACTACCAAGCTAAGTTCTGAGACGACAACTTTTATTTTCAGTAACCATAAAAATAAAAAATAATTACAATAAAACTTACATATACTATCAAACATTTTTAAAATCAATTTTTTTTTTCAAATATTTAATTAACCGACGAACAATTTCCAGAAATATTTTCAAAAAATAAATTTTAATTTTTTAAGAATATTTCTGTGACTAAAATTATCAAAAATTAAATAAAAACAAATTCTCTTGTAAAGCCGCAATTAGACTATTGAAGAACTCTGCAATATTTCTGCAATAGTCGTGCAATGGTAGTGTGTAAAATATTCATTGCAGAAACGTTGGGCAATAAACTCATTGCAAAACATTGCAATGAGTCATTGCAATGTTTTAAAATGAGTTCATTGCCAAACTTTTCTGCAATGAATATTTTACACACTACCATAGCAAAAATATTGCAGAGTTCTGCAATAGTCTAATTACGGCTTTAGTTGCTATAAAAAATAATATCACATGATCAAAAATCAAATCAGCTGAAAGCTGTAGCTATAAAGAATAGACAGCTATAAAGAATCTTGAATTATTTTGACAGTCGATTTCATTTTTTTTTTCATAAATCAAAGAATAATCATAACGGAATTTGGTATTTTCTTGTAAATTGATTTGTGCTGTAATTTAATTTGTGATAATAATAAATTTTTGTGTGTTTAATAGTTTTAAGTTGCAGTGTGAACAGTTTTGTCTTATCTACCGTGTCTGTCGTTGTCCTGTCTTATTAAAAAGTTGTTGTATTTTTCAATCTAGCTGCACATCTTACAGGTATTTTTATACGATTTTATTACACCTGCTATTTATGTTTGTTGTTCAGGTTCGAAATTTGTAATCGATTTTTCGATAGCTTCTATTTGTCCAAATGTTGGAAGTTTTCTTCCATTTTTGGTCATTCTAAAAGTTTTGTTATTCTGATGATGGAAAAAATTATTTTTTTCTTTTTAGTGCAGTTACATATGAACCGTTTTTTTGAAAGTGGTATAAGTCCACTTTTGGAAAAAATTGAGTTAGTGGTAGTTTTAAAAAGATAATGATGGCCTCTTTTTATATATATAATCAAAAAAATCCTCGAACACCCCTCTTGTTTTTCGATATAAAACGCATAAAAAAAATTTTAGCCAAATCAATGTGTCGGTAAAAGAATGACCCATTTATATGGGACTTATACACTACCTCTTGTTCTTATTTTTCAGAATATGTTATTATTGAAAGTGGTATAAGTCCATTTGGAGTCAAAAAATCAATTATTTTCTTTTTAATTTTAAATAACTATTATTGCATAATAAAATTAAATAGGTTTAAAGTGTGAAAAATATCACAAAATTTTAGTAACATTTGCCTATGTTTTTATATTGATGCAAACGCAAAATCCTTAAATATCTCAATATATGAAAAAATGGACTTATACCACTTTAAAAAAAAAACGGTTAATGTTAACATATTAATAAAATTGTATTTTTAAAAAGATTTTTTTTGGATTTTTATTTTCATCAGTTTAATAATGATAATAATTTTGTACTGATGGCTTTAGAGAAAAAAATTATTTGGAATATTTTTATAGGCACCCCAATTAACATGGCTACCAAAAAAAGCTAAGAAAAACGGAAGATGAAAACCGCGAATTTAAAATTGAGTGGACCGAGAATTTTGCGTTTATTCAAAACTTGAATGGACTTCCGACATGTCTTATTTGTAAGGAGAAATTCGCGCATAACAAGAAGTCTAATTTAGAGAGACACTTTACAAGAAAGCACGAGTCATTTAGCACTAAATATCCTACCGGTGATGCAAGGAAGAAAGCAGTTGAGGAACTTCTGAAGAGTCAAGAGTCGTCAACTTCTGTGTTTAATAACTGGATGCAATCTTCCAGCAATATTAATATGGCAAGTTTTGTTGTTAGCCAAGAGATTGCTAAGAGAGGGAAACCGTACACAGACGGCGAATACATAAAAAGCTGTTTTATTAATGCATCCGAAGAGCTATTTCGGGATTTTAAGAACAAAGCAGATATTCTGCAAAGAATTAAAGAGTTACCCTTGTCTGCCAAAACCATTAAGGATAGAACAATTAAAATTTGTTCGAATATAACCACCCAGCATATCGAAGATTTGAAATTGGTTTCTGCTTTTTCAATAGCAGTTGACGAGTCTTGTGACATAAATGATACAGCGCAAGTTTCACTTTTTGTAAGATTTATGTCAGGCCCTAAAGAAGAACTTTTAGGCCCTAAAGAAGATTCAGGCCCTAAAGAAGAACTTTTAGGATTATTGCCACTCAAAGGTCAGACGCGTGGAGAAGATATCGCAAATGCTGTAATTGAGTGTATGGATAAACATCATATTCCCCTCGATAAAATTGTGTCGATTTCAACAGATGGGGCCAAAAGTATGACCGGCGTAAGAAAAGGGTTTGTTGCTATTTTGAAAGAAAAAATTAATCACGAGATACTCTTTTACCATTGTATCATTCACCAAGAAGCGCTTTGTGCGCAAACATTTCCGGATGAAATTCGTAAAGTTATGGAATTAGTGATTACCATTATCAACTTCATTTTAGCTAAAGCTCTTAATCATCGCCAATTCAAAGAATTTATGTTTGAAATGGAGAGTGAGTACGCTGATCTTCTGCTTCATAACAAGGTACGTTGGTTATCAAGAGGGAACGTTTTAAAACGTTTCGCGGCCCTTTTCCCGGAAATTAAATCATTTCTCCTTGAGAAGGGCGTTCACTATTCAGAACTAACAGACGATCAGTGGATCCAAAACTTTTATTTCATGGTAGACGTTACGTCTCATCTAAATCAGCTTAATCGTAAACTACAAGGGAAAGGAAACTTAATTTTTTCGATGTTAGAAGAAGTAATAACATTCGAAAACAAATTATCCATTTTTTCTCAGGATTTTGAAAGGGAAACATTGTTTCACTTTCCGAGCCTGCTGAAGCACCGCCAAGAAAATAATTCCTTTATTGATAAACACCATTTTAAAACAATAATTTTAAATATGAGGGAAGCATTTCTCAGCAGGTTTCAGGAATTTAAAAACAGCAGAGCAACATTAGCATTTGTCAAAAATCCTCTTAATGCTACGATAACCGAGTTGAAATTTTCTCCTTTTGAAATTGACATTGGTAGCTTTGAAATACAATTGCTGGATTTAAAAAACAAGGAGATATGGCGCTCTAAATTCGAACGTCTTTGTGTTGAATTGGAAATATTGGAGAAGAAAAAATGTGATCTTAGTTCACAGCACAAGTGGTCTGCTTTGAATGACCTGGAGAAGGAAGACATGATCATCTTCAACGCTTGGAATAGTATTCCTGACTCTTACGATAAGCTGAAAAAGTTCGCGTTTCCTGTTCTTTCCCTTTTCGGTTCTACATATATATGCGAACAATCTTTTTCAAGCATGAACATTATCAAGAGTAAATTGAGAAGTCGTCTTATTGATGAAAACTTGGAATGGAGATGCAAGGAGATGCAAGGACATTGTTCGCATTAATAAATATTTGTTAAGTATGAAATTTAGTTTTATTTCGATTTTAGTGTAATAAAAGTTTACTAAACAAGCAGATTTGGCTCCCATTTTTTTAAAAAATTGTTGTAATGTTTGGCTCTTTGGCTAATAAGTTTGCCGACCACTGGGTTAGCTCATTATGTCCAACGAGCAAATAAATATTTAAACAAACTGAAGGCGAGTAAGTTTACATTGAGTAATTTTTAAGTTTAACAAACAATTTAAGTTTACGTTAAGTAATTTTAGGCTAAATAAACAATTTTAAACGTTATCGTTGTTTCTTTTAAAATGAAAGTTTATCTCGTACGCGGTTCGTAAATAATTTTACGAGAAATAACTCTGATTTGTTTTGTTTCTCAGATACTTAGTTTGGTTTTATTCACTGTTTTCATTGGTTTTTGATTTACACTGAATTTGTAGTAAATAACACTAGTCTAGTCTAGTCTAGTCTTATTATAATTAGAATTTGGTTTGTATTATACAAATTGTTGCAATAAGGCGTTTTTGAACGGAAAGTTTTTTGGATATACGAATAATGTATTTATATGGAGTGAAGTATTATTTCAATAATTGAATTGAATATTTATGGGAACTAGGAGGGCCCGGCGTGCTTCGCTACGCTTATAAATAAAGTTTTTGCGTAGACATTTTGTTGACGTGGAAGCAATGATTTCAAAAAGTGGTAATGAGAAATGCTACCATATAATTTTTAATTTTTCTTTTTAAATATATGAATGAAAAATAATCAGAACTCTAGCTGATCAGTTGGGATATATGAAAAATTAGCGATCAAATAAGTTTTCAAGTAAGCTTCGCTAATTTTTCATATATCCGAACTGATCAGCTAGAGTTCTGATTATTTTTCATTCATATATTTAAAAAGAAAAATTAAAAATTATATGGTAGCATTTCTCATTACCACTTTTTGAAATCATTGCTTCTACGTCAACAAAATGTCTACGCAAAAACTTTATTTATAAGCGTAGCGAAGCACGCCGGGCCCTCCTAGTAATGATTGATGCATTATTAATATATGTGCCATGTACACTGTTTGGAGTTATATTTGGCATTGAATTCTCTAATAATGGAATTGGTAATTTGAAAACATTATGCAAAGTTCGCCCCCCAATCAAAAGAGTTGATGCAATACCACTGAAGGCAGTTACAATACACGAAAGATTTAGTGAATTAAATTTATGAATGATTGCCGTTTGAACAAAAGTTTTGCCACAACCTCCATGAGCTGTCAAGAAAAAAAGCTAAAGCATTCGGAGGAACATTCAAACCACAGATAAATGCAAATAATTGACGAAACTGTTTTGGTGATTGAATTTCTGAAGCTTCAAGTAAACATTCACGCTATTCATTATCATTTGTTGCAATACCTCGAGCTTCACATGCTGCAACAAAAGTAGGGTAGGGTACACCTTCATACATACGTAGATCAAAAAAAGATTTTGGACCACGAACATGCAACAGAAGTAAACGCATATGAAACAATTCTATATCTTTTGGAGTAACCATATATAATCGAGCAACAACTTTATCAGCCCCACGTTGTCTTCTTTTCCACGATTTACTTTGGTCATACCAAACATAATTAATTCTGTATACAAAAACTCATTAGCTAAATTATCAATGGAATTCAAATGGAAAAATGCTAACAATTTTGTTCTTGATACATTTGCGACTGTGCCAGCCACATTACCATTCCTGATATAAACATTTTGTCTATTAGGCAAATGACAATCAAGTCGAATAATTGTATGAGATTGAAAATGCATTGGAAATTCAAATATGCGCCAAGCAGCTTCAGTCGAACCAACATACCGTCCATTCAAAAAATCTTGAATTTCATTTCCCACAATCGCATCATCATTATTCACTGCATTCTCTCCATTCACTCTCAATTCAACATTGGCAGAATCATACTCTTTATATACATACTTGTAAACATATTTCACACTTTTAACAGTCGTACATATTTCCACGTTAATATGACAATTGAATTTTGCAAGAAGATAAATATTATACGGAACAACATATCTATTATCAAGAGATGCACCACGTACATCAACACTCATACCATTATCACGTCGACGGTACAAAGGATAACCATTCACATATTCTTTAATATTTTCAGAAAAAGGTTTTGGAAAATTATTACTACATTTACCACTCTCATACAAACAGAATTGGGATTTAGAGCACCACATGGTTCATGCATCATATGACGTTTCACATATTCATGTAATTTAGGAAAAAGAATGGGATCAGGGATTTCAGTACATACAAATTTATTAATCATTTCATTTCCATCAATTCTATCTTCATCTGACAAATTTAACAAAATTCATCATTTTTAAAAATAGCAACCACATCAGTTTGAACAGCATCATTAAAACGACGAATATCACATTCTCTGTTAACTTTTATAACCATTGACACATCAGCAGTAACATTCTCAGGTCTTTCACAAAATTCATGCATTGATTTAAAAGAACGAACAAAAGGATTCACACGATCTAACTCAAAACCTATCTTACGCATAAGAAAAAATTCGAAATGAAATTTAAAACATAGAAAAACAATATGTACGTTTATTCACATTCAAAGCAGGGGCGTCAATTGGGTAGGGCTGGGGGGGGCATTGGCCCCCCCCAAGGATCTGATACTATCAATAATTCAAAACATCGATTCAATAAAACCATCCAATCGTGGTAGAATTATACACTATAAAAATTTCAATGCACGGTTATTTTGTAAATTCGTCTAATTTCTAGAAGATTTACTTAACTAATATACCAATTTTATCGCATACTATTAATTGAAATATATCTGATAATATAATTATTACGTTACATATTATTTTGGCCCGACTAAAGTACAGTTCATCGCAATATTCAAACCGTTATCGTTCTTTGTATCAAGGACTAGAGCGCCGCCGATATGAAAGGCGGTCGAATTGTTTCTAATCTTCTGATAAAATCAGTTTTATAAACAAAACACGATCGTTCTTCCAAAAACGCCGTGGGTGCGTATTTTGACAAAATTCTATCGTACTATAAGGTGCGCGACATTACCGCTTTTAGAAGAACGATTGTGTTTTGTTCGAAGATATTCGTGTCTGAGCCAGAGGAAACAAAATATTTCATTAGTATAGGGCTCCTCGAGAGTTCATAGTGCAGTATTTAACATTCAAATTTCAATTGTTATTGGCCATTGGTAATTTATATAAACTTTAAAGTAAGGAGAACACAACCTAATTATTTTTTTTTACTAAAATGTGTTGTGTAGTAGGAATTACAATATGTGTCACAATAACACTTAAAAACCTTTTAAGACCAAGGTCCCACAACAACATACGTTCGAATGTGTTGATGGACGTAAATCTTCCTTTGTTTTATTTTTTTATATTTTTTGTTGAAGAATGGATAACTAAACAAAAAATCCTATCACTGACAAAATATGACATAGGCCAATATTTTATGATAGAATAAAGAAAATAAAAGTAGATTAAAAAGTAAATAGAAAATTTGGCAAAAATTTGCTGAAACAAAACAAAAATGTAGTTGCCAATAATCCAGCCGGCTGCCTATTCCTTGATCCTTTGACGCACCATCTTTCTTAATGATTAAAGCCCACACATAGTTATATGAAGGCTCGTTTCTTCAAGGAAGCAATAGCGTCTCATCATCAAGGATTATTTCACAGCTAAGATTGAGAGTACTACCGTTGACTGAATACAGTTCATCCGCCACCACCCCTAAAACGTTACCTTGGCTAGTGATATCTCACTGCTATTGCCAGTGGTATGTGATATCTCACGTTAACTCGTATGTCAATAGCAGGGACTGGAGTACGCGGGTTTGTCACACCCGTAGATCAAAAATAAAAAAAAAATTTTAAACAATAAAAACTGATCCCTCCATGCCCCACTTATTTTGAGAACCCTGACTGTTTTGCCCTGTTTTTTATCTATATCATATTGTACAGACTTTACAACTTTTTTAAAAACAATAAATTAAAAACAATTCTAAATGTAAAATCCTATAACATATCTAAAGTTTTCTTGATAGTTGTGCTAATTTTTATAAAATGAATGAAAATAATTACGGGAGTAATTTAAATTTTTTGTGTTATTTCCAGTGATTTTATAATAGTGAATGTTTTATAATGGACAAGCAATATTTTCTAACGACACGAACAAATTAAGTTATGTAAATATTTTCAAAATATGTTATGAAAACTTGCTGACAAATTCATTTCGCTATATGGAATTTTTAATTAATAAAATAGCAAAAATTATATGTTTGGTTGGTTATAATAAAATCTAAAATGTATCCTAAACGTCAATCTTTGTTCATTTTTTTATACAGGTAGGGAGAAACTATTTTTTTTTTGTGGTAGGTTTTTCTTATAGATTTAAAAGAAGCCCGCAATAATTGTACAATTTCGAATCATGTGAAAAATTTACGCACGTTTATGGGTAGTAAACTGCCCAGACGTCCCACTCTGCGTGGAAATGTTCCACATTTCGTTGCGTTGTCCCACGGAGAAATTTATCTCACGAAGCGTCCCACGAAACAAATATTTCCACCACATTTGCCCGCATTATGGAAATAATCAAAAAACCTTATATCTACCTACGTACAGTTTGCGTAATATCTTAGTCAAAGCAATGGCTTCACAGTTTTTTCTTGCAGTTTGTATAATGTTATGTATATGTTGATTTAACTATATTAAGAGAACAAACCAGTGCAATATTTTTTTTACTAAATAGTGTTTTAACTATAATTTTCATAGAAATACTAAACTCAGTTTTTTTCACTTCAATAATTTACATTTTGTTTTGCAAATATCTTTTGATGTCTAACACATCTACCTCAGCGAAAAGGTTTCTTTGTTTATAGAAACATCTCTCCGGTGTATATACGAGAGATCGAAAGTATATTATGAAAAATAAAATACAAAATATTTTACATAAAAAGACGCAATTTTCCGTATAAATTCATAAACGTTTAAATTTTCAAACCAGAGTTTACAATTTTACTTTATTCGAGCACTCATTTCAATCCATTGAAATAATATTCAAAAATTAAAATGTTCATAATTTGAATATCGTTCTTACTCGTAAGAGTAAAATTTTTGTTTTTTTGATTTTACTCCTTTGGAGCAGATTACATTTTCCTGTTCTTTTATTCGATTTGCAAAAGAACAAAATTAGTCATCCTTTATATTAATTTTTCTAACAATACATGAATAATTGAACGAATCATTCGAAGCATTTTACGTTGGAAAGCATCAAATTTGAAGCAAAAATAAAAGTTTTGAGTATTTGAAAGAAAAAATTTATTCCAATTTAGTAGCAAGAATGATATTTTACTGTTTTCACTCCTCTGTGTGGGAGTGTTATATCTTTTTTAAGCTACGCACTCTGAAAGAATAAAGTAAAGGATTGATATAAGAAGCGTTTCAAACTCTGTTTAAACACACTTTAACTAGGTAGCTCAAAAGTAAAATTATTACTTTCTAATTTCTAATTTTTTTTCTCAATAAAGAACAATCAAAGTAAACAGCATAAAACTTGATAAATGGTATTGATTTGCAAAAGACAGAACGAGAGGTATACTATATACCTCTTATACTTACAGAATACAGAAAAGATATTAATTATTTAGTAAAATTAAAATAAATTGTTTCAATTGTTTTGCAGTCTTTACTTGTGTAACAAAAGTTTTAAGCTACTATAAAAGGTAAATTTATACTAATTTTTAAAATAATATTTAAAAAGTTCTCCTGCAAATCAAGACGGATAGAAAACGTTTACGTAAATTCTCATACGATATTGAATTGGACTAACCTTTTATAAAAAAAATCAAAATATAACGACGCAAAAGTTTATTGTATTACCAGTCGGAGTGAATTTGCAAATTAACAGTGGACATTATGATATTAAAAGACATATAGATACAGATAAACATAAAAAAGCGTTGCTATAAGCCGCCAGCTCCAGTAGCTTAAACAAGTTTTGTTGTTATTTTGTTTTCTTGTTGTTATTTAACATTGACAAAAAACTAGTTGCAATTTGCGCTGATAACACGAACACCAATTTTAGCGGTGTCACGTCAAGGGGTGAAAATTTACAAGCAAGCTAAACGCGAATTTGAATCAGAATGTATTGGGTATTGGATTCGCAGCCCGTATTCTAAATAATGCAATAAGAGTGCTGCTGATTTAAATGGCAGGGTTAAAAAAATTTGGATATTTTACTGTCTTTACTGGTTTAAGTTGAAGGAGTTCTGCGGCAAAAGTAATGTCAAACATAACCAACTTATTGGATACATACAGTGAAACTCGCTGACTAGCGGTAATGCCAGCACTAGAAAGAATTTTGAAAATGTACGAACCACTGTAAGCACGTTTCCTAATGGTTGAAAAATGTCCAATTAAAATAAAAGAATTTTTTGTAGAATTAAATAGTAAACAAATAGTAAAGGAAAGCATTAAATAGTAAATTTATGCACAATCTAGTTAGCACGTTTTCACCGTCCCACTTTCTCGCAATAGAAATTCTAATTAGCTAGTATTTGGAAAAATGTTTGCATTTTGTCCCAAATTTTAACGATTTGGCTCTGGTCAGTTTAGGGTAAACATAACTATTTCTCTCTGAGACAAATAAAGGAAAACAAACAAACAAACAAAAAAACGATTCGACATAAGAGGAGTCACGTAGGGATTGCAATCCCGTGGTGTTTTATGGATCCTGGGACTACGTGACTCATAAATTTTAAATCCCGGGATGCCTGGGATCGTATAGAAAAACCATCCTTTATTTTTTTATGCTGCGCGATATGTTGTCGTTTACAAATTCACTCTCTGAACAGTTACAAAGCAAAGATATAATAATTTCTAGCACAAGCGCTTTAATTAAAACTACTTTCTTGGTGCTTAAACAATGCAGAGATGATACTAAATTTAAAATTATTTTTAATAAATGAAGGGATTTTGCAGAACTTTGCGACATTCGCTTCAATGAAACAACAACAGAAGACAAAGATCTAGCAGAGTAACCGAGGTAGCTCAAAATCATTTTATTTGTATTTCTTAGTCCATGCATTTAAATGCTTTTAAATATATGTGTGTATAAAAATGTGTATGTTATGTTTTACGAAAAAAATCTTTTTATGTCATTTAAATTCTCGCCCCCCCCAAGATTTTGGTGAAATGACGCCACTGATTCAAAGAAATAAATATACTAACAGCTGAGAAAAAATTAATTTTTGTTGTTCGTTGTTCGATAGCAAATATATTTTTATATGTATGTAAACTTATAATGCATATGTATAGAAAAAGTTTTCCGTATATAATAACTTTTTTATTTATGATCCGATTTGTTTGAATCCGGATCCCAATATAGGTTACACTAATATCAGTTAGCTGTGAAAATTTGAATTGAATCCATCTGCGAATAAAAAAGCCTTATGCTCCACAAAGTTTTAATCTAGCGTATTAATATATAAGAAGATATGTATTTAATTGAAACATGTTTTAACATGTTTGTTTTGCTTTGGTAGAAATTGCTGGAATGAGGCTTTTGGTTTTTTAGAAAATGTTGTATATGCACGAACTATTAGTTTATTTAATAGGATGATGAAATAATGAATTTTGTGCTGAAATTGAGATTCAGAGAATGGAAAATTCTGATCAAACAATGTTGTATTGTTTGGAAATGATTGTTGCATCGTATGATGAAATAGGGTTTTGGGTGGTTTATAAGATTGGATTATAATGAATTTTGTTATGATATTTCCGTAAGGCTCTGTTCGTTTAATTAATGTTAAGCTATATTGTGTAGTTTGGAGGTTCGTTAGGACATATTTGTATATTCCTATTTAGGAATACTACAAAACCCATTTTTTTATATCCAATGTTGTAAAGTATCGTTTTCCGTTTAATAAAATAATTTGGTCCTCAATTGAAGAAATTGAATAATTATCCCTGACAGTAATTTTATTAAGTGCCCGATAATCTATACTTAAACGTATTTCATTATTTTTTTTTTTTGATTAATACTATCGGTAAACACCAAGGTGAATTACAAGGACGAATAAGTTTTTTGTTTATCAAGTCATCTAGAATAACTTGTAATTTATCTCGTTCATAGTAAGACATTCTTCTAGGAAGAAAATGAAAAGGAATATTTGTCGTAACGGTTATCTTCATTTCATATTCTATCGGAGTAACATTAGAATTAGAATAAGAACGATTTAAATACAAATAACATTGATTAATTATTTTATAAAATGAATTAGATCAAAATACGATCGATATTTTGGCTTAAACATAAATCCGGAATAACGTTTATTGAATCAGGTATATAATTTATAGGTAAAATTGAAATAATTTCATCATTAGTTAAATCGTTAAAATGATTAGTTTTTGATTCTAAATTAACTTCATTAAAATCTGCTAATTTAATATTGAAAATATTCATAAAATCACGACCTAAAATTGCATCATAAGGCATTGTTGTTGTTGGAACTATATTTACTTTTAATTTGTATTTATTGTTATTATATTTTATAAAAACCTAGTGGTATAACCATAAATTGTAAACTTAGGCTGATTAATTCTGTGGTAGTTTTTTTGGTTTAGATCTACTTCATATTTTTTTATAAATTTATTGGTTAATAAAGTTGTTTCACTTCCTGTATCTAGCAAAGCCTTAATGTTGTTGAATAATTGTTTATTTTTTCATCTAGTGTAACAGCTTGGATAGCGGGAGCTATTACTTTGAAACATACATCAAAATTGCCGGTAGAGGGTTGAAGACCCTAATCATCGTTGGGAGTTCCCGGCCCTGCTCATGCCCGAAGCGCACAAATGACACAACTCGTCTTAGTCGGTCATACTGTTACCGCTACCTAAAAATTTTCTTTTGCACTATAGCCTCTCGGCTCGGCTATGGACATTTAGACTTACATTTAATAAACACAAATTAGTTCGACTTACACTATAATCTTATTCGGATCCGTTTAGCAGTTGTAGTGTTGTCTTCTTTGGTGTTCACAGGTATACAAGAATATAAAAACACGAGGCTCCCACTAAATTTTGTTTTTACTATATTATTCTTTTTATTTTCACAATTTTGGTTTATTATCTATATATGTATAATGTTTGACTTAACCATTTAAATAACCAACAAAAAGAAACTCAATAACTCTAATTCAAGTTTTTTCCTTCTTTTTTTTTCTACAAAACTATGCACAATTTATTTTAAACCAAACTATTCTTTATTATATGAACAAAACTATTCTCATGGCCAATTTATATATTTGGCTGCTTCCCTTTAATTAATTAAAACATATATTCTTGGTTTCTTATATATATTTGGGTTTTTTTATATAATATTTGATTTAGTCATTTAAACATCACAAAAAAATTACAATTTTAATTCACGGTTTCTTTTTGTCTTTTTTTTTTTTTGTTTTTTCTTTATTAATCAAAAAAAAACACAAAACTATTCAAAATTTATTTTACAACAAACTATTATTCTTCATCAAATGAAAAAAAAACTATTTTATGGCCAATTTATACATTTGGCTGCTTCACTTTTCCTAATTAATTTTGATTTCTTATATATATTTGGTTTTACCATTTACATATCCAAAAAAAACACAATAAATTTTAATTCACGTTTTTTTTTGTTTCTTTTGGTTAATCAAAATAGAACACCAAAACAAAACTATTCAAATTTTATTTAGATTAATCACTAATATTAAAATTTATCTATTTCTAGTCCAAATGACCACTATACTCGTTACCATTTGAGTAATCTCCACTATTCACTAGTTTACTACCGACTGACTTTTTCTATTTTGTTTTTTGATTAAGTTTTATGATTCTGAGGAAAAAAAACTAAAAAATTGGCAATACTTGCAGTTTTTGATGGGAAAAACTTAGAAAATTTTTTATAATTTTATGGAAATAGAAATCTGAATTTTTAAGAAAAAAATGGAAAAAAATGATAAGTACTGCAATTTTTGATGGGAACAAGAAAACTTATACAGATTTTATAAAGTTATATGGAAATAGAAAACCATTTCCGCCACTTGCTAAATGAATAGAAACAACTGAAGGTTATTTTATTCAAATAACACAGGGTTATTCAAACACACAGGGTAACACGTAATAGGGATAAGGGGGATTTACATTTCCTAACACTAGAACACTGATTGTAATAACTGAATTTATTGGAATAATAGGAAACAAATCAGAAATGTATCACTGTGCCGTACAATTTTTGAACAGATGACCCATTTTCCCACATCTATAACATGATCCTATTTGTATTGGAGGTTTGCAATTTCAATTGCAATTTCATTGCGATTATAGCAACGCACTAATTTTTTCTCAGGTTGTTTATAAATAATATTCTTATTAAAAGTTTCTCCTGGTTTGTTGGAACTTGTTGGCATAAAATTTCTTTTCTTGATTACATTAGAAAATGCATCCAAAATGTCATCCGATCTAGTAAATTGCATGACTTTTGCTTGATTTTAATTGCTTGATTTTATAAGGCCAAATCATTCATGCCTTCTATGATAAAATCACAAAACTCGTCTTCCAATATAGAAAATTCTCCTGATAAAATAATTTGTTAGCTCTTAGAGCTTGTAACATGTATTGATGTTATAGTAAACAAAAAAAAACGAAAATATATCACGGGACAGATGATTCATCCGCAGACGAATCCTAGAATTGTTGGAACCTTTTAACTAATTTAATGAACAGCCTAAGCTAACAGTTAATAATGGTAATCACAGAAAAATATCCTACATTCAAAAATAATATATATATATATATATATATATATATATATATATATATATATATATATATATATATATATATATATATATATATATATATATATATATATATATACATATATATATATATATATATATATATATATATATATATATATATATATATATATATATATATATATATATATATATATATATATATATATATATATATATATATGTGTTGATGGTAATTATTATTATTTTCGAAGGCGCCTGAAGAACAGCTGATGTAATTAAATTTGTTTATTGGTACATAACAAGAAAAATAACTCCTTCCAAAAAAGTGTTTATTAAACCATTAAGTTATTTTGTGTATTTTTTATATTTTGATATTTGAACAAGTTTTGTTTTACATTAGTAGGATTCGTCGACGTTTCGGCACTTTGGATGGTGCCTTTTTCAAGACTGTGAACATATAGAGGAAACAAAGAAATATTTAAATTTAATTTTAAATTTGTATACAATAATAAACTTATCAACCTAGGTTTAAACATGAGGAAATCAATGTAAGCAAGACTAGATGGTGTTTGACAGAAGCAGAGAATAAGTTAAAATGTAGAAAAAATATCAATTATTAAAATGACCTTGTGAAAAAACGAAGGTGACAAGAAAACTTTAACCAAGATGGCGATGTAAAATTTTTTACTAATAATGATAAAGAAAATTCCCTCAACTTAATCTCTCTGAATAGCGTCAAACACCACCAAATTTCTTGTACATTGGCCTCAAATTATACTAAAAAACAGTAAAAACTAAAAACTTTTACCAAACATACCTGGATGATAGAACGTGACATTCCAATATGTTACTTGTGCAACAAATTTTTTACATAAATCAATTGAAGAGTCAATTTACAAAAAATTTTATACATTAAAAATTAAAAACTTCTCCTAAAAAACTCTTAAAACGAATTACAAAAAACATTTAACTATATATATAAATTTTTCACAGGAATAAACCTATGTTTGATATCTTAATAAGTAATTAATTAAGACATGTCTGTCGATTAAAAAGATAAAATCAATCAATATATATATATATATATATATATATATATATATATATATATATATATATATATATATATATATATATATATATATATATATATATATATATATATATATATATATATATATATATATATATATATATATATATATATATATATATATATATATATATATATATATATATATATATATATATATATATATATATATATATATGTAGGAATTGGATATTCCAGACTAATGATACTTTATTAAAACAAATAACTTTTCAATTTCACGAGGAAAAAACACTTGTTTCGTCTTCAAACATTTATTAAAAACTAAATTTATGTTATCTGCAGATACATTTTATATGCCAAACAATACCATCACCTAATTACTTATATATTATTATATTATATCCTTATATACTACTTTAATTAAAAATACTAATACAATATCGCCTTTTTAAACAAGAGCGTAATTAGATAGGGCCCACAAATCGGCCATCCTGAAATTTCAATCGACCCGATTCAATTCTTCATGTGTGGGATCCGCCGTCAAGAATCATCATCTAATAATTTGAAGCGATTTTTAACGTCTTACTGAACGCTATTCGCCTTACAGTTCAGTATTCGTCTTATATTTAACTATTTGTCTTACAGTTAGCTATTCATCTAATAATTTGAAGCGATTTCAACGTCTTACAGTACGCTATTCGTCTTACAGTTCGAAATTCGTCTTACATTTAGCTATTCGTCTTACAGCTAGCTATTCATTATACAAAAAAAAAACAAATTTTTTTTTTGATTTCGTCTTACAGAATAAATGCATCTTACAAAAATATAAACTTCTTCCAATTATGTTTTATAAACACCAAACATATAACGTATTACATTATAAACTTATTCACTCCAACCTTAGACGGGTTGCTTATGCTCAGGCTCTTTGAATTCATTTTCAACATCCTGTGCATTATGTTTATTTTCATGTTTTAATTTTTTTGCCGTTTTGAATTGTTCATATAAATCAAGTTTTATTCTAAAAGCGTTATAACTCGTTGCACCGTAAAGTAAACATTTATTGGTGTGAGAATCGTGAATTCCATTTATACAATATTCAATAATGGCACGCTCTTCTACATTTCCTCTATTTCCAATTTCTCTCATAATAAAAAAATAATCTCTAAGAGATTCATCTTTTCTTTCACCATGAACCGTTATTGAAGTTAATTGTTTTTTCAATACCGTATTTTCTTTGGAAAGAACTTTAACACGACATTTTAGATCATCAAGCTCTTTGCGCATGTTAACAAAATTAGCATCAAAATATCGAGAACTGTTGCCTAAACCATTTTCATTACACCTTCGCAAACTTTCCTCAAATTTTTGCAAAAACTCGTCTTCTTCAACACGACTATTTCTTTTGTCGCGTCTATGTGGTTTTGGCATTTTGATACAAAAACAAAAATTAAATAAAACTAGAAAGATCTTACCTGAGTGTACATATTTGATTTGATTTCCACAATGTTTTTATTTTCCTTTGATTTTTTGTTAAGGCTGCCGTTGTAATCACCAACACTAAATAACAATTATCATTAATGTAGAAGTCTTCTACAGTTAACCAAAATGAAAAAAAAACACTTTAGTATTTCAATTTATGTATTTTTTGTTTGAAATAACTGAGTTTTTAATTTTTTCAATGTTATTTTCACTCAAACTCTTCTTTTGATTTTTTAACCGCGCGCGTCTCTCGCTAATAAGTAATGTTGGAGTTTTTAAAACAATTTATCGTTAATTATATTTTTTTTGGAACCCAACTTTATCCCGGTTGAGCCCCCAAGATTGTAGGAATTGGATATTCCAGACTAATGATACTTTATTAAAACAAATAACTTTTCAATTTCACGAGGAAAAAACACTTGTTTCGTCTTCAAACATTTATTAAAAACTAAATTTATGTTATCTGCAGATACATTTTATATGCCAAACAATACCATCACCTAATTACTTATATATTATTATGTTATATCCTTATATACTACTTTAATTAAAAATACTAATACAATATCGCCATTTTAAACAAGAGCGTAATTAGATAGGGCCCACATATATATATATATATATATATATATATATATATATATATATATATATATATATATATATATATATATATATATATATATATATATATATATATATATATATATATATATATATATATATATATTTATATATATATATATATATATATATATATATATATATATATATATATATATATATATATATATATATATATATATATATATATATATATATATATATATATATATATATATATAAATATATATATATATATATATATATATATATATATATATATATATATATATATATATATATATATATATATATATATATATATATATATATATATATATATATATATATATATATATATATATATATATATATATATATATATATATATATATATATATATATATATATATATATATATATATATATATATATATATATATATAAAATAGTAAAACAAGAAAATAATTTACTTGTACTGAATGAGTTGATTGTCGTCATATCTTTCAAAATTCCACCAGCATAACTATTATCAATTTCTGTTTTTTTCTTATGAATATCCAATAATACAATTCCGCCTTCAATACCAATAATCAGCATAACTAATAGTAATTCCTGCCTTTTTGAATAATATACAATAATACGATTTCGCCTTCAAAACCAATAGTCTGCATAACTCATATAACAATTTCTTTACAATTACAATTTTACAATTTCTTCTGCTCCATTTCAACTATATATCCAATAATCATAATTCCACCTTTAAAACAAATAGCCAGCACAACCATATTATAATTTCCAATATTTCGAATAAATCAGCATAACCACCATTACAATTTTTTTCTTCATTAATTTAATAGTCACTAACCATGAACTTTTTCTTCTTTACTGCAAAAGAAAATTACTATCTTACACCAAGAAAAAAAGAAAATAATTTTCCACTTTATGAATTGTTTATTCAACACTTCCAATTGATTTATTAAAAAATACGCTTGTCCAGTTCCAGCGATTTTATTAATTTATGTGTTGAAGACTTATTTTGGAAACGTTTGATTTGTCTAGATTGGTAGTTAAACTTATTATAAAGTTTACCGATCGGGGGTCTACGACCTCGGTGTATAAAATATGTTCTATATAAAAAAACATATGGTTCATAAGAATTGCAGTTTGGGAGGTTCCCTTAAGGTGCCTTTGAACTTACTAAATTGTCCCCATGGAAGGAAGAACAGAAGGCTTATAGTTTTTATTTAAAATAAAATGATCGACTATTATTGAACATATATTTTGAATATATGAACAGTATATTTTGAATATATTTATTTTCACAATAGAAATCTAAAATTGTTGTACCAATTTTGGAATTTTTGAAAATGCTGTCAGCACCTACAAAAATTAATTAAAAGATTATATTTATATAATTAAGATTACATTTATGTATCTTAAGCTACTTATGTAGTACTTGTGGAGGGTTTAAAGGGTTAACCTCTCACAATATCTTTATTAAATAAAAACAAGCACTTCTAAATTTAATTTTAGTTTAATTTATTTTGTTTCAATTTTAGTTACAATTTTTAGTTATCGTTTTTATAAATGTTCGACCGAACGCAAAACTCAGAGTGAGTGTAATGTTTAATACTTAATTTTATTTAACATGATTAAATTTATTAAAGCGAATTCAGCTTCCGTTTGACCTGTTTTATTTATTTTGTTTCGCCGAGTGTTGTCGTTGTTATTTAGTTTCTGTTGGTATTGTTTCAGTGTTTTGCAGCTACACTTGCAACTGGCACACTTGAAGTGAGTGATTGTTTATATTAATTGATTGTTCCACATCTTGTGATGCGAAATGTTTTGTAACTGTTTCTTGCCACAGTAATAAGTGATGCTCAAATATAACCCTAGTTCCGAATTCGGTTTTATTAAAAAGATAATTAAGATGACTAATTTTAGCAATTCAAGACTTTTTAAATTCAATGTGTGGTCATAGTTGAGGCATGCTTAATTGTTAATAAATACATTTTAATACTAAATTTAAATTTATCGTATAAGTTTTTATTTAATTTAACGTTTAATTTATTTATTTATTTAGTATATTATTTATTATATTTAACGTTTAATTTATTTATTTATTTATTTATTTATTTATTTATTTAGTTTATTTAACGTTTAATTTAACGTTTCAGTTTCGTAATTTGAGAAATTTTCATAGGGCATTAGTTGTCTCATAAATAATTGATAGTTGAATTGCGTTGGTTGAGTGGTTATCTGATTTAAAACTGGCATTTCATGTTTTGTAAGCCAGTGTTTCTTTGAGCTCATTTGTGTGTAATAAGTCGCTTATTTGAGCAGCTGTATTTTAAAGCCCCGTTTCAAAATTCATTGGATTTTACTACTTTAAACATATTTCAAAATAATTATTGGTAATATCTCAAGAATTTTTTAACGCGAACTGCGTAAAAGTAAAACAACATACAACTGCAGTAGAATGTTTCATAGCCGCCTTACGCTATAATTGCTCTTGACACTACACTCCTCGAGCATACATCAGCACTCGGCGGCAATGAAACAATGTCCAGCTTGATGTGTAATATTATACTAAAAAAACGAATTATAATAACTTATCTCTCTTGCTTTACTTATACATTTTTTCTAATAACTTTGTTGCCATTTTTGAATAGTATTATTTACTTTTAGATATTTTTGAAAATTATATTTTATTATTTGATACAACACAACATTCAAATAACATTCACGTTAAACATATAATGAAATAAAAACAAAAGGTTTAGTTATCGACAGTCCAATTTTCAGAAACAAAAGAAAATATGAATTCTCATGGCAAGCTTAGAACTACAGTAAAACTCGCTTATAACGTACGGCCAAGGGACCGTCTTGTACGTACGTTTTAGACGAGGTGTACGTTAAATCCATAGTTACTTTAAAAAAAAACACAGAAAAAATATGTTTTAAATTTTAATGTTGAATAAATTCATTAAACATAACGTATATATATTTTTGGTACATTCAGGTACATTCATATTACCAACAAAAGGAACTTCTGTGTTCTAGTTAAAAAGTAAAAATAAAAATAATAGGCGTAATTCATTAACACATTGCATCGAACTATGTCAATTATGTACATATTATTGTTTCATCACAGATTCGTTTGACTTAAAATAATCGCTTATTTGTTTTTGTCGTAAAGATGATTGAAACAGTTTTTCAACTTTAACTTCAATTTGTTGTAATTTTTTTAATTCATAGGCGGTTCCTTCAGAATAACTTAGAAATGTTTCTAAACACACAAAGGCATTCGCAACTTCTGTATTAGAAGGCATTGGTTTTATAACTTCAAGGTTATCTTCATCCGAGTCCACTTCTTCAATATTATGTACACTTAACAATTCGTTCAGTATGGAATCTTCTATTACGGCAGCATCCGTTTCAATTTGATCATCAACGTCAAGAAAGTCTTGAAGTAATACATTTGTAGATGTAAAAGATTCCTGCATCCTTGAGTTTCGCCACAAGCTATTGACCATTGAATCATCAACCGTTTCAGTTACCGCTGACGTGGACGTAGATAAACTTATCCCAGCCTTTTTGAAACAATTATTTATTGTGGTTTCCGTCACCGTTTCCCACGCTCTAGAAATAAATCTTGCAGCATCCAAAAGATCTATTGTAACACTGTTGCATGTTAATTCCGGTGTTTTTTGCAAGTCGTTTATTATTTTTTAAAGTAAAAATCCTCTATAAAAGTGTTTCAAATTTTTTATCACTCCTTGGTCCATCGGCTGGCAAATTGGGGTTATATTTGGTGGCATAAAGACTAATTTAATGGCTCGTAAATTAGCAACAATTGAATGCGAAGGACAATTATTAACGATAAATATTACATTTCTTTTTGCATTGAAAAATTTTCTGTCCATTTCTAAGACATATTCTTCCCAATAGTTCTTCCCAATACGCAACATATTCGATCTCCACTTTAAATTAAATTTGTTTAAAAAATTATACCGTAATGTGCCGATAATTAGACCCTACAACAAAAGATCAGGGGGTATTATATAATGTTTTATGGTATATCATACAATAACTTTTTCTAAAAATGTAAAGTTTAGAAATCGCAAAAACAGTATTTATTTTTATTGAAATATGTCTAATGATAAACGAATAATAACGATGTTGATGTGTTTGTGTTGGTAATACTTAGGTAATATTTATTACTTTTTTTGTAATCTACCGAGGTCATTAGCGAATCGAGTAATACCAGCTAGATCTTTTTATTTTAATGACAAAAACCGCAATCGTCGTAATAGCTGTATCTCGCAAGATTTTAAATCCATAATTATTAACTAATACTTATCGTAATAATAAACTACAAAAAATCGTGATATCAGTAACAAAAAACATCAAAAATGTAAATTTTAGTTCGTGAAAATGGCGCAGTTTACTGTTTAATAATCAAAACTATCTATCCATTACAAAAAGAAGTGATATCCTGTGTCAAGCAGAAAACAAAACATTTTCAAATAATTAAGTATTCTACATAATACGAAATACTTCCTTTGTCACTCGGATTAGAGGTTAGGATAAAACAACTTCAACTAACTACGTATTAAAACAAAAGTTTCTAGTTAAAGTTCCAAATAACAAATTTGATCTATTTCTATACGAATGAAAATGTGGGATTCGATATTTGTACGATTGACTGAATTGAGAAACGGTCGGAACAATCACGAAACCTCAGTGGGGACTAATAGATTATATAACTCTTAGTAACTTGATCTTCAAATAGCATAGTCTTAATTTACAAACTAGAGTTTGTGGTATAACAAACTGACTAATAAATTAGCTTGCTACCATTAAGGATGTAACTGAATTTGAAATTATTTGATGTTATAATATTTTTGTTATAATTTATTTGTGTTTTCACAACTCCTTTTTAGCTCAAATTCTTTATCACCAATATATCCTTTCCAGTTTGTGAATTCTTCTATCATAAATATGTCCTCTTCAATTCCAAATTCCTTATCATATATTCAGAATTATTACCTTGTAGATTAGGTTAGGAAAGTAATTCTGTTATCATGTTAGCAACTCTAGCAAAAAAAAATAATTATTGAGGCTCCGTTACTTTACCATGGTTGTTCAAGGTTAATTTTCATATTAGAAATTAATCATTAACCTCACTAAGCAAAAAAAAACCGCTTTTAGCAAAATTGTATATTTATTTTGATTTACTTTTTTTTTATTATTTCAATTTTCTAACTTTTGACATTAGTTATACCCAATTTTATAATACTTCCAGTTAATTATACTTGAAAAACAACTTACAATCTTTTAATATATTATTTTTAGCTTTAGCTTGACAATTGTTCAAACAAATTTTTGAAAGCAGCAAAATGAGCTTATTTTGTTTAAAGTACACCGGGATCTAAATTTAAGTTTTTGTTTTACATCGGTTTTTTGAATAGAGGAAAAAAGAGAAATTAATTTCCACATTTCATTTTCATTTCTTTATGTTGATTAATGGGAGAGAATTGGTTTTGGATTTGTTTACACTGACTGGTCTTTCGTTGTTATTTCGTTGCAGTTTAATTTTTTTCAGTTTATGCAGCACTTCAAATACAAGATAACGGAAAAGAACTTAACTTAATTAGTGGATTGTTGATTCCAATGGCTGATTTTGTTATCTTCAGTTTAATTACGTTTACTCCTTGCTTCTATTATTTATGATAAACTCCTTTTTTCTTCCTATTTCTTTTGTTTTACTTCAATAGTTATCACTATGCCGACAACGTTGATATTTTGCAAACTATTCCACATTACTATTAATATAGATTCTCCCAATATTCCTTTTGTCACAAAATAATTTTTATGTATTCACCGCTAATGTATGTAGGTCGTCGAATCTCATGCCTATAACTTTAATTAATAAAACAGCACAAATCCGGAATATTTGTCATTTATTTTGTTGCAAATAAAAAATTGATCTTAGAAATTTTTATCGAAGCTTGCCAATGCATATCAACATTCGAATATATGTCTATGTACAACAACTGTGGCGGTCCACACCAAAACGCTACATTTCCATTTTCTTTAAAAAATAAATTGTGTACTTTGATCGGCTCCAATTTCTGAATTCGATCGAAAACTCAAAAATTTATCTATGCTTAAATTAGAACTGTTTTCCCCTTTGTAGAATAGAGCTTGCTTTAGACATAATGTAATCAGTGTAATGACATAATCAAATTTTCTTGAACTGCGTTGGAAAAATGTAATAATGGAAATGTGGCGTTTTGGTGTAGACCTTCTCTATGAGAAACATAAAAATTTAACTTCACTTAGCTAGAAATGCCTAAAATGGCTTTACGTTATTATATTTTCTTTTTGTGTAACTTTACAAGGATACAAGAAATTTCTTTTCTTTTATTTTTTTTTATATTCTTAGTTTAACTGAAAAATAGGCGTCGCTTTCAACTGCTATGGTTGAAAAACAACCTTAAACTTTAGTTTTCTTTTTTTTTCTTCTTTCACAAATTTAAAACTTAAGTTTCTCCTGTTTTTTTATTTTTAGATACAATAACAAATTTAATTAATTTGATTCAATTAAAAAAAAATCAAAATTAATACTGAACAAGCTGAGATTTTAATTTTTTCTCATACTAAATCACGAATTTTTAAAAAAAGTAATCTCTATTATTTTCGTTATCATATTCAACGCGGACTTATATTAGTTTTCACAAATGCCTACTATAAATAGTACGTAAATATTACCTAAAAGAAGGAGTAAAAGAGATGATTGCATGAAGATGAAACATACGTCGTTGTTCATATTGTTATTCCAATACATTTACCAAAAAAAAACATTTACGAAGCCACAGGTTATTTCATCTACCACACAAACATCTTCTTGTTGGTATATTAAAACGTAAAACACGTACAGAAAATATGACCACCCTTTTCTTCATTTAAGAATACAAGCAAAAAGAACTGGAGATGTTTATGTATTCCAACAATTCATTTCTTTCTCTGTTTTATTATAATATGAAGAGAGAAATTTAAACGTTAGCAATTAAAATAAACTAAAATAAACAAAATTCGAAACGTTGTAAATAGAATGCAAATATATAATCAAAAACTATTATAACCTTGATGCTTCGAGTGGGTCAAAAAAAATCAGATGTACCAATGATTGTTAGTAAAATGGTAATGAAAAAATGCAATGAAGTCGCATTATAAATGAAAGATGGAAAGTATAAAAGGTGTTAACGAGAAGTTAGTCTTTGCTGTTAGTGCAGCTTTTTTGGCTGTCTGAACTGTCAAGCCCCAACTTTCAGTTAACACGCTTATACAGAACTAAATTGTTCTGAATTGGATTTTACAAACGATTCATGTTGAGCAGTACCAAATTGTGGGCATAACAACTTGATAGAGTATTTTCCCAAAAATATTTTGACAGCTCAAACCAGCTGTTTTAATTCGTGCATATAAAATAATCAAAATTGATTGATTCCCTTGCAAATTTGGTTATTTTGATTGCAATTAAAAGTGTTTTAAAAGTGAATTTTTGAAAACAATACTTAATTAAATTGTTAATTGTTTTGTGCTCTTAAGTTTTTAATGCATTAGGGATACTGAAATAATTAAAATCGCATTAAAATATGGAAATTAAATCAACCTTCATTTCTTCAGAAATGAAGGTTTATTTAATTTCCATATTTGTATTTCAGTTTATTTACAAAAAACTAACAATATCAAATACTTTAATTTAATGTAAAATAACAAAAATAAAGTGTAAAATAATAATAAAAAAAAGTTCAAAAACAATATTATATAAAGCAGGTATTTTAATAAAATTGGTAAAATCTAATAAAATTACGCATATATATAGTGAAAATTATAACTTTCGATTTTGTTAACAGGAACAGTTTTTGATGCCTGGAAATCATGATAATAACCTGTTGCGTATTTCAATGTGGAATGAGAAGTGAAAAAGATTTAGTGAAGTTTTTCAGGTTCCCTAAACTAGAGACTCGACGGAAACAATTACCATTCTTATATAATATTGTCTCTGAACTTTTTTTATATTATATATATTGAGTACGTTGTGTTATATACAAAAATTTTATTGTAATAAAATATAAATACAGAAGTTTTTAAATTAAAAAATTTTTCTGCGTTAATAAACATTATTACGCATCTGATTGTGCATCTGAAGTAAAATTTTGATCTTTAACTTTGGAACATTCTTCGTCATCGCTTTCTTGTTCTGTTGTTTCTACAATGTCTTCAACCGTTAAAGGTGTTTGATCTCCAATAAACTCTGTTGGTTTTGAATAATCATCTAAAAGCCAACCGCAGTTATCAACTTGAAGTTTAACACATACAGGGTCCGTGGCATTAAACCACATGGAGTTGACAAAATAGTTCGTAAAACTTTTTGTCTAACTTTATAACTTTATTGTTTATTTTATCAACGACATTTTTTTTAAGTAAATTAAAAAAAAGTTTATGTATGTCGAAAATTAACAAAATCAAATTACAATTACAAATTTTGCAACCAATTATTTCATCATGAGAAAAAATATAGAAGATGTATTCTACTAAGATAATTTTAAAAATTCAATTATTATGTACTTACAGTAATCTCAGCAAAAATCTTATCAAATGACTCCATTATATTTTTTATTCAAAACAGTCACTTTCTTATAACACGTGGTGTCGTGGCATGATAACCAACAAATTCGAGTGACGCATTGCTTAGCTCAACATCGTTGTATTTAAAATGTTTTATGTTAATCATAAAAAAAAACTTATTAATTAATTTTTTTAAAATTTAAAACTTATTAATTAATTTTTTTAAACTAATTTAAACTCAAAAAAACCTACTTTAACAAAATTTTTTTTTAATTCAAACAAATCAAAATTATTTTTGAACTTTTGAGATCAATTAAACTCAAGTAACGTAGTGTTGGGTTGTTATTTGCAAGCCTGTTATTAAACAACTGCTATTTGAAAAAAGCAGTAACGAACTGTTGCGCATAAACAAAAATAACAGATACAAGAACTGTTTTACAATAACAGTTGTAGACAATAACAGTCGATAACAGTTGTTATTTTTAAACATGTTGCCTAACCGCTGTCGTTTTAAAAAGCAGTCTTTGACTTTCGACTGCAGTGTTTATTGTAAAACAACAGTACAAAATAAATAACAACAGTTGTAGGCAAGACAATAGTGCTTAGTAGGTTGTTATTTAAACAGTTTAAGATTAATAGGGATTAGGGAATAAGATTTGTTGGCAGACAGTTATTTAAAAAAAATATACATATATATTTAGAGATTTTTTTTATAATATTTTTGTTTTTCTTTTCTTTTAGTTTAATTTTGTTAAAATTTGTATGAAAATAAGTGAGGTGATAACTGATATGAAGGTGATAATCGATATGAATATAAAATAGCTTAGTTTACGAAAAATAACAACAACAATTCGACACATTTTTTTCAGATAATACAGTTACTTCAGACAAATCGAACACGACTTATGTTTTTTACTGTTTTAATAAAAAAGAAAAACGTAGATTTCCTCTTATCAGTCGGAATATGTAGAAATAAAATTTATTTAAAATTCATTAATTAATATAAATAAAAATCGACAAAAAATTAGTTAATCTATATTTATTTATTTTAATTTTAACTAAATTCGTTCAATAAATTATTTTAAATAAATAACAATAAATAATTTTATTCATTTCATAATTTAATTCATGCATAAAAATTAAAAATTATTAGTAGAGTAGCTATAGGAGTTCTAGCACAAAAATACGGGTTATTTCTTATGGAGCTCGAAATTTGCTTTTTCCGCCATCTTGGATTTTTCATACATAGAAAGTGGTGCCCTCTGCTAGCAAATGGTTTGATTAAAATGTACAAAATAGTTTGTGTCTAGGAAAATTAAAAAAAATTACGTGGATATGTATGTTGAAATATATACAGATGTTTTTTCCATCTTGAATAAATTTTGAAAAACATATTCTTGAACCCTAAATTTAATAAATGCTTGTTGTTTTTGTAAATATGGTTCGTAGTTATAGTAAATTATAATCGGCGATTTTGTTATGAGGTTTCAAATCAAGAACAGAATTGTGATACAATTTGATGATGTTTTTCGAAAGATGATGTGTAATTAATTGTTGATGTTTTTTATGATAAAAGTGTCACGTGGAAAGTGGAAGAGGAAAGGAAAATAAAATGCAATGCAGAAATTCTAGACTGATTAAAATTTATCAGTTTGAAGAAGCATATTTTTTATTATTTTTAAATTATTAAATCGAATACAAACAGATGAAAAAAAAAAATTAAATCTATACTAAATATAAATTAACTACATACTATAAAACTATTAGTAACTATTATAAGTTATTACTATTATTACATTTTTTGTTATCTTATTGTCTATCATTATTCAATATTCTATTCCGTTTCCATTATTTTATAATGACCCCATGGTAAAGTTTCATAACTTTCTTTAATTAGAAATCTTTTATCATCATGGGGGCTTAATGCATTTTTAGTCTGTGTAAATGAGCTAACAATATGTTTTTTAGACTGAATCAAATTCTGTGAAACAACCATAATTTTTTCATTATTTAAACAGTTAACATAATCCTGAAACGCAATTCTACAATTAACAACTTGCTTCTTTACCCCTTTAGCTTTCCTCTTTTCAATACTTTTATTTTTTTCACCATCGTGAATTTTGTAAGAATATAATTTCGATCTCAACCCTATGAATTCAGTCATAATGGCACCATTATTTTCATCCTTCATAACTCCAGGAACTTTTTTATTTACTGAAGGAATCGACCAAATATTGCTACTTGGATAATCACTTGTATCGAAATGAGTATAACAATCTCTTTTAATTATTTCATATATATCAGGGCAAGCAATCTCATATATGAGGCTATCAGTATCTGTATAACAAATTGAACACTTTTCATGAAATTCTGGAATCATGTAACCATAATGGAAATCATAAAGTGTAGTTTTAGCTAAGTCTAGAATACACATTCCAATGTAGATAGGTTTATTAAAATATATTTCAGATTTATTTAGCTCTATTGCAACTAAATTTTCATTAAAAATAGTTGATGCCTTGAATTCCGGTTTTGATATTAAAGCTTCAGCTCCATATCGACCTAACCACTTTGTTACCAATTTTACAATACTATGTTTTCTTACGTTTTCCATAGTTTTACCAAAGACTGCATTGTTCATTAATTTAAATAAATTTTTTTCAAAGTCATTTTTAGCTAATGAACGTAAACTTGTATTCAAATCAACATATGATTTTAACCATGGAGATTGATCAAACTGTAAAATTTTATGAATTTTGGTTACCTTCAACCCAAACTTCAAAGCTTGCTTAAGGGCGGTATAGTGAATGATGTAATTTTCCTTGTTATTAAGCGTTGCCATTAATTTGATTTCTTTTGATCCTACACTACTTCGATGTTCTGGACAAAATGGTAGATCTTTATGTACGTCATGTATTTCATGCGGATACTCTATATCAACTTCTAAGATATATCCCTTATTGGAATCATTAGCGATTTGATTTATATCAAAATTTTGAATATCATTTACCCACTCAAACCCGCCAAAAGGTAAGTATTGACTCATTGCCCACCCATATTGATTATTCACATCATTATACATCAAATAAGTTGATTCTTTTTCTGGATTGTAGTCTTTCATATATTTATTGTTAGCTTTCGAATAACGTTTCGTGCACTGACTCAAGCCACCTCTTATACCACGCTCTATAAACATCAGCATATCAATGTCTGTGAGAAGTTCCAAGGATTTCTTAGTATATTTAAGCATTGCATCCCAAGTAAAACCAGGGAGTGTATAATAATGTGCAGGATCTAATCCATAGGTTGTATGGCAACTGTTCCGAAACTCTTCAAAAATATCAGCTAATAACAATACATCAGTTTTAAGATATAGATCAGAATATTCTCCTAAGTTAAGAATATTGAATATATTCCAAACATTTTGAGCGTGAATATACTGCTTTTCACTGATATTACTATCATTTAATTTGTTATAAAACTTATCAATGGATGGAAGTGATTCTTCCAAAAATTTATTGGGACTATCTAAATAGTCATAGGGAAAAACACCTTTCTTGGTTAAAAGTTGGAAACTATCATCTGAAATCGTTGGAAACTCTGACCTTAAATTGCGATACGCGGGTAAATATGATGAAAGTTCTTCTAAGCTTTTATCCATAAATCTAAATGAATCTATAAATCTATATTTTGTTAAGTAGCAATCTAAATGTTTTGTGAACGATATGTATTTCTCCATATTGATTGGTAATAAATTTACTCTACCAGCCATATCTGTAGCAATATTTTTGATAATGAAATGTGAATCATAACCACTCAAGTTATGGAAAACTACTGGGACAGTGTGACTATTTTTATAATTTAAATTACATTCATTATGTGCTGGACCTCTATAATTACCACTAAAATGACAATGATCGCGTACTTTCTTGTCTCCAGAGTTGAATGGTTTATCACATATATGACATAAAGAAGCCATTTCAAACTGATTATTTTGCTCTTCTGTCAAACTCTCCATTTTTAGAGGATTGTACAAAATGTTATCTAATGTTTTCGCTATACATTCAAGCTCTTTAGTGAACCATGATATACAATCTTCACCACGATGTGAGCTATAATATGACAATTTGTTATCATACGCACATTTTAAATAGTAGCCTACACTATGTGGAATATGTTCTTGATATCTATTTCCTACATCTATCTTTCTTAAAAGGCATTCTAAATCGGCATAAATTATAAATGGTACAACAATCTTATGCTCAACGTTTTTAAACTCTAAATTTTTATGCATTTTAGTAGGAAGTGTAATTTTACAATTATTTTGATTGATGCAATTCTCACTATGTTTTTTTAGTAGATTTAATGAATAAAAATAATGAAGACATCGATCACAAAAATATTTCTGCCCATGCATGTTGCTTAATTGCGATGATAGTAGTCGAGATAAATGCTTTATCCAACAGTAATGATACTTTATTGGTTTATGATCTATACCTTCATTTGTTGCCTCTTCCTTTCCTTCATCAACATATTCATTCTGAATCAACAATAAATTAACATGCTTTTTCATCTTGTTTTTAGATAAATATGTTGGTAACGTTATGTAATCTTGCACCTTACTAAATTTTGCCGATTTCAAAATATAGACATTCACCGAGACATCATTTTGTTTTTCAAATCGAGGAATTTGATTGATTGTCATAGGAAAATTAATTCCTTGAAGATTTAACTCATTAGAGTAGTGTTTATATTTCGTTACACGTTGAGGATTTTTGATTGTTGGATGTAATGCAGACATAATAGCCCACGCAAAGCATGCGTTATCATCATTCTTCACATTTATACAAGCTTTTTTCTTTTCTATTTGATATGGAAGCTGTATGTAGGATGATCCCAGTTGTGGTGTAAATTTATTAATGTTCATTGTTAGGTTAACGATTGCAGACATCGTCCAACCACTTTGCTTTTCTTGAAATTCTTCAACATCTTTTAAAATAGGATCCCTTATATTTTTTGTGAACCAATCATCAATATTCATTTCTTTGTAAAGCTCATGATTTTTTGTATTCATGTATTTAAAATCAAAATTTTCTTCATCACCACTGCCAATTTTAAACTCTCCACAGAAGATACCATTTATTTTTAATGCACTTTCGTTTTTAAAAATTGTTTTTACTCGATGACGAAAAGTTTTCTGGCAATCATTTAAAAACTCCATTGGATCTGTATGTTTTAAATTGAATATTGCTAATGTTCTAATGCGATTTTGAAAGGCCGATTGTAAATATTCAGATTTTACATTTCTTGAAGGATAATGTACTTTAGTTTTATTCCCTCTTAACATTTTCATTTGAACGCGGAATCCTGATAGTAGTGCAATGGCACATGCAATTTGATGGCGTTTTCCTAACGTAGCAGATTTCAGCATATTCCGTATTGTTTTTAAATTTTTACCACATTTTTTAATGGCATCTTCTAAAATATGAGGATTTTTAGTTGCACTAAGAAGATTCGATTTTGTAATATCCAATAATTGCTTTATGTTAGCCATTTTACAATTTTAATATATTCAATAATTTCTGTTAATACCAGCAGATAATTATATCTCAATTTATAACAATTTTACGTACGATAAACGCAACGGCCGATCACTAACTGAAATTTATTGCATCCAACACTCTTTTTTATGCTTATATCGGTTTATATCAATGTTCCAAATGTCTCAAAATAAAAAATAAAATGCATTCAAAATAATATCCAATCTTAAAGAGCTAAATTTTGTTTTCAAATTTTTTACCTTAAATTTTTAATTTTATTTTTAAAATATATTTTTTGTATTTGAAACTAAATTCATACCATTATCAAATAATCATACAACAGCTAGTAGCAAAGACAAAAATGTTGTGATTAATATTAGTTAAATAACGGATAAAAATATATTACATATGAAGGTATGATGAATATCATCTTTCAACTCACGGGCGACCATAGAAATTATGTTTTCGATCAAGCCGGTCAAGTTATACAAACATATTAATATATTCTGTAGGTGAGTCAAAAAAATATATACTATACTGTAAATACGCAAACTTTCATCATTAATATAGCAACGAGTTTTGTAGGCTCGGATTACAACTAAATCTAGAAAGTCTACTATCCCTCCATGAGGGCGAGTCATACAGTATAATACATTTTAAAAGACACAGTATCCGTAAACTTAGCCTATTAATTAGAAATTTACTTACCTAAATATACATACCTCAATATCAAGATATAACACCGCAACTGAAACACCACAACTGACCCTTTTAATTCACAAGTTCACAACAAACTAAATCAAAGTGATAAAGAAAATCAATTTAACGCTTTAATTGTAACGAAATAAGAGTAATAGTAGTTTAACTAATAAGTGTTTAATGCGTTAGTTTATTCTTAAGCAAAAAATTTGCGTGAGAATAAAATACATTAAACATGAATTGATTAAACTATTTTATTCTCTGACAAAGAATTATGTATTATACTAAATAGAAATGGTTTCTACAGTTAAAACAATAAATCTATTGTTTTAATTGAGAAATCAAATTTCTGATAAAAAAACTTGATGACATAGATGATAGAAACCCAAATCAAATATTTCGAAGTTTTATTTCTTCTTCAGTGAGCTTATTGAACTGTAAATCAGAATTACTTCATTAACCGCATATCCAAAATTTCTAAATTGTACAAGTTAAAATAGTAAAAAAATTATATACATTGTTAATAATACCTATAGTACATATTAAATCTAAAAATTTTTTTGTTGTAATACTTAAGAATACTATACATTTTAAAATCAAAATAAATTAAATAAATTAATAACCAACAACAAATTAAAAAGGCCAAACAAACTAAACATTTTAAAATATCAATATCTAGACCATCAACTTAATATAAATTATAATTTGATAAAAAACATAACATAAAAGAACTTATTTCCCCATATTATTTTTATTTCTCTTCTTCATTATTGTCTAGAAACCATCTATCTCAACATTTGGTATTGTATTATAAGCATTCCCTTGAACATGATTTTACTGAAATATGTAATAAGAGGTTTTAAACAAATCTAGATTTATTGTTCTATGAACATTATTGTTGTTGTTCTATCGTATCAACGTTCAACTTTAGCTGCAAGGAAATAATTGCAAAAGCAGGCTACAGACCTTCAATCAATTTGTCAATCAATTCGAAAACGAAGATAAAAGAAATAAAATTTGCGTGCGGCTTTTTTTTTTGCGTTAAATGATTAAGTAAGATTTCGATTTTTTTTTCATGTCTCGATATTATGACACTTTGTTGTTTTGTTATGTAAGATTTTAATTTTCTCGACAAAAAAAAATTGAAGATCGCAATTACGAAACAAAATACAAAATACTACAACAAAAACAATTTTTGTTACCTACAAAAAAATATATCATGAACATCTTCAATTTTTTTTTTTGTCGAGAAAATTAAAATCTTACATAACAAAACAACAAAGTGTCATAATATCGAGACATGAAAAAAAATCGAAATCTTACTTAATCATTTAACGCAAAAAAAAAAAAAGCCGCACGCAAATTTTATTTCTTTTATCTTCGTTTTCGAATTGATTGACAAATTGATTGAAGGTCTGTAGCCTGCTTTTGCAATTATTTCCTTGCAGCTAAAGTTGAACGTTGATACGATAGAACAACAACAATAATGTTCATAGAACAATAAATCTAGATTTGTTTAAAACCTCTAATTACATATTTCAGTAAAATCATGTTCATGTAATATCAAAACCAAAAAAAAAATCACACATTCGGATCACTCAATCACTTACCTCAGATTGCATTCCAACATAATTTCTTTGATAAAATGATTCATTAAACATGTTTAATCATGTCTATATTTTTTTTGTTTTTTTATACTTTAGCATGTGTTTGCTTATAATTACAGATTCTCGGAAATAAAATGAATAAAATTGTTTATTCTCTTTCAACTATTAATATAAACTTTATTTGTTTTCATTCAACATTTGAGACCGAGTATGATAAGGGAATGCTTATAATACAATACCAAATGTTGAGATAGATGGTTTCTAGACAATAATGAAGAAGAGAAATAAAAATAATATGGGGAAATAAGTTCTTTTATGTTATGTTTTTTATCAAATTATAATTTATATTAAGTTGATGGTCTAGATATTGATATTTTAAAATGTTTAGTTTGTTTGGCCTTTTTAATTTGTTGTTGGTTATTAATTTATTTAATTTATTTTGATTTTAAAATGTATAGTATTCTTAAGTATTACAACAAAAAAATTTTTAGATTTAATATGTACTATAGGTATTATTAACAATGTATATAATTTTTTTACTATTTTAACTTGTACAATTTAGAAATTTTGGATATGCGGTTAATGAAGTAATTCTGATTTACAGTTCAATAAGCTCACTGAAGAAGAAATAAAACTTCGAAATATTTGATTTGGGTTTCTATCATCTATGTCATCAAGTTTTTTTATCAGAAATTTGATTTCTCAATTAAAACAATAGATTTATTGTTTTAACTGTAGAAACCATTTCTATTTAGTATAATACATAATTCTTTGTCAGAGAATAAAATAGTTTAATCAATTCATGTTTAATGTATTTTATTCTCACGCAAATTTTTTGCTTAAGAATAAACTAACGCATTAAACACTTATTAGTTAAACTACTATTACTCTTATTTCGTTACAATTAAAGCGTTAAATTGATTTTCTTTATCACTTTGATTTAGTTTGTTGTGAACTTGTGAATTAAAAGGGTCAGTTGTGGTGTTTCAGTTGCGGTGTTATATCTTGATATTGAGGTATGTATATTTAGGTAAGTAAATTTCTAATTAATAGGCTAAGTTTACGGATACTGTGTCTTTTAAAATGTATTATACTGTATGACTCGCCCTCATGGAGGGATAGTAGACTTTCTAGATTTAGTTGTAATCCGAGCCTACAAAACTCGTTGCTATATTAATGATGAAAGTTTGCGTATTTACAGTATAGTATATATTTTTTTGACTCACCTACAGAATATATTAATATGTTTGTATAACTTGACCGGCTTGATCGAAAACATAATTTCTATGGTCGCCCGTGAGTTGAAAGATGATATTCATCATACCTTCATATGTAATATATTTTTATCCGTTATTTAACTAATATTAATCACAACATTTTTGTCTTTGCTACTAGCTGTTGTATGATTATTTGATAATGGTATGAATTTAGTTTCAAATACAAAAAATATATTTTAAAAATAAAATTAAAAATTTAAGGTAAAAAATTTGAAAACAAAATTTAGCTCTTTAAGATTGGATATTATTTTGAATGCATTTTATTTTTTATTTTGAGATATTTGGAACATTGATATAAACCGATATAAGCATAAAAAAGAGTGTTGGATGCAATAAATTTCAGTTAGTGATCGGCCGTTGCGTTTATCGTACGTAAAATTGTTATAAATTGAGATATAATTATCTGCTGGTATTAACAGAAATTATTGAATATATTAAAATTGTAAAATGGCTAACATAAAGCAATTATTGGATATTACAAAATCGAATCTTCTTAGTGCAACTAAAAATCCTCATATTTTAGAAGATGCCATTAAAAAATGTGGTAAAAATTTAAAAACAATACGGAATATGCTGAAATCTGCTACGTTAGGAAAACGCCATCAAATTGCATGTGCCATTGCACTACTATCAGGATTCCGCGTTCAAATGAAAATGTTAAGAGGGAATAAAACTAAAGTACATTATCCTTCAAGAAATGTAAAATCTGAATATTTACAATCGGCCTTTCAAAATCGCATTAGAACATTAGCAATATTCAATTTAAAACATACAGATCCAATGGAGTTTTTAAATGATTGCCAGAAAACTTTTCGTCATCGAGTAAAAACAATTTTTAAAAACGAAAGTGCATTAAAAATAAATGGTATCTTCTGTGGAGAGTTTAAAATTGGCAGTGGTGATGAAGAAAATTTTGATTTTAAATACATGAATACAAAAAATCATGAGCTTTACAAAGAAATGAATATTGATGATTGGTTCACAAAAAATATAAGGGATCCTATTTTAAACGATGTTGAAGCATTTCAAGAAAAGCAAAGTGGTTGGACGATGTCTGCAATCGTTAACCTAACAATGAACATTAATAAATTTACACCACAACTGGGATCATCCTACATACAGCTTCCATATCAAATAGAAAAGAAAAAAGCTTGTATAAATGTGAAGAATGATGATAACGCATGCTTTGCGTGGGCTATTATGTCTGCATTACATCCAACAATCAAAAATCCTCAACGTGTAACGAAATATAAACACTACTCTAATGAGTTAAATCTTCAAGGAATTAATTTTCCTATGACAATCAATCAAATTCCTCGATTTGAAAAACAAAATGATGTCTCGGTGAATGTCTATATTTTGAAATCGGCAAAATTTAGTAAGGTGCAAGATTACATAACGTTACCAACATATTTATCTAAAAACAAGATGAAAAAGCATGTTAATTTATTGTTGATTCAGAATGAATATGTTGATGAAGGAAAGGAAGAAGCAACAAATGAAGGTATAGATCATAAACCAATAAAGTATCATTACTGTTGGATAAAGCATTTATCTCGACTACTATCATCGCAATTAAGCAACATGCATGGGCAGAAATATTTTTGTGATCGATGTCTTCATTATTTTTATTCATTAAATCTACTAAAAAAACATAGTGAGAATTGCATCAATCAAAATAATTGTAAAATTACACTTCCTACTAAAATGCATAAAAATTTAGAGTTTAAAAACGTTGAGCATAAGATTGTTGTACCATTTATAATTTATGCCGATTTAGAATGCCTTTTAAGAAAGATAGATGTAGGAAATAGATATCAAGAACATATTCCACATAGTGTAGGCTACTATTTAAAATGTGCGTATGATAACAAATTGTCATATTATAGCTCACATCGTGGTGAAGATTGTATATCATGGTTCACTAAAGAGCTTGAATGTATAGCGAAAACATTAGATAACATTTTGTACAATCCTCTAAAAATGGAGAGTTTGACAGAAGAGCAAAATAATCAGTTTGAAATGGCTTCTTTATGTCATATATGTGATAAACCATTCAACTCTGGAGACAAGAAAGTACGCGATCATTGTCATTTTAGTGGTAATTATAGAGGTCCAGCACATAATGAATGTAATTTAAATTATAAAAATAGTCACACTGTCCCAGTAGTTTTCCATAACTTGAGTGGTTATGATTCACATTTCATTATCAAAAATATTGCTACAGATATGGCTGGTAGAGTAAATTTATTACCAATCAATATGGAGAAATACATATCATTCACAAAACATTTAGATTGCTACTTAACAAAATATAGATTTATAGATTCATTTAGATTTATGGATAAAAGCTTAGAAGAACTTTCATCATATTTACCCGCGTATCGCAATTTAAGGTCAGAGTTTCCAACGATTTCAGATGATAGTTTCCAACTTTTAACCAAGAAAGGTGTTTTTCCCTATGACTATTTAGATAGTCCCAATAAATTTTTGGAAGAATCACTTCCATCCATTGATAAGTTTTATAACAAATTAAATGATAGTAATATCAGTGAAAAGCAGTATATTCACGCTCAAAATGTTTGGAATATATTCAATATTCTTAACTTAGGAGAATATTCTGATCTATATCTTAAAACTGATGTATTGTTATTAGCTGATATTTTTGAAGAGTTTCGGAACAGTTGCCATACAACCTATGGATTAGATCCTGCACATTATTATACACTCCCTGGTTTTACTTGGGATGCAATGCTTAAATATACTAAGAAATCCTTGGAACTTCTCACAGACATTGATATGCTGATGTTTATAGAGCGTGGTATAAGAGGTGGCTTGAGTCAGTGCACGAAACGTTATTCGAAAGCTAACAATAAATATATGAAAGACTACAATCCAGAAAAAGAATCAACTTATTTGATGTATAATGATGTGAATAATCAATATGGGTGGGCAATGAGTCAATACTTACCTTTTGGCGGGTTTGAGTGGGTAAATGATATTCAAAATTTTGATATAAATCAAATCGCTAATGATTCCAATAAGGGATATATCTTAGAAGTTGATATAGAGTATCCGCATGAAATACATGACGTACATAAAGATCTACCATTTTGTCCAGAACATCGAAGTAGTGTAGGATCAAAAGAAATCAAATTAATGGCAACGCTTAATAACAAGGAAAATTACATCATTCACTATACCGCCCTTAAGCAAGCTTTGAAGTTTGGGTTGAAGGTAACCAAAATTCATAAAATTTTGCAGTTTGATCAATCTCCATGGTTAAAATCATATGTTGATTTGAATACAAGTTTACGTTCATTAGCTAAAAATGACTTTGAAAAAAATTTATTTAAATTAATGAACAATGCAGTCTTTGGTAAAACTATGGAAAACGTAAGAAAACATAGTATTGTAAAATTGGTAACAAAGTGGTTAGGTCGATATGGAGCTGAAGCTTTAATATCAAAACCGGAATTCAAGGCATCAACTATTTTTAATGAAAATTTAGTTGCAATAGAGCTAAATAAATCTGAAATATATTTTAATAAACCTATCTACATTGGAATGTGTATTCTAGACTTAGCTAAAACTACACTTTATGATTTCCATTATGGTTACATGATTCCAGAATTTCATGAAAAGTGTTCAATTTGTTATACAGATACTGATAGCCTCATATATGAGATTGCTTGCCCTGATATATATGAAATAATTAAAAGAGATTGTTATACTCATTTCGATACAAGTGATTATCCAAGTAGCAATATTTGGTCGATTCCTTCAGTAAATAAAAAAGTTCCTGGAGTTATGAAGGATGAAAATAATGGTGCCATTATGACTGAATTCATAGGGTTGAGATCGAAATTATATTCTTACAAAATTCACGATGGTGAAAAAAATAAATGTATTGAAAAGAGGAAAGCTAAAGGGGTAAAGAAGCAAGTTGTTAATTGTAGAATTGCGTTTCAGGATTATGTTAACTGTTTAAATAATGAAAAAATTATGGTTGTTTCACAGAATTTGATTCAGTCTAAAAAACATATTGTTAGCTCATTTACACAGACTAAAAATGCATTAAGCCCCCATGATGATAAAAGATTTCTAATTAAAGAAAGTTATGAAACTTTACCATGGGGTCATTATAAAATAATGGAAACGGAATAGAATATTGAATAATGATAGACAATAAGATAACAAAAAAATGTAATAATAGTAATAACTTATAATAGTTACTAATAGTTTTATAGTATGTAGTTAATTTATATTTAGTATAGATTTAATTTAAATTTTTTTTCATCTGTTTGTATTCGATTTAATAATTTAAAAATAATAAAAAATATGCTTCTTCAAACTGATAAATTTTAATCAGTCTAGAATTTCTGCATTGCATTTTCTTTTCCTTAAAAAAAAAAAAAAAAAAAAAAAAAAAAAAAAAAAAAAAAAAAAACTTCTTCCACTTTTCACGTGACACTTTTATCATAAAAAACATCAACAATTAATTACACATCATCTTTCGAAAAACATCATCAAATTGTATCACAATTCTGTTCTTGATTTGAAACCTCATAACAAAATCGCCGATTATAATTTACTATAACTACGAACCATATTTACAAAAACAACAAGCATTTATTAAATTTAGGGTTCAAGAATATGTTTTTCAAAATTTATTCAAGATGGAAAAAACATCTGTATATATTTCAACATACATATCCACGTAATTTTTTTTTATTTTCCTAGACACAAACTATTTTGTACATTTTAATCAAACCATTTGCTAGCAGAGGGCACCACTTTCTATGTATGAAAAATCCAAGATGGCGGAAAAAGCAAATTTCGAGCTCCATAAGAAATAACCCGTATTTTTGTGCTAGAACTCCTATAGCTACTCTACTATTATTCATTATTAAATTATTTAAAAAAAATTATTTACCAAAATAGAGATCATTATCTAAAATTTTTCTTTTCTTATCAAACAATTCAATGGCCAAACACTAACCAGAATAAAACAAACAAAAATATATATGTATGTACACTACTGACTACAGTACGGTAAACGAATAGTTAAAAAAGTCCAAGCGGCACGTATATCCGCTAGAAATAGGTAGATTTCGAGATCATACAGTTTTGTGTGCCAGTAGAATCTGATGTATCAGATTAGTTTAAACAACACAAACTAATTTCAAACAGATATCGAAAAAATTTTAAAAAGAAAATTAGCTACATATAAGCAAAACTATATCTATCCAATTTTGCAACAAACAAATATCAAATCAAATACCACAGAATATGTGTGTGACAAATTATGACATAAACCTACGCTATATATCATATGTCGTCCAATTACTGCAAAATATCAAAATAGTTTATTTCTAAGAAAAAAAATTAATTTCTTCTATTCAAACCTTTTTATTTTTTTTTCATTGACTATTATAAGGTTTTTGGAAATTGTAGTTATGGATTGTTGCAAACTTTTTTGTTGAAGCCAACAAGTCAAAAACCTCTAACTGCAGAGGTTTATATTTATAAGAAACGGATTAAAATGTTTCCACAGATTTTAAATTTATGAAGTTTTTAAAAATATTAGTATCCAAACGGCCGTTATAACGGATTAAAAAACGAATTTTTTTTCTAGTATAAAGCCTCTAGTTCCTTAACCATGTGTCAGATTTTTCTGATTTACGAACTTGTCCAAGATATTAATAAAAAACACATGTTTACGTAAGGTTTTCTGATCTGGCTCCACAAATGCGACCGTGAGAGTGCCGGTTGATTCAAACGCATTTTGTGTTTTACAAGCTTTTTTGTTGAAGCCGCTCACTCAAAAACCTCCAGCTACAGAGGTTTTTTTTTGAAAGTAACTGATTAAAAAGGTTTCAAAGATTCTAAATTTATGAAGTTCTTAAAAATATTAGAATCCAAACGGCCGTTATAACGGATCTAAAAAACATAGTTTTTTTCTAGTATAAAGCCCTTAGTTTCTTAACCCTGTGTCGGATTTGACTGATTTACGAACTTGTTCAAGATATTAATAAAACGAACGTTTTAAGAAAGGGTTTTTTGATCTGGCCTTACAAATGCGACCATGAGAGTGCCGGTTGTTTAAAAAAAAAAATTTTTTTTGCAAACTTTTTTGTTGGAGCCACTCACTCAGGAACCTCTAACTGCAGAGGTCTATTTTTAAAATTGATAAAAAAGATTCCAAAAATTTTAAATTTGCTAATTTTTTTTTAAATATTAGTATCCAAACGGCCGTTATAACGGTTTCAAAAAATCAATTTTTTTAGAAAAGCGGCTCTAGTTCCTTAACCACGTGTCGGATTTTGCTGATTCACGAACTCGTCCGAGATATTATTAGAACACACATGTACAGAAAATTTTTTTGATCTACCTCAACAAATGCGACCGTGAGAGTGCCGGTCGTTTTCGTTATATCTCATCGTGTATATATATATATATATATATATATATATATATATATATATATATATATATATATATATATATATATATATATAAATATATATATATATATATATATATATATATATATATATATATATATATATATATATATATATATATATATATATATTTATATATATATATATATATATATATATATATATATATAAATTTTTTTTTTTTGTTTTTTCGTCTCCGCTTATCATATATATTCGTTTGGCACAAAAATTTTTCCGAAATTCCGAGATGAAGCTCATTGCAATAGGTAGATTTTTATAAGAAATCTACCTAAAAAATAGGTTTTATTTTATTCCTTTTTACATTGAACGAAAAAAAAATAAAAGTAAAAAATATAAAATCTGCAATATACGAACGTGGTATAAACAGAAATGAAAAAAAAATAACAGCTGTTATTTCTAACCTGTTATTTAAAAGAGTTGTTTTTAAATAGCAACAACAGTTGTTTATGTTATTTAAAAATAACAGTTTTGCCCATCACTATAATGAACTGTTATAAAATCATTAAAAACACATACAATGCACTATTATATGTACAATGTAATGAATCGATTAAAAGTCTCCTACAGACCTTGAAGTGAATGTTGTTTGCGGTGCAGCTAATTAACCCGCTAGCTCGCTCTATTGGTGTTGGGAATGGGTTACCGCTACTCCAAGGTTTACATTAATAACATTTTCTTTAAAGATTTAAGATTAAAAATAAAAAAAATATATAAAAATGAAACCTGTGGTTGATGATTTGGTTGCTGGTTTCCTTTCTTTGCTTCTGGTTAACTCTCTGATGTTTGTTCTATTCAGGACCAGCAGGAACATCCAAGGTTAATTCATTTACAGCACAGCAGCATAAAAAGGTGGCCGAAATAATTTTTCCTTTGATTAACATAGGAAATGAAACAGTTTACTTTAATTTATATTTCTGTTGGTTTTGTTTTATTTTTGTTTCCAATGAAATATTTAAATTTATTTTTCGATGGTTTTTACAACTTTAGTTAATTAATTTTCAAATTCACTGAAATTAACTTGGTTCGATATCATTAACATAAACATTAATGGGATTAAACATGAATTCGTTTTTTATATTAAACATAAAGTTTTTGTTAAATATGTTTAGATTTTACACAACTAATTGTTTTTAAACAAACAACTACATTGTTTTTAGATTTAAAAAACTTCTTAATAACTATTATATTTTAATTCTTTTGAAAAAATTTCTATTTATTCAATTTTTTTTTTATATTTTCAATTTCATTCAATCGACTGTTTAATTCAAGAGTCGAGATCCAAAGGAAAGAAACAATTTCAATCGATTTCCAAATGTGATTTTTGTTTTAAAAAAAAAAGTCACCGGTTACTGTATTGTATTTTTGTATTTTTTTTATGAATATCTGATCTAATGTTTAGAACAAAAATATAATTCTCAGGTCTTGTAAACTTTATGGTTACGATACGGCATGAAAGACTTAACATTTCCAGATGGCAGCACACATCAATAGTAGGATAGAATTACTTCGGTCTGAAAGACCTAAGTATTACATTCATGAGCTCAAAGTGAAATTCTTACCCCCACTTTTTTTGGCATTTCTCGACGTTTTAGGACCTACTGATTCTAAAAAAGCAAAAAAAAAATGTGTGTCTGTCTGCCGGCCGTCCGTCACAACCGACGAAATCTAGAAAACCGCTGGACGGATTTCAAAATTTTTTTTTTCTAAAAATAGGTTTACTCAATGGGAAGAGCCGAAAGGACGATGTGTTCGATGACTGTACCGGAAGTGTGTCAAAAAAATCGTCAAGTGTGTCAAAACAAGGAAATTTGCATATTTTTTGCTTAAAAACCGTTCATTTTAAGTGATTACGAGTAGGAACATTGAATTTGGAGAAATTTTGATGGTCGGGATTGGTATGTGAGACCAAAATCTAGATTATTGCATTATAAGTTTGTCAAAAAAATGTTGTCAAGTGTGTCAAAAGAAAGATTTTTATTTATATTTTTACACAATTTTTTGGAAAAAAAATAAAATCAATTGTTTGTTTGAAATGAAGTTTTATTATTATTATAGAGAATTATGGCATTATAAGTTTGTCAAAAAATAATGTCAAGTGTGTCAACAAATGATTTCATTTGTTTTCAGCCAATTTTTTTGAAAAAAAAAATGTAGCTGTTTTTATGACGTGAATGTAATTTAAAATGAAATTGGACATGGAAATTTTTGAATTTGTTATAGTTTTTGAAATATTTTTGGAATTTTGAAAAAGTTTGTATTTTTGATTTTGTAATAATTTTTGCAATATTTTTGGAATTTTGGAAAAAGTTTGAATTTTTAAGAATTTTTGAAATATTATTGGAATTTAGAAAAAATTTAAATATTTGATTTTATTCTAATTTTTGGAATATTTTTGGAATTTTGAAAAAGTTTGATTTTATTTAATATTTACAATATTTTTGGAATTTTGATTATAATTTTCCGGCAACGTATTGATGTTTCGTGTTAGTTTTGTAATAAATTTTTAAACAGAGATAAAAAATACTTGTACTTTAACAAAGAGTTATGTTTGATATACATCGCTGCCCAAAACTAAAAACCATGTCCCCATAAAAGTTTTTTGCCGAAAACTATATCAAAATCCTTAACCCAGACCGAAGTCTTGATATCTCAGAGCTGTGAGATTTTAGCCCCTCCATATTTTGACATTAGTTTACTGTCAAAGAAAATTGTATGTAATTATTGTATAAACACTCATTTTTGATTAACAAGTTTTTATTTTTATTCGATTTTATCGATTTTATTTCAATATTGATATAAAACATATTATAATATTTACTTTATTCGACTGTAGATGTAATTTTTTAAAATAGTAGTTTATTGTTGCGTCCCGCAATGTAAAACAAGATTTCAGAAACAAAAAACTAAATTTTATTATTTTCCACAACATTCCATTTGGGAATGACCGGGAATAACATTTTTTTTAAACAAATAATAAAAACTTGGAGCTACAATAAATAAAAATCCTAGTCGAATTTATTGGAATTTGTTAATAGAATTTGTTAATCAAATTTTAAGTTATTGATTTTCATGTTTCATGCTTTGACAATAAAATAACGAGATCTAGGAAAGCTACACATTGAATACTATTATCTCTATACTTGAAGTTTTTTGTTACATATAATGTTACATGTCTGGCGCATCGATTTTTGTTATATTGCATTATTGATTTACTATTCGTATTCAACAATCGTCGGTACCATGGGCGCAACGATTGGCTATTATATTGATGTATTATTAGAAACACAGTTTTAATCAACAATCGTTCGTAAATTTTTATTATATTGCATTGTTCTTTTCTTTCACAATCGGCGGTACCATCGGCGCAAGGATTGGGTTTTTATTGAATTAATTTATGTTTGACTCACCATGATTGGCTAGTTAAAAAAAGGATGGAGAGTTGGTTCAATTACAAATGATGGGATGCGTGAAACATTTTAATTTTAAAATTTAATACATAATTATATTTCATGTGGTATTGGTGATGGTAGTGGTTCTTTTGGGATTGCCAGAGTCTCTATTATTTGCTCATTTAAATCTATCTCTTTGTTAAACTTTTGCGTGCAATTCAGCATTTGTGATGGGCCGAGGATAGTCATAATTGAACCCACAGACTGCAGCTAATCGGGAATTTAATGTCATGGCACGCTACTCCTCAAATTTTCCTGATAGTAATTACATTATCAGAGATGCACAGTGTTCATTACAAAGCTAGAAAAACTCATATAGTCAGTGTTTATATCAGTACCACTGTGTGATTGAACGTTATTTATACTTGTAGAATATCCTTTGGAGATCATTGTTTGAGGTTAACTAAAATATAAGATAAAGGATTTAATTTGGGAAATTATTTATTGTTTGATTTACATATAAATACTTACCTGTAATTGTTAATTAATCGTTTAGTAATTGTTATTTACTATTGCATTTATTAATTAATCATTTGAATTCAAATTACCAATAAAATATAAACTTATTTATGTAAACAGAAAATAACAATAAGCCATTTCAATGTCACTCTATTGTCAAGTAAATTTGTTATTCCTTAAGTTTATTACTTGTTTTAAATTTACTACCAAAATAATTATGACAGATTTGATATTTGAATTTTGTAAGAAATGGCATTAATTTGATTTTTGTTTAAACTTAATTTTTTGTAACTTACTGGTTTGTTGACTTATATATTCATTCTTAATAAAGTTTTTCGGAAATAAACATCAAATTTATAAAGTTGAGGAAAAATAAAGTATTTTATTAAAATTAAATTAAATTAAATGTTTTCTTTGGAGCTTGGTTTCATCAATCGATATTTTGAAAGAAATTTATTCATTATCAACGTTAACAATCATGACTTGATCGATTTGATTTTTCGTTCCTCCTTCATTTGATGTCCAAGTAACTCGTTAGATTCTCGTGGGCATAAATCATATTGAACATCGTAAACGAGCTATCCTGGCCCAGCAAAATGAAAGAAAATTCTAACAGAATCTGATAATAAAAAAATGTTTATTAAAATAAAAATTAAACATATTTTCTCTTGCGAAATCAATTATGACCACAACATCACCTATTCGTATTAATATAACATACAAACTTATACATTAAAAAAATTCGATAAGAAATAACATTTAGATAAGAAATAACATTTTTTATGGAATCTTAATTTAGATAAGAAATAACTTTTTTTATGGAATGACCAACATCCCGTTGTTTGCAGTTAAAACTATATCAGCAAGCTCCATTATCCTAGTTGAAAAAATGGTCAATCTTAATTTTATTTGATTCTTTTCTTAGCGTAGGTCTATGCCATAATTGTAGTTGTTTAGTTGGTGAATCTGACTTTCTCCTTAAAAAAATATGGTTTAGTGTTCAATTATTTATTATCAAAATAATATGTTAAAACTTACCAGTTATTGAATAATACTGCAATATAAAAAGAGTTGCAGATACGTGTTTACATGCAGCTTCTTCTCCACTACCAGCTAGACATTCACACGAAGCTCTGCATATCGATGCGTTTTGTGTCGAAATAACAATTTTTTGCGTGTATAACTTGTTTTTCGTTTTTTCTGCATAGCAAACTCCCGCCACAAAACACAAATGTTCATTGTTATTAAAACAAACACCTACTTTTAATATAAATCGTGTGAGGGCCATCGTATGTCCTTTGTTGTGGCTTTGTATCGCCATACGATCTTCGAACCATTCCCTAATTAAGTCCAGAGAAATGAATGAAGCTAACTTATCTTTTTTGAACGATTGTACATTTTTCAGTTCATTTGATGGTATTTCAACGTTCAGCGATGCATAATTCGGTTTTTGTGGCGGGAGTTTGTAAAGTTTTCGTCCGAGGTTCTTAATCTCCCATATATTTAATCTACGTTACAAATTACTAAATTAATTACTGATATTCCGAAACAAATTTCAATATTTTACCTATTTATTAAGTTTTGTTTGTTCCCTGTTGTTTTTGCTCCAATTTTCTTCAGCTTAGATTTAAGTTCGGCTAATTTAATAATTTTTCCCATCATAGCACATAACCTAAAATGTAAATATACTGTTAAATTTATAATATGTTTAATATATATTATTTATGATATATAAAAATAACCTATGGATAGTTCTTTTATTATTTAATTTAAAATTTGTTCATTTTATTAAAAAATTTAATAATTTACTTCCTTTTTATAAACTTGAAGAAAGTTTCGTGAGCAATCAACACTGTTCTGACGTTTATAATCCTACTATTGCTGTGTGGCTGTAATATTGGGGAAGGCCGGCGCGTTACAGTACCCGCGATTTCTTATAATATATATAATAATACTTAACTTTGAACTAAAAAAATGAACACCGAAATTATATTTATTCCGTTTATTATATTTATTTTATGTTACTCTTTTAAACACTTCCTCTCGTAACTAATCACTCACTAACTAAAAATTTACACTTCCTCTTTATATATCTGAATCTATCAATAATCCTTATTTTTAATTATATTTATTTTCAATCCATCTCTTTTCTACAATCATGGAATATTATTGTTTGCGATTTGTTTACTTATATTAAAGAAAAATTTAAAGGTTGTAACCGTAATAAAACAATCCATGATTGTAGTTTTCTTATTATAAAATTATGTACAAAACGTTTCATCCTTTTTTACCCCATTTTATTATCTAATCCGTATTTTGTTTCTAAATGAATTTTAATAAAATAAAAGGATAATAAATATCGGGCGACAAAGTGGCGGTGATCATATAATTTACATTTTTCAGTCGCCAGTTTGTCGATTGTAATATAAAATAAAATAACAAAGGATGATCCATAAAAGAGATCGATTGTTATGAAGCTATCAAACAGGAGGTGAATGCGAAATGTCGCTTGCAACATGGCGCCACCATTTTAGTACCTTTTTTTAAATGCCTTATTGATCTATATGTATAACGCCTAAATCTATTTTGCTTAAATCAATTGTAAATGGTTTATTATTTAATTTACGTAATTTGTACTCATTTCCAGTGGAATAATAATCAGTCCAGTAACCACAGATTCTTTAATCATAGAGATGGGACTGCCGCACTATCTAAAAGACAAAAAATATTCATATTTATTTCAATTTTACAATTATACTCCGTAATATAAAATAAAAATGGCGTTACTTTTGCTGTCAGGCTAAAAAGTAAGACTTTAGCAAACTCCCTAGCGGCAGTAAAGTTAAACTTTACAGCCGTTTGCCGAAAACAATATTATATAAAATTGGTATTTTAATAAAATTGGTAAAATCTAATAAAATTATGCATATATGTACATATAGTGAAAATTATAACTTTCGATTTTGTTAACAGGAACAGTTTTTAGAGCCTGGACAACATGGTAATAACCTGTTGTGTATTTCAATGTGGAATGAGAAGTGGAAAAGATTTAGTGAAGTTTTTCAGGTTCCCTAAACTAGAGACTCGACGGAAACAATTACCAATTTTATATAATATTGTCTCTGAACTTGTTTTATATTATATTTATTAAGGACGTTGTGTTATATACAAAAATTTTATTGTAATAAAATATAAATAAAGAAGTTTTTAAATTAAAAAATTTTTCTGCATTAATAAACATTATTATGCATCTGATTGTACATCTGAAATAAAATTTTGATCTTTAACTTTGGAACATTCTTCGTCATCGCTTTCTTGTTCTGTTGTTTCAACAAGTCTTCGACCGTTAAAGGTGTTTGATCTCCAATAAACCCATGTTGGTTTTAAATAATCATCTAAAATCCAACCGCAGTTATCAGGCTGAAGTTTAATACATACAGGGTCCGAGGCATTAAGCCACATGGAGTTGACAATATAGTTTGTAAAACTTTTTGTTTCAGTGATATCCATCATGGTGGTATAGTGTTGGAGTCAAAACTTTTTATTTTTTTTAATTATGACAAAGAAAAAACAGAAATCTGATAATTTTATTGTTTATTTTATCAACAACATTTTTTTAAAGTAAATTAAAAAAAAAGTTTATGTGTTTTGAAAATTAACAAAATCAAATTACAATTACAAGGTGCAAACCAATTATTTCATCATGAAAAAAAAACATAGAAGATGTATTCTACTAAGATAATTTTAAAAATTCAATTATTATGTATTTACAGTATTCTCAGCACAAAACTTATTAAATGACTCTGTAATAATTTTACTTTTTATATTTGTGTTGCAGAAATTTATGACACACGTTGCTTCACAATTATTAATTTAATTAAATCTTCCAGAGTTTATATACTTTTTGAATTAATATTTTTATTTTCAATATTTCACAATTCTATAGCTTAATATTTAAGTTTTTATAAGAATAAACTTTAAACTATTATGAAAAAAATAAGTAAATTATTTTTTGTATTTGGAAATGCAAATCAGAGTGCTTGGATTATTATATTTTTGCATTTATTAAAATATGCGACTGTTCACAAGCGTTGTTGATTAGAGAAGAGAAAAAAGTAATCGTTCGATTATTTTATACCGATCGTGTTCAAAGTATTTGATATACTGGTTTATGTGCGTGTGTGTGTTTATGATTTATAATTAGATTCTTGGCTAGGGTTGCTAACCATATCGAAATCACTACAGTACCCCCTCTTCAGTTTGGAGGTTCGGACGGTATAAATGCAGGTTTCAAACGGTCAATGGAAATTGATTGGTGTTTGACTCTTATTTCTATCACAAAAAATTTCCTAAGTCGTTTGACGACCTTAAATGGTCCTTCGTACGGTGGACTTAAAGTGGGTTTGACTTTGTCCACTCTAATGAAGACTTATTTACAGGTGTCGAGACAGCCCGGGACATATGTATTTGAAAATTTTACCTTAGGAGTGTCGGTTGCTGTGAGATTGTTTGTACGATTTCGTAATTTTTCCAAAATAGTGGCGTACGATGGTGGTTCGTTGTCCTCGCCTGTGATCAAAACTTCAGACGGTATTATTAATGTCTGCCCATAGACCAGCTCAGCTGGCGAACAATCTAGGTCTTCCTTAACTGTTGATCGCAGACCAAGTAAAACAAGAGGTAAGTCGTCACTCCAATTTATTGCGTTTTGTTTAGCCATCAACGATGATTTTAATTGGCGGTGCAAGCGCTCCACCATACCATTTGCTTAAGGATGGTATGAGGTAGTATGGATGTGATTTGATCCGATAAGTTTTGTCAATTCCTTGAAAACATGACTTTCGAATTGTACTCCACGATCGGTAGTTATCGTTTGTGGTACTCCAAAACGAGAAACGTATTCGTTTAAGAAGGTTTTAACGATAGTAGTTGCTAAAATATCTTTTACCGGATATGCCTCTGGCCATCTGGTAAAACGATCGACAACGGTAATGACGTACGAAAATCCATTAGAGATCGGCAACGGACCCACTATATCCATGTGTATGTGCTCAAACCTACACTGGAGTATTGGAAACTTACCATGTTCCGATTTTGTGTGTCTGCAAACTTTAGACAACTGGGATGGAACACATTGTTTCGTCCTCATCCCAATTTCATGGTTCATTTTAGGCCAGAAAAATTTTGAGGATATTATTTTCCTAGTAGCACGGATGCCAGGATGAGAAAGCTCGTGAATATTTTTGAAAATAAGTTTTCGAAAAGCTGTAGTAACAAATGGTCTGGCATTATTTGTGCTTGTTTCGTACCAGATTTTATCCTTCGACTGAGGAGTTGACATTAAGGTCAACAAAACTTTAGACTTCAAATTAGGACTTTTCAACATATTATTTAATTCTTCGTCAGTTTTTTGAGACAAAACGAGGCGGTTTACGTCTAAGCCTTCTAATTTTTCGACGGAACAAGTCATTCGAGACAAAGTGTCGGCGACAATATTGTCTTCACCTTTAATGTGACGAATGTCGCTGGAAAATTGTGCTATGAAATCTAAATGGTTTGATTGTCGTGGACTTCGCTCTGTTTTTGACGTGATGGCAGTTGTTAGAGGCTTGTGGTCCGTGTAGATGGTGAATTCTCTACCTTCTACGTGATATCGGAAGTTTTTTACTGCTTTATACATCGCCAGTAACTCGCGGTCGAATGTTGAGTACCGAGATTCAGTTTGCGATAGCTTTTTAGAGAAAAAAGCAATTGGTTCCCATCCATTTTTATTTAATTGTTGAAGCGAAGTGCCTATTGCAGTATTAGATGCATCGCAAGTAATACTGAGAGGTGCGTTTTCTGCTGGATGAACGAGGAGAGTAGCATTTGCCAACAAAGCTTTCGCTTGACAAAATGCTGTTTCGCATTGTTCAGGCCATGAGAAATTTTTTGGAGATTTTGGTAATTTCAATAATGTGGATAGATGATTGTGTATTGGCACAAGTATTTGGGCAATATTAGGTAGGAAACGGTGGTAATAGTTTTTCATACCTAACAGTTGCTGTATTTTCTTAATCGAAGACGGGCTTGGTAAATCTTGTATCGCCGTTACTTTAGAGGCTGAAGGTTTAGCTCCGTCGGCTGTTATTGTATGACTTAAGAAATCTAAGTTTGGAACACCGAAAATGTACTTGGATGTTTTAATCGCTATCCCATAATGAGAAAAACGTTCAAAGACTTGTCGGAGGTGAGAAAGATGCGTGTCTCTATCTGGACTTGCTATCAATATGTCGTCAACATATGCGAAAACGAAATTTAAGTTAACCAAAACCTCGTCGATAAAACGTTGGAATGTATTTCTAGCATTTCGTAGGCCAAAGGGCATCCGGCAAAACTCGAACAACCCAAACGGTGTGATTAACGCGGTCTTATGAATATCGTCTGGGTGTACCGGTATTTGGTGGTACGCCCTACGAGATCGATCTTTGAGAAAATGGTACAATTATGCAGTTGTCGCGAAAACGTATGTATATGAGGAATTGGGTATCTGTCTGGAACGGTGATCGCGTTTGAACGACGGTAATCACCACATGGCCTCCAATCATCTTGGTATTTTCTGACCATATGTAACGGGGAGGATGCAGGTGACGATGATTTCCGACAGATGCCCAATTCAATCATATGCTGGAATTCTCTATAAGCATTTTTATGTTTTGCCGGGTCCAGCCTTCGAGGTCTACTGAAAGGTAATGAACCAGACGTTTCTATTTTATGAGTAACGTGGTGTTTTATAACTTCATTGCCGATATTTTGTGTTGTTAACGATGGGAATTCGCGTATTGGGTTGTCAAATTCCTTATCCACTAAAAAATTAACAGGAGTTGGAGTATCAACGACAGCTATTGAAGCCTTTGCAACAAGCTTGGTTTTATTGTCGATTAGACAGCGATTTGCCACATCTACCACTAATTCATACTTGCTTAAAAAATCGGCCCCTATGATTGGAGGGTTAGCTGAAGCAAGAATGAAATCGTGTGGAAAGTTTCTTTTTAGCCCTAAATTGACGTATAAAAGTTTTGAGCCAAATGTGTCAATTGTGGAGCCATTTGCAGCTGATAATGAATAATTTGGAACCTGTCCATCAATGGTAAATGATTTGTGAGGTAAGACCGATACATCGGCACCCGTATCGACTAAGAACGTAATATTGTTGTCGCTATCACTAATAAACAAACGGCGATTTTTGTGATACGATTTGCTACCCGCCGAAGTGGTAGCAGACTCTACAAGTTTTTTGACTCATTAGATCTGCAGCGACACTTTTGTGCACGATCTCCAAATTTTCTATGGTACCAACACATAGAGGATCGTGACTGCGAACGAGATCGACTTCTTCTTGGTTGACTGTTATGTCGTCGAGCAGGTGATCTGCCACGAGAGACGTTTAGGCTAGACATTATGGTTTTTAAAGCACTGATTTCTTTTCTTAAGGAAGAAATTTGATCATTTTCCTGATGGTTGTTTGATGTTCCTACAGCTGAAATGCTACTTGAGAAGCTTCCCATAATTGGTCAGCAAGTGGAAGAACGACAGACATTTCCTTATCTGCTTGTGCTATAACAGCTAAGCTAACAACCTGTTGGAGTCTACGAATCCATAATTTTCTAATTAATTCATCACTTATCGTTTGTGGCTCGCCAACAAGATTAGACAAATATCGGAAAAAATCAGATGGTTTTCTATCACCTATCTGCTCGTTGGACATTAACTGTTCGATTCTCCGTTCGACGCTAAGAGAGTGTCTTGTAATTAAAAGATCTTTTAAGTTGTCGTAAAGATTTTCGTTAGGAGGCTTTTTTACAAAATCGAGTATAGTGTCGATAATATCAGCTGGAAGAGCTGCGATGACATAGTGATATTTTGATTTGTCCGATGCTATTTTCGAAATTGTGAATTGGGACTCGGCCTGGATAAACCATGTTATCGGTGAAGTTTTCCAGAATTGTGGCAATCTTATGGAAACTCCATGACTCTCTAGAACTTGATCCTTTTCGTCCGTCATTATTTCGAAAGACAAAAACAAAACAAAATTTGAAGAGAAGAAAAATTTTGGTTTTCGTGTGTAATGTGTACTATAAATGTGTGTAAATTTGTTTCACTTTGAACATAAAGAGATAAAAATAATCTTACGGTTTTACGAAATCTTCCTCTTATAACGAAATCTTCCTCTTATAAAGGATCAAACTTTATTGAGTTGCAAAAAAAATCGGCTTAAATATATAGTTTTTGTCCTAAGCGTTCTAATTTCCTTCCCAATTCTTAATAAGGTTTTTTTATGATCTAAAAAAAATGAAAAAAAATTAATAGATATTCAAAAAAAATATTTATGATTGACCGGTTAATGTTGATTGTAGAATGATGTTTACAGTTGTGTATGAATTATATTCCAAAATAGGTGGAATCAATGATAAATTACGCCAAGAACAAATATGTTTCACTAAACTGGAGATTATTATCCGTTTATGACATTGAATGTTGATGTGAAATGTTATTTTTGATTCGATGCGTTTACAGCTATTTTTTTTTTTTTTTTTTTTATTTTCCAAAATAAAACCAAATTTACATTACAGGAAAACTATTAATTCTAGTACAACAATTATTATCAATATATACTATTATTTTGTTTCAAATACTATTACATTCTACTCATTATTATTCTTACAAACTATCAAGTTAAATCCAAATATAAATCTAGAATTGTGAACTCTAAGAAAGAAAAAAAAGAGAAAAAACAAAAACGTCCCTAATAAATATCAAGTCGACAACAACAACAAACAATTACATTGATTAAACTACAATGATTAGTAAAATTATTTTTAATTAGATAAAATATTTCTTTTTTTCTTTTTTACTTTTTCAATGATGAACATTATAGTAATCCACTTTATAGCTTTCAAAAAGTTTTTGTTTAAGTTTGCTTTTGAAGGAACCCACATTGCAACATTTAATCTCAGAGGGTAAATCATTTGTGAGATTGATACCTTTATAGAAGATGCTGTTTTGAGTTATGTTTAGAGTATATCTTGGTGGTCTTAAGTGATTTGCAAATCTACCTGCTCGCCCTGTGATTGAGGAATTTGTTATCAATTGATTGTTAAATTTAATTGTATTGTTTTGCATTTTGTAAATTGTTAGCATGTACTCATAATGAATCAACTTGGAAATAGGTAAGATTTTATTGTTATATAAATTTATGGTTGGCGTTAGACGGGGAAGTTTATACACAGATTTCAATGCTTTGTTTTGTAAAATCTGTAGTTCCTGTAATCTTGATTCCGTTAAGCTACCCCATATTGGTAATAAATAGACCAAGTGAGAATGAATAAAGCTATAATATACATTAAGTGCCACGTTTGTTATTAGATATTTACCAACTCTTTTTAATAATCCTATTATTGGAGATATCTTAGCCTTAACCATGTTCACATGATGAGACCAGTTAAATTTTGAACTAAGAAATAACCCGAGATAACAACCACTTTCTTTTCTAAAGATTGGATCATCATGGAGCATAATATTGTCAAAACTATTTCTATTGTCGATTGGATTCCTTATAAAGAAGTTGATAAAAAATGTTTTTGATATATTAAGATGTAGTTTATTTTTATTTAGCCAGCCATTTAGAATTAGAAGATCGTCTTCCAAATTTCTTTTAAGTTCAATATTGTTTGGACAGCCATATGATAAGACAGCGTCATCGGCAAACAGTTGCAATAAACCATTTAGATCTAGTTTGAATATGTCGTTTACATAAATTAGGAATAGTAGAGGACCCAGAATTGACCCTTGGGGAACCCCACACCTAATTCCCAAAATATCTGACTTGGTGTTTCCTATTTGTACAAACTGCGCACGATCTGATAAATAATTGGTAATTAACGCGAGGGCTTTTCCACGGATTCCAATATCAATCAGTTTCTGAATTAAAATTTCATGATCTACACAATCGAACGCTTTAACCAAATCGATAAAGAGACACGAAGTGGCTTTTTTTTGTTCCATATGTTTATAAATAGTTTCAACGAGCTGTAACGATGCTGAAAGTGTGCTACTGCGCTTTAGGAAGCCAAATTGATTTTTATGTATTAGAGAATGTATATTCAGAAAGTTTAAAATTTGATTATGAATGGCCCTTTCAAAAAGTTTTGATATTGTAGGAAGTACGGATATCGGTCGGTAATTGTTTTTATCAAACTTATCTCCCTTTTTGAAAATCGGTACAACTCTGGCGAGTTTGAGTTTATCTGGAAATATTCCTGTTTCGAAACAGTGATTAATGGCAATAGTTAACGGTGGAGCAATTGTGTCACAATGTTTTTTTATAAATTTTGCTGAAATTTGATCATAGCCACAAGCCGAGTTCGAGTCCAGATGTGATATCATATCTTTTACATCTTGGTTGGAGATAGAAAAAAAATTTTCAAGTAGATTATTTGTAGATATGGATATCGAATCATTATTATTTACGGATTGTGGTATGTTTTCTTGCGACTCAGATTGTAGGTCGATAGCAATGTTAACGAAAAAATGATTAAGTTGATTGCAAACGACTACTGGACACTCAGTAATTAGATTGGAGTTTGAGTCATAAAGGCTTATTTTTTCAGGGGTTGCAGCTTGAGACTTATTTTGAAGAATTTCATATATTATGGACCAGATTTTTTTTGAATTAGTTTTGTTATTTGAAAATAAGGTGGAGTAATAATCTTTTTTGGCGTTAAATATTGATTTCTTGCATTCGAATTTTAATTTCTTAAACGATTCGCAAATATAAATGTTTTCGGGGAATTTTTTTGATAATTTGTAAAGCTTATCCCTTATTTTGATTTTGTTATTTATTTCGTCTGAAAACCATTTCTTTTTAAAACTACTCAATTCGATTTTTGTATTAATTTTAATTGTTTTTGTGATAATTGTGTCATTGATAACGTTTTGGAGTTGGTTATAAAAATCCATAAAATTTACGGATTCAAAATCAGTATTGGATATTAAATGAGAAATTGCATTATCATCGATTATTTTTATTTCTCTATAAATGAACTTTGGGATGTTTGGTATTTCTACTTTAAATAACAAAAACCTATGATCACTAAGCATCGTATCTTTGTATAAAACATAAAATTTGTCTAACTGTGACGATAAAATATGATCCAGTGATGTTTTGATTACGTTTGATTTGCGTGTGTAAAATTCAGATTTTTCACTATTAATAATTTGATAACCGTTTATTGTTATGGCAGATTTGTAGTTCGAGATTTCTGGACTATTTATATCAAAAATGTTCAAATTAAAATCACCCACTATTAGAGCGTTTCTATGTTTGGCAAGAATGTTATTAAAAAACGTGAGGAACTCACTTATGTTTGTATGCGGGGGTCTGTAGAAACCAATAATATTTAGTTTGAGCTTGTTAGATTTGACAACGATAACATCGTTTTCTTGGTGGGAAATCGAAGAATCATAATCAAAATCAAGATTTTCATTAACAAAAATGCTTATTCCTCCTCCTGTTCTTCCTTCTCTATATACGTGGTGAGCTTTGTAATGTTTTATGTTAATGTTTATATCGTTTTCACTTAAAAAGGTTTCAACAAACACCAAGATATCCACTGAGACTTCTGTTGCATGCAATAATTCTTCAATACGTTCAATTTTCAATTTTCATGTACAAGACACATAAACCATTGATATTTTCTATTGTATGTTTAAATTCCTCTTCTTTTAAAAAATGCTTATTGTTGTTGTTTACTTGATATGAAAATGAAATGTTCATATTTATATGTGTAAAATATACTCAAAAGCTAAAAAAAGACAAAGTAAAAGAACGAAAAAAAATAATGAAAAAACAAGAATAATTAAATAAAATTTATGATGATGTTTGTGTACTTGTTGGTTTTGTGAGATATAATTTCAAAACTAGTTTTCTAAGTGATTCGTGTGATTCAATAATGTAAACTTTGGACTTATCCTCTTTTCTGAGATGAATTTTTGTATTCTTGATCCAGAGATGTTTAAAGCTGTAGTTTGTTTTAAATCTTAGCGCTTCTCGATAGAGTGATAATTTAAATTGAGTCAGATGCTCCCGAAGAAAAATCTGTTGATCATGGGTTGTATTAAATCCAATTTGGTTGGCAAATATTTTACCTAATTCCTTTTTCTTTGAAAAAAGTTGGTGTTTTGATTTGCTGCTTTTGAAAGTTACGAGTAGTAGGGAAGTATTGCTAGAGTATTTGTTTTGATCATGTGATGAATTTCTGTATTTGTCGTATTTAGCATGATCTCCAAAATAACTGGTGCTTACAATTTCACTCAAATCAATATCTGCATTGAGCACACTAATAATTTTGGAAGTTATTTCTTCAGGGTGAGTTTTATTATCTGGCAATCCAGCTATGATAATATTATTATCAAGCTCCTTCTGTTGACAATTATCTAGTATTGCTTCAAGTTGGTTGACCTTAGCAGAGTATTCTATCTGTTTTTCTATGGAAGTCTTCAGTTGAGTTTTTAAACTTTTGTTACTTTTTATATTTGTGTTGCAGAAATTTATGACACACGTTGCTTCACAATTATTAATTTAATTAAATCTTCCAGAGTTTATATACTTTTTGAATTAATATTTTTATTTTCAATATTTCGCAATTCTATAATTTAATATTTAAGTTTTTATAAGAATAAACTTTAAACGATTATGAAAAAAATAAGTAAATTATTTTTTGTATTTGGAAATGCAAATCAGAGCGCTTGGATTATTATATTTTTGCATTTATTAAAATATGCGACTGTTCACAAGCGTTGTTGATTATAGAAGAGAAAAAAGTAATCGTTCGATTATTTTATACCGATCGTGTTCAAAGTATTTGATATACTGGTTTATGTGCGTGTGTAATCATAAACACGATTTATAATTAGAATCTTGGTTAGGGTTGCTAACCATATCGAAATCACTACAACTCCATTATATTTTTTATTCATAGCAGTCACTTTTTTATAACACGTGGTGTCGAGGTATGATAACCAACAAATTCTAATGACGGATTGGTTAGCTCAACATCGTTGTATTTAAAATGTTTTATGTTAATCATAAAAAAAAACTTATTAATTATATTTTTTTAAAATTAACTTATTAATTTAAACTCCAAAAAAAACTACTTAAACAAAATTTTTTTTTAATTCAAACAAATCAAAATTATGTTTTTATTTAATTATTTTTAATATTTTTTTATATTTAAAAAGATAATTTAATCATTCAAAAGCCAAAAACGTAATGTCCCTAACATTTCAACAATTTGTTCCTTCCAAAAATTGGTAACTAGTTGAAAACCGTTATATCATTAGTTTCATCTATCTTGTCTCCTTTAATAAAGAAATTGTTTGTCAATTTTTTTTTCATTCTTTCTCTCTATTAATAATAAATTTAATAAATTTAATAGGCTTACTTTAATTGTTTTGAAAGGCAAATTTAACTAGCCCTTGTAGGAACGTTTTAAATTATAAAATGTAGCAATGCTGAATTAATTGTTACAATTTCTGAGTTAGCTTTCTCTTCAATGTTAAATATTTCTTCATTATTTTTATTGGATGATTCTTCATTATCCAAAACGTCGACTAAGTTTGTTTTGTCGCCATATTTGAATTAGTCGATTTGGCTGTAATTACATTGGCCTTTGACAAAAATTACATATATAAGTAATAAATGGACAACTATTTGCAAGGTGTGTATCGATACATGTAGTTTTATTTTCGAATTTTGTGGAATCCTTTATATTTTCAGAATTAAACACTAAATTTTTATTTGAAGCCTAAGAAGTTGATGGATTTTGACGTTTATCAAATTTTACTTTTTTATTTATTTGTTGAATTGTACCTGGATTACGATGATTTTGAATTGAGAAAGCTCCAGTTCTCTTGCTTTAGTTAATGCGGTCTCCAATGTAACATTTTTCTCTTTCAGTAATTAATCCAAAGTTATTTTACTTCATAGTTCAATTATAAACTGATTACGTAATGCTGTTTTTAAGTAATCCTTGAAGTTGCAGTTAATTGATAGTTTCTGGAGAGCTGTAATGAATTCATCAATTGTCTCACCTTCTTTCCGCCAATATTTTTTTTATTTTCCTCAAATCATTTTCCAACACTGTCTTATTGCAAGGATTAAGTTTAATAAAATAAATACAATGCGATAATTAACATTTTTCTATCACTAAACGTAACAACATATGTTTTACAAGATCGTTTTAGATTTCGATCATTTAAATCATTTAATTTCTTAATATTTTACTATCACAAGATAGTTTAAGATTTTCCATTATTTCAATTATTTGATTTCTTAACTTGAAAATGAAAACAAAATTAGGTTTTTTTCTTTACAAAATAAAATTAAAAGTACAATTAGACTTGTTAAGAGCCAAAAACCTAATGAATATATATTACCATGATTTTTGCTTACCAAAATTACTTTTTATTGAATGAAATTATATTTGTTGAATATAAAAACTTTTTTTTTTAACGAATTGTAATCACCTATTACTTTCACTCACTGTTTAACGACAAATTTTTAGAAAAACCCTTTAATTATTATTTTTTCCCAAAAGAAATTAAAACAAAAACAAACAGGCAAAACTTCAATTTTATCGTTAATTTTATTTGTATTTCCTGACTAGTTTCGGACTCTATGAGTCCATTAACAAAGGATTTACAACTAAAGTATCCAGTGTTTTAATTGTTCTATTTATACTAATTATCGATTTTTGAAAGATAAGTATCAGTAATAAAATGGGGAAGTAACCTAAGATTAAACAATAAAACAAAAAAGCTAAAAACAACAAAAGACACAAAAAAAAGGGAAGTAACTTAACTCTAAAGTAATGTCATAAATTGAGAAAAAAAATTAAAAAAAAAATTATTCTTAAATTGTTTATGGCTTCATTAATAGTTTCCTGGTTTTTCCGAAATTTGAAATAGTGGTGAAATGATTGGTGCGTCCTCTAAATTCATTTTATTTGTTGTTTTTGTGATGTGATAAGACTCATATGCATCTAGTTTCCATTTCTGATAAACATTTTTAATAATTTTTGAGTTAGTATCGTCTATTGTATGTTGGTTTTCATTCATATGATGGGCCATGCTAGATGTATTGCCGTTGGCTTTCTTATGTTCAATTAATCTTGTGCCAAATTCTCTGAACGTTTGTCCGATATAGGTGTTGTCACAGTTTTGGCATTTGATTTGGTAAATACCTGAACGGGAGTTGCTGCATTCTTTATCCTTATAATTGTTTAAATGTTTTTTAATTTGTGTACTTGGTACACAATAAACTACAATGGTAAAAAATTTGCTGATCAAATAATGAAACAACACAAAAGAAAACATGAAACCTCTAAGCTATCAAAACTAAGCAGACTAAAGGAAAGTGTGAAATCAAGAATTAGCCTACCATTTTACCCAGCAATCACAAACAAACTACAAAAAATTTTTAAAAAGCATCAGATTGAGCTTGTCACTAGACCAAGTACACAAATTAAAAAACATTTAAACAATTATAAGGATAAAGAATGCAGCAACTCCCGTTCAGGTATTTACCAAATCAAATGCCAAAACTGTGACAACACCTATATCGGACAAACGTTCAGAGAATTTGGCACAAGATTAATTGAACATAAGAAAGCCAACGGCAATACATCTAGCGTGGCCCATCATATGAATGAAAACCAACATACAATAGACGATACTAACTCAAAAATTATTAAAAATGTTTATCAGAAATGGAAACTAGATGCATATGAGTCTTATCACATCACAAAAACAACAAATAAAATGAATTTAGAGGACGCACCAATCATTTCACCACTATTTCAAATTTCGGAAAAACCAGGAAACTATTAATGAAGCCATAAACAATTTAAGAATAATTTTTTTTTTAATTTTTTTTCTCAATTTATGACATTGCTTTAGAGTTAAGTTACTTCCCTTTTTTTTGTGTCTTTTGTTGTTTTTAGCTTTTTTGTTTTATTGTTTAATCTTAGGTTACTTCCCCATTTTATTACTGATACTTATCTTTCAAAAATCGATAATTAGTATAAATAGAACAATTAAAACACTGGATACTTTAGTTGTAAATCCTTTGTTAATGGACTCATAGAGTCCGAAACTAGTCAGGAAATACAAATAAAATTAACGATAAAATTGAAGTTTTGCCTGTTTGTTTTTGTTTTAATTTCTTTTGGGAAAAAATAATAATTAAAGGGTTTTTCTAAAAATTTGTCGTTAAACAGTGAGTGAAAGTAATAGGTGATTACAATTCGTTAAAAAAAAAAGTTTTTATATTCAACAAATATAATTTCATTCATTAATAATGGATCACTCACGTTACTCCGAAATTGATATTGAATAAAATTACTTTTAATTTTCAAAAAAAAATCGAAACATTAGTTGTTTTAAAAGAAACCAATACCAATAGCTTTAACCAGAAAAAATCAATCCTGTTTTGATTAAAAAAAACAATTGTTTTTCAATTGCACAAGTGATGATGCGTTTGAAATAACTTTATCAATAGTATAGTGCAGGATATAGAGTTACGATTAAGTTAGGTTTTAGTTAGTTATATTTTTTTCTTCTTTATAAAAAAATTGACCATGAGAAATTTTCGTTACAACTTTTCACAAAAATTATTATTATTAAAAAAATTAACTAAACAAAAATGGGATACGATCCGTTCCCCACACGAATTCTAACCTGGGAATCTCTTCTCTCTAGACTATTTTTCGAATAGCGTCTTTTTCTTTCAACAAAAATCAAGGATTTGGAATCAAGGATAATTATGTTCATTAGTAAATAAAACTAATAGAAAAAAAACTTAGCTTATTATTTGATTAGTGATGTGAACGTCTTGGATAACTGCCGCCTTCACGATTTTAAACAATATAACGGACCTTGAACAGCTATGCACAACAATAATTTTCCTTTCTTACTGCCACCTCACAAATTTTTATACAGCGGATCTTGAATAGCCATTCACAACAATAATTTTCTGCCACCTCACAAATTTTTATACAGCGGATCTTGAATAGCCACACACAATAATAGTTTTCTTTTTTTGCTGCCACCTCACAGATTTGTATATAGCGGATCTTGAATAGCCAGACCCCACACACAATAATAGTTTTCTTTCTTGCTGCCATCTCACAGATTTTTATATAGCGGATCTTGATTAGCCACACACAATAATAATGCATATACTCATATGATGTAGATAGAAAAATAACTGCATTACGAGTCACAAGAATTTCTTTTTTTATTTTAATTTATAAGTATTTCTTTCTATACTGTTTTTATTTTTATAATTAATTAGACTAATTATTGAGTTTCAAAAAGAAAAAAACCATTGGTTTAAAAAAAAGGAAGTAAACACAATGTTTTTGTTTTAACATTCAAACTTGGAATGAATCTTTAGTAATCTTTTTGCAAAGTCATCACATTTTAGTGATGAAAAAAATGGCGCTGTCACATCTGGTTTTTATTTTTGTTCTGTTGTTTGAATGAATTGAAAGTGGGTTTGCATGGGTGAGACATTCTGTTGCTTACCGTTTAGGCAATATTTGAATTTAAAAATTTTTTTTTAAATTGATTATGGTGCCTCGTTTCAATCAGCCATAACATTCAACTTATCGTATTAAATGTACTAGATCAGAAAAGAAAAAGCTGTCATTCCCTACAACCTACAGTTTAATAGTTCTCAGTAATAAATTATGAGTTAGTGAAAAGTTACAGATATAACAGTTACATTGGCCAATTTTGTTTTTTTTTTTTGCTTTAAACGGATAACGGATAACTAAATTATATACGCAGTTAGAACCTAATTTTCTGCTTCAACTTTTTTTCTTGAAAAACTTCAGTTTTATTCGAAAATCGAAACCCAAAGTATAAGGTATATTTGTTTCGGCAATAACACCAATTTCCTGAGAATTTTCATTTGGTGTGATGAGATGTCTGACCATTCAGGAAACCCATGGGTTGAAACTGATGGGTTGCTTGTAACCGAGTAGTTTTAGTTTTTTTTGTAAGGTGATTTTTGTTCTTAATAAGGTTTTTATGCTATTATAGGAGGTTATGGCCTATGGGTTTTTGATTTAGTGCTTTGATGTGTTTAAACGGCTTGAGATCTTCAGTGAATACTATACCACGGTAGGTTACCTGTGTCTTGTTAGGTATAATGGAGTTGCTTACTGTGATTTTCAGTTTTTTTATGTTCTTTTTTTGTGATCTTGTTAGTATTTTATTGCCTTTAAATGTCATGGTTTCACTGAACATTTCAATTAAATACTGAACAGAGGATATCACATTTTCCGAAGAAGAAGTTGAGAATGCTATAAAGAAAACTAAGCCATCCTAAGCTATTGGATCCGACGGCATCTCAACCATCATGCTAAAATACATTTGACCAAAAGTATTGAACTGCCTTACTATAACTGTTGGAGTTGTTTCCCGCTTCCACCTTGAGGTTGGTTTTATTAAAACCCAAAAAATAAAACACCACCAATTTGCACAAAATTAAATTTCTTTTATTTAAATAACTTTTAATTGTATTGTGATTTACACTACTGCTACTACTTGAACTACTTTGATTTACGAACAATTTGCGACTAATTAAAAGAATGAAAAATGAAATGAAAAGAAAACAATTATACAAAATAAATATTCATATTATAGGGTGGTGCTTCGATTGTAGAGTTTGGATGCGTTCAGTTCCAAACATATCCGCCTACATTGAAGGAATATGTTATTACTTCAACATTAATCATCCGCAGGCAGCTTGCACAATGCTGATATAGAACGTTTGAAAATACCGTCCTTGGTTCTAACATCCACAACGCGAACGACATCATCCCTTCCAGGATAACATTTGATGATTCTTCCTAGTGCCCATCTGGTAGTTGTTATATTTTTATCCTTGAGCAATACCAAATCATTTTCCTTGAAGTTGGTGGTTTTAGTTTGCCATTTCGGACGCTGTTGCAAAGTTGTTATATACTCGGAGCTCCATCTTTTCCAGAATGATTGCGTTAAATGTTGAACAAGTTGCCATCTAGAAAGTCGCCCAATATTAATGATGCCTAAATCAGGCTCAGCAATCGATGTAAGTGGTCTACCTATTAAAAAATGAGCAGGTGTTAGTGCTTGCATATCATTAATATCATTAGAAATTTGACAAAGAGGTCTTGAATTTAAAATCGATTCAATTTGATAAAGAAGTGTTGTCATTTCTTCAAAATTCAAGACAGTTTCCCCAATAACCCTTTGTAGATGTGTTTTAATTGACTTGACCCCGGCCTCCCATAGTCCGCCAAAATGTGGTGAATATGGAGGTTGAAATTTTCAATTAATATCATCGTTGGCTAGCATTTTGGAAACAAGTTCATTGTGTGTCTGGGACTTTAGAAGTTCATATAAATTTTGTAGTTCTCGGTTTGCCCCTACGAAGTTAGAGCCATTGTCGCTATAAATGGTGTGTGGTTTTCCTCTTCTGGCTACAAACCGTTTGAGAGCGGCTAAAAATGATTCCGTAGTGAGATCACTCACTAGTTCAATGTGCAAAGCCTTTGTTGTGAAACAAACAAATACTGAAATATATGCTTTAATCCGCCTTGAGTTTCTTCCTCCCATCAGTTTTATTGCAATAGGACCCGCATAGTCTACACCGGTATGTTCAAATGCACTAGTTGATGGATTTATTCTTGAATGAGGTAATGATCCCATTAGTTGAGTGCTCAATTTTGCTCTTTGCTTAAAACACGGTTTGCAGTTGTGTATAAATCGACGTATGACATCTCTACTGCCAATGATCCAATATCTATGACGTAGCATAGCAAATGTAAGTTGATTCCCAGAATGTAAATTTTTTAGATGTGCATCTGCAATGATTTTTGAGGTAACTACATGTTGCTTTGGCATTATAATTTGATGCTGTGTATCATAGTTGGCGTTTATATTTTGTAGACGACCACCAACTCTGATAATGTCATCGTTATCGATAAAAGGATGCAAAGAACGCAATTTGCTTTTGGAGGATATTTCCCTATTTTTTTTAATCAAATTGTATTCTTCGGAAAAATGTTCTTGTTGTGCAATCTTGTAGCATGTGAATTTTATTTGCTGTATCTCAGTGTTGGTCAAAGGACCAACGTTTCTATCACATTTCTGGAGCAGGCTATTAGATATGTATCTTCGACACCAGGCCAAAATACGGGTTAGTTGATTCCATGTAAATTTTGATAAATCTAATAAAAATGTTGTAGGTGCAGATGAAGTTTGATTTTGACTAGCATATGTTGATGTTTTAGATGAATTTTGTTCTGACTCTACGATAATATTATCAGATTTAAACTCAAATAAAGGCCAATTAGAAGGAGAATTTCGCAAGAATTCAGGCCCTTGCCACCATAAAGTAGATGATACTAATTTGCTAGGTAAAATACCTCTGGATGCTGCATCAGCAGGATTGTCATGCGTTCGTACATGTCGCCAACAATTATGCGGTATATTTGATAATATTTCTGAAGTACGGTTCGCAACAAAATTTTTCCATTTACGTGGGTGTGACGAGAGCCAAGCCAAAACCGTTGTGGAATCTGTCCACGCAAAAGTTTCCAATTCCATATTGAGAGCCATCTGAATTTCTTGAAGAAGTTTGCTGAGTAAAAGTGCACCACACAACTCGAGTCGAGGAATACTTATTTGTTTTAATGAAGCGACTCTGGTTTTTGCAGCAACTAACCGAACAGATACTACTTCATCATCGTTGGAGGTTCTCAAATACACCACAGCAGAATAAGCACTCTGAGAAGCATCTGAAAAGCCATGTAGCTGTGATTTCCCACTGTGTTCCTTTATGCATCTTGGAATTTTAATTGTAGAAAAATGACAGAAGTCTTTCCTTATTATGTTCCATTTCTTGATAACTTGTGGAGGTACAGGCTCATCCCAATTTATTTTCAATAACCAAAGATCTTGTAGCAAAATCTTCACTAATATAGTTGATGGAGAAAGCCATCCCAATGGATCGAACACCTTAGATATGTCCGATAAGATAGTTTAGTCGGCATCTCAATATGTGATGGTAGTACAGTGAAGCCAAAGACATCTTCCTTGGAAAGCCATTGAATTCCCAACACATCCACCATACCAGCGTCTTGCTTAATATTTAATGGAGAAGCTTCCAAGAATTCTGAAGGAGGTGATTCTAGCAGTGTTGTACAGTTGGATTTCCATTTTCTCAGCGGGAAACTTCCTGAGTTTAGTATGGTGATTAATTGCTGTTGTAAATCGAGTGCGGTTGATACATCTTCAGCACCAGTCATTAAATCGTCGACGTAAAAATCGTTTTCAATAATATCCGAAGCCTCTGGAAACTTCTGTTTGTGATTCTTGGCTAGTTGAATTAGCGCTCTTGTTGCCAGAAACGATGAAGATGCTAGTCCATATGTGACAGTTAGCAAACGAAAATAACGAATTGGTTCATTTTCATTTGCTCGCCATAAGATACGCTGATACTCAATATCATCACGAGAAAGCTCAACCTGTCTATACATTTGCTTGATATCGGCTGGGAATGCTATTTTGTGTTTTCGAAATTTTACTAATGTTGAAAAGAGAGATTTTTGTACCATTGCTCCTACCATTAATTTATCGTTCAGAGATATATTACTGGACGTCTTCGCAGAGCCATCGAACACAACACGGAGTTTGGTAGTTGAGCTTGACTCTTTAAAAACGGAATGATGGGGTAGGTAGAATGAATGTGATTCGTGTATCGGTATCTCAATTTCGGGAATCTCTTCCATATGACCAAGGGTCAGGTATTCGTTAATAAATGATGCATAGTCGAATTTTAATTGTTCATTCTTCCGAAATTTTCTTTCCAGCGTTATTATAAGAGTTTCCAAGTTCAGTGACCGATCGTTTGAATGGTAATTTTACCACAAACTTGCCATCTTCACTTCGCCGATGTGTTGACGAAAAAATTTGTTCACAAGCTAATTCCTCTTCTGTGAATTTCGACACTGGTGGAAGCTCTTCCAATTCCCAAAACTTTCTCAAAGTTTTATCAAGATCGGAATTGTCAAAATTGATTGTGGCTTTAAAGTTATTTACATGATTTGCATTGATTGGTACGTTGCCACAGAGAACCCAACCAAACATGGTTTTTTGTGCTATTGGATGATTTTCCGGCCCAATTGTTTTACCGGATAAAATTATTTCGAAGCATTTATCTGATCCTATTATGACATCAATTGGAGATGATAAGTAAAACTTAGGATCAGCTAGCTGTAAATTTTTTATGTACTGCCAATCTGTTGTATCAAGAGTTCTCGTAGGTAGATTAGCTGTTAAGGTTGGCAGTATTAGTGCATTCAACTGGATCTCGTTACTAACATCATATTTTGAATATATGTGGAGTCTGGCTACACCTCTTGTATATCCAGCTCCAGCTGTAGCTATACCACTCACTAGGATTTTCGCTCTAGATCTTTCTAGTGAGATTCTTTGCATGCAATTTTCGCTAATGAAGGAGGCCTCTGATCCAGAATCGATCAGTGCCCTACAGGATTGCAGAGATCCAAATCGATCTCTAACATGAACTATAACGGTTGGTAGCAATGAGTTGAAATTCATAGGTAGATCGTTGCCTGGATTTAAATAACGAAGGTTTGATGAATTTGCATTATCACTGGTTTCACCCTTTGTTGAAACATGGTTTAAGGATTGATCAGTCTTAGTAACTGAGTTGGCGGAAGTTAGAATCGTTGAAGTTGAAGGGATGCTATCGTGAAGGTGTGGAGTACAAATCCCTTTGTTGCTAGTTGAATTTTCAACCGATTCTCTATTTTGTTTAGTCTCTAGTTGAGGTTTGTATTCAGTTCGCAAAGTAGGATTGCTATAGGCAGATTGTTGATTAGGAAGTAAGCAACTATCGTTAATTGGAGAATAATTGCAGTTGAATGAGGATGAAGGTATGTTGATTGAGTGCGACTGATCGTTGATTGAAGTCTGATTGCAGTTGAATGAAGATGAAGGTATGTTGATTGAGTGCGAGTGTGAAAGTGTAGTGGTTGGCTTTATACTTTGTTGAGAGTTGGGTACATTTGGATTGAGTGGTAATGGTTCTGAGTGAACCAGAGTGTGATGACGTTTTTGGCATAGTTGACAAGAATATCTTGATCGGCATCTATTAACTCTATGTCCTGTATATAAACAGTTGAAACATAATTTCATATCGTTCAGGAAAAGTCTTCTAGCTTGTATATCCAGTGATTTAAAATCTTGACATTGATTTAACGAATGATTGGCTGAACATTTTGGACACAAGTTTATACTGTTACTGTGATAAGATTTTATGCCAGGTCGTTTGGTAATATTATCTGGTTTACTTAATTTTGAATATGAACATTCAATTGCATCACATCGTCGTGAAAGGAATTTCAAAAATTGTTCAAAAGTTGGCTCTTGGTTGTCAGCTGTTTCAGATGCCCATAATTGTCGCGAGACAGTGTCCAAATTTGATGATGCCAAATATATAAGCCAAGGATCTCTTGAGGATGCATAATCACCTAACGCATTTAAGCCACGATATGATTCATCGTAAATATTACAAAGTGATCTTAAATTTATATATGAAGCATTAGATACCTTGTTTTGTTCGAGAAATGTTTCAATATACGAAGAAATTATATTTTTGCTTTTGTCATATCTTTCACTTAATCTACACCAAGCTTCACTATAGTGTTCATTTGTAACAGGAATATGTCGAATATAGGCAGCTGCCTCGTCCTTCAAATACCCGGTTAGGTATTGAAATTTTTGTACATTTGTCAAATGTTTATTAGAATCAATTGAGGATACGTACAAATCTCTAAAACTACGCCATTCTTTAAAGTTTCCGCCAAAATGTGGGACTTGAATGCGTGGTAATTTTACATCTGTATTACTTGTTTTTGTTCTAATAGAAGAGACTTCTTCAAAAAACACCTTTTGTTGAGTTATAAAATCACTCATCGATTGATCAATCATTGATGTACTACCGTTTGATTGACCTTCATAATGACGTTTCAACTTTGCTTTCGTACGCGTGTAATTTTCCTCAAACTTATCCAATGATGTACCTATTTCCGGAATTTCTATTAAACTATTTTCAAATTTTCGAAAATCAGACCACACTTCCTCAAGTTGCTCAATATAAACTTTGATGTCGTTTTTATCAACGTCAGCATTAATATCTTCAGCGAATTTAACAATTTTATCCATGCGTTTAATCACCCTGTCAAAGCCCCGTTGCAACGCTTTCGACATATTTGTTCCAGAAAGAATTTTAGTAATAAGTAGAAATATAAATGTACAAATTTAAACCACTTAATTTTCCACCCAAACAATATACATATAAACCAACGTCTACTATTTGTAAGGAAATAATGAATTTATCAATCTGCTTTGATACAGTACTTTGGTTTAATCTAATGAGAAAATGAATACAGTTATTTTCATTTAGGTTATGATTTCCAAACAACCGTACTAGCTTTTAATATTTTCTTGTCTACACAATCACACAATATTTTCACGAGTAAAGTAAATAATAAATAAATTCGATATAAAAGCCTTAATAATATTTTAATATTTCACTTCATATAATAAATACTTTATTTCAAATTAATTTATTAAAAAACAGCATTAATTTATTAAACACACTGCTGATTTAAATGCAATATTATTAAGAATTTATCAATATTCAAACTACGGTAAAAAAAATGATACTTAAATTTTGAGATTCGGCTCGATGAAGGACCAATTATGTTGGAGTTGTTTCCCGCTTCCACCTTGAGGTTGGTTTTATTAAAACCCAAAAAATAAAACACCACCAATTTGCACAAAATTAAATTTCTTTTATTTAAATAACTTTTAATTGTATTGTGATTTACACTACTGCTACTACTTGAACTACTTTGATTTACGAACAATTTGCGACTAATTAAAAGAATGAAAAATGAAATGAAAAGAAAACAATTATACAAAATAAATATTCATATTATAGGGTGGTGCTTCGATTGTAGAGTTTGGATGCGTTCAGTTCCAAACAATAACCACACTTAACATATCGTTAAACACTGTCAAGTTACCAAATATCTGGAAACAGCAAGAACAAGCCCAATCTTGAAACCTGGAAAACCTGAAAAAAGGGAGAATCATGCAGATTGATCTCCATCCTTACATCGGATGCAAAACTGATTGAAGCACTTCTGTTACCTCGGTTAACCAGATATTGCAATTTGGCGCCACACCAAGATGTCTTTAAGATAGTACATAGTACAACCTCCACTCTTCACAAGATCCAAAATCAAATCAGTGATGGTCTGAACCAAAAACAAGCTTGTGCTAGAACAATACTAGTGGCACTCGACCTATCAAAAGTATTCGATGGCGTGTCGCACGCTGCACTACTAAGTTATATATACAACACCAATCGGTCAAGTTTTATAAAGCGCTGGTTATGCAACTACTTTGTAACGCTATGGCTAGTGGTTTTACTATGAGCAGTAGTGTTCGCTATTTAAAACGAGATATTGTATTGAAAACTGCATTTGAACCATCAGCGTTTACAAACTCTCCGACTGACATATTTGATAAGCAGCACGTTTGCCGTCTAGAAAACAGCCACTGGTTTGGGATCTTCTGTTGTGGTCAAGATGGAAAATGTCAACATAATCACAAGAATTTTTCGTTGAAACAAATAAAACACATAATTATTTAACAATTGTTTTAATTCAAATTTATATTTTCTCACTTCTGTTTAATATATTTTTTTTTTTCAAAATCACTTTAACATATGTAATTTTATGTCAATAATCTTGCTTAATCTAATGTTTAGTCCAATGTATTACTAATTCTCTTTCTAGGTATAAACCCAATGGTTTTAATTTACTTGAATAGCTCTAACGTGTTTTGTTATTGTGAACACAACGATAATAATTTCTTCAAACTTACGTACAACTTTATTAACTTAAACGTTTTTTCGCAACACCAATCCTTTTTAAAAACTTTTTACACAACTTGAATTTTCTGGAATTTTTCGCGAGATTATTCTACTAACTTTAAATTTTAACACGATTATTTTTTGGTCTCGAGATTTTAGCGTCACTCAAAAAATTTATCTCAACTAATTTAACTCTAATCATTCAACATCAATGATTCAACTCTAAAATCCAACTCGACGACATTAAGATCTACTTTTATTTATATCAAGAAATGTATGTATTCTGAAATGTTTTATTTATTCCAAAACAATTTTTAATTTTTTGTATTTTAATTAAACAAATATAAACAAAACAATAACATTTAATTTCCTCCAATTTCTTGAATGCGGAAAATAATTAAAATTATTATTTAACTCGCATTATGCAGTTTTTTGTCATGGTATCACAAAGTTAATGATTTCACTTGGGAATGATACAATTTATGAATTGTAACAGCACATTATTTGGAATTCGCACGTTACACTTCCGTCATTCAATCCGGAGCTTAATAGTGCTGCTAATTGCTTACCTAAAAAAACTACAAAAACTTTAAATAGTTGCCGACTGTTGCCAATAAACTGTCTTAATACCACCGTATTTATACCCCTTTCAGAATCCATTCATGTTCAGTTCTGGATGACTCGATGTTAATAGTCTGTAAAGCCTGGACTTTACAAATTAACAATAGATGCCTAAGGCATCTATTTATCCAAGGGTTTATTTTAATTTTAGAAATGATACACGAATTGTACGGACGGATGCGCGGACTCTACCCAGAAAAAATCTCTAAAATCCACACTCTAATTTAAGAGACCATTTTGGTCATAATACAATCAATAACAAATATAGGTGTCTCCTCGCCAATATCAAGACTTCAGATTTATCATAATGAGATTTTTTCAAGTGTTGATTTTTTTCATGTGTCGTTTTTTTTTTTTTTTTTTTTTTTAATAAGAAGTGTTGTGTAGTAGGAATTACAAAATGTGTCACAACAACACATAGATACCTTTTAAGACGTAGGTCCCACAACAACATGCGTCTTGAGGTATAGGTGGACGCTTTTTTTAAATCTTTGTGGATTGAAAGCACTCGAGACTATTGATTCGGGCAAAGCATTCCATGTGTACGATGTACGCACAAAGAAATCTCTTTGCATTCTATTACTATGACAGTGAGTAATCTCGACAGTTCGAGCGCCCGCACACACCGATTGACGAGTAAAACGGGGAAAAACATATGTCTGAGGCATTATGGACCTGATTTCATCCGAGCACTGCTGGTGACGATATTTATAAAAAACAACGAGATCAGCAACAGTGCGACGATGTTGCAGGGAATCAAGACCTAATGTTAAATCTCGATCACCAACAATTCGTATAGCTCGCTTCTGAACAGAGTCCAAAAGAGCCAGGATAGTAACAGATGCAGCGCCCCAAACTTGACAACAATACTCCATACAGGGACGAATATAGGACTTATAAATGTGGAGTAATTGATGCGGAGTAAAATATTTTTTACATCTATTGAGGAGGCCGAGTTTTCTTGACGCGCTCTTTGCCATGGCCATTATATGATCGTTCCAGAGTAAGTCATTGGATATTGTGACTCCCAATAAACGAATGCTTTCACATTCGCGTATTTGGTCGTCACACATATTAATTGAAATATCGTTGGGAAACTCGGTCTTTGATCTGGAAACAATCAATAGCTGTGTTTTGGTGGAATTAAAATTGACCAAATTTTTGTCACCCCAATCGGCGACTTTTTTTAGGTCCTCGTTTACATTTATGGCAGCGTCTCTCCGGACGGGATTTATTCGTTCATGCATTTTACCCTTTGAAGATAGGGGGACGAATGACTTGTGCAGTGTACTATCATCTGCAAAACTATTTATTGGGTTACTGGTGATTTGCAACAGTTCGTTGATATAAATTAAAAATAAAGTGGGAGATAAAACTGAGCCTTGGGGTACACCAGCGTTAATTAATTTGGACTCAGAAGAAAAGCCATCTATAGATACCGAGATGTATCGGTTGGACAGAAAATTTTGAATCAACTTCACGACTGCGGGATGAAAACCGTACGCAACGAGCTTGTTGATCAAGTTGGCATGCCAAATTCGATCAAATGCTTTTGAGATGTCTAATGCGATTACGTACGTTTCACCACCTTTCTCAAGTATGCTATTCCAAATATGTGCCACATAGTTCAATAGATCGGTTGTTGATCTTTTGTTTCTAAAACCGTATTGGCTGTCAGATATCAAATGGTTTTGGGACAGGCTGGACATTGGCCAACTTCCAGCAGGATGGATAAATACCAGATTTATAGGATTTATAAAATATTTTGGTGAGGGTTGGTGCAAGCTCTTTTGAAAATGTTTTTAGAATAACAGGAGGAATGTTGTCCAGACCAGAAACTTTGTTGTTGTTTAACCCCCTTAAAAGTTTTTCGACAATTTTGGGTTTGAAATGTAATTGTTTCATATTAACTCCTGAAGACTGGGTTTGGGGTATTTCTTTGGGAGTTTCTAAAACTGTTGAATTTGAAGCAAAGCGTTCCGCGAACAATGTAGCTTTCCTTGCAGGGTCAGTAATGATTGAGTCACCATCAATGATAGGAGGGATAGAAGATTTAGTACCACAATTTAAAGAATTAATGGCACTGTAAAAACTTTTGTCAGAAATTGACATACTCGAAAGTTTTGCCGCTTTCGCTCTGTCAATCTCTGCTTTTTCGTTTTCGATTATCTGGTTTGATATTTTATTAGCCTTTAAATATTGGGATCGATTAACAGAGTTCTTTTTGTGAATCCAAATATTAAATAATCTACGTTTGTTTCTAAGAGCCAATTTGGCTGCTTTCGAAAACAAATATTTTTGTTGGGGTTTCATTATTGAAAAGGGAACGAATTTGTTAATACCGAATTGAATGGTTTCAGTAAAGTTTTGAGCAGAAACATTTACATCGTCAGTATAAAAACAATGACGATCAAAAGGGAAACCTTGAAAAAAACTTCGGAGACCATTGGTGTCCATTTTTGAAAAGTGAAATATTTTACGGGATTTGGGAACTCTAGTTTGTAGCAAATCAGTTTTGATAACTGATGTGATTAGATAATGGTCAGAATTTCCAATACTACCCTTATTGACATTGACACTCGTAATATCTGGCATAGATGTGAGATAAAGGTCTAAGAGAAAACTTTTATCACCGCCATTACGAGGAGTGAAAGTTGGGCTTATTACAATCTGCGTCAGGTCGTGCGATGCAGCAAATATTTCTGCCTGCCTTCCATTGTTGTCGTCGGTCATTTTGGAAAATTCCAACCACGATTTGTTGTGGACGTTGAAGTCACCGGTAACGATAACCTCACAACTTTGAAATTGTGCTCTAATTTCGTCCACAACATTAGTCAAGTCATTAAAAAAATTGGGATTATGTTTGTTTGGGGACCGGTATAGAGCTATTGTGAAAAAAGAAATTTCAGGTAGACAAACTTTTAATACTACTGTACTGTAGCCATCACCATGTACTTCATAATTTGGAAAGCGTTTATATGCAACACTCTCATGAATGTATGCACATACACCTTGATGGAGTTTAAAAGCTGATTCAAGCCTATATTTGGGATTTAGTGTTACGTCATAGGGATAGTTTTCAGAAACTTGTGTTTCTGTAAGAAAAAGAATATGCGGTTGGTCGTGCTCGAGATGATGTTGCACGGCGTCCCGGTTGGCATTCAATCCACAAATATTTTGGATGTGTATTTTAAAAAGTTTTTTATCAAATGTGATAGTCATTTGATCTAAATATAATTTTTTTTAAAAATGGGTAACTAAACAATAAATCCTATCATATAATTAAATATGACATAGGCCAATATTTCATGATAGGATGTAAGAAATAATAAACAGGTGAAAACAAAGTTTTTAAAAAATTTGAAAGGTTACTAAAATATTTATCCATATTGTTCCCACGAGTTTAGACGCAATAAAGGTCACCAACAGGCCTTCGTCTATACCTGTTAGAAGTCTATATACAACTGGGGGCGACAGGTGCCCAGAGGATGGTACTTTTGTGGTTTGACCCTGCAAGAGTCCTCTCTAGTGTGTACCCACCAGGGGGTGCTAATAAGGGAGCACCTTCCCGCGACCCGGGCGGCTAAGCCAAGGTCCCCGTTCCCGCTAGACATGACAACAGGTTTACGGTTTGCAATAGCAGGCTAGAGCCCACTATAGCTCAGGTACCTCGGGTTCGCCAAGTCCCGTATCACGGTCTAATCAGACCAGTGATCCCTGAGCGTTAAGTGTATTCAGATCGAATTGTCGTACCATCTTAAATGATTATGTAGTTTCACATGCTGATAAATTCTGCATAACATAATTCATCAATTATTGTTTTAATATTTTTAGTTAAGTCTAGATGTTTCGTTTTGATGCAAATTTTGAGTCTCGTGTGTTATTGACAAAAAAAAAATTAATTTCTAAATGTTTAATTTTATTATTGTTATTTATTATTATTTTTGTTGTTTTTATTTTTTGTTTTTATTTTTATGTATTCTTTAATGCAGTGTACCTCCTAGTTTTTAGTATGAATTATTGTAGCATGTAATTGGGAAACTGTTTGCTGCAAATAAAAATTAAAAAAAAAAAAAAAAAAAAAAAAAAAAAAAAAAAAAAAATAAAAAAATAAATTCAAATAATTTGGTAGTAGTAAGATTATAAATAAAAATTAAAATCTAACCTTATGCGTTGATGGACGTCTTGATGTTGCAAGCGTTGAAACGACTTTCGTGCTCGTATGTCGTATTGAACTTTATTTACTTATATCCAAAGGTAAATGACTACCGTATCCAAGGTCATCGGTATCCAGAGTTGTAGCAATCACGTATTATACTGCACACCAAATTGAGATGCAATTGGTGAATTATTAGCGAAGATCTTTATCTTTCTTCGTCATTGTTTTCCTATTGGACTAAAACAGACCAACTCCAATAGCAATATGTCGTTTTATCACCAAAAGTTTTATTTACACAAGTAGATACCAGACTGATATTTTATATTATTATTTTTAAGACCAATAGAGAGAGGATTCTCCGAAAAAAAATTTGTGAGTATTTCGAAGGTCTTATGGTTTTTCATTTACAATTCCGTTATTAACTGATACTTCCTTGTTTTTCTACATATATCAATTTTTTTTTTCATTTAACGATCACATCCGTTTACATTTTTTTACTTCACAAATTATTTTCATTTTTCATTCTTCTTTTGTTTTCAAATAATAATTTACACTTTAGGAATACAAAAAATTACAAACATAAAAATTCTTTTTTTATTTTTATTCTTATATTTTCATTTCAATCTGAACTTAATAGTTACGTTGATTATCAACAACAATTACGGCTTTTCATGTATGATTTCATAATAAAATTGTACTTTTTTAAATTTACGATTTTAAAATCGTAATTGAATTAACTCGCATTGTATAAAATGCATTCTGTAAATATCCTAAACGAAGGTGTGGAAGCGAGATGATTGTTCAAGCATTCGTATACCTCTCTCCATTATCGTTGCATTAGCCGTTTTTCAAAAAAAAATCAATCATGTTCATCATCATGCTGTTTCACAAATCGCAATACGAAACTTGTTTATGATTTAAATTCTGTTTCATCTGATCATCGTCAATCATAAATAGAAAGAATCACACACATATATTGTGTTGGTTTTTGTATCAACTATTAAAATTATAAAGAAAATGTAATGACAATAAATCGTTAATAATTTTCGAGATGAACAAGATGACAACTACTACTATTACAATTTAAAACATTTTAATATTAAAGAATATTAACGAAAATTTAGATAAAATATAATTGTGTGTGTGCTTATGTTTGTTTTTATGTTTGTTTCAACAGAGTTAATATAAAAGAAATTGATAATGAACGTGTACCAATACGATCGTGTTGTTGGAGAAGCGCGATTAATAGATTCTGTATAATGTTATTAATTGTAGGGATAATGAACAATGTAATGCATTTCCGATAATATTGTGTTTGTTGTTATGTGTATTTGCGGATGTTGATATTAGAAATACCAAGTAGTCATATTATAAGGGAGAAAAATAGAACAGTGTGGCGGTTGGAAGGGAATGTATTTTTGACTGTTCGTTAGTTTTATTTAAACCTTAACTACCAAAACATACATTCCCTCCAATTCACCAGTACAAAAGCTGAACTCGTTCTGGAGTGGGGGTGTAGACTCTCTTATAAATACTACTGGTCCTAACTCACGTCAGATTGCGGCATAACAAGTCATCCACACTAACCAACCCATAACCTATTTTGATTTTCTATTTTTGGTGTGGAATGTCCTGTTTCCAATTCTTATCTTTAATTTACCGTGATTTTCGTTTTCCTCTAAGTAATATGTGTATACCAAATGTAATATATATGATAGTGGAACGAACATATTGTTGTTAGCTTAGCGTATTTTTGTTAGCTAACGGAATATAATTTACGTATATTTGATAAGATAAAAAACCAAGAAGCACCGCTTTTTTTTTAATTAATAGAATAACAATTTTTAATAAAACTTACGGTATTTGTTGTTCTTATGTATCAGCGCTTCACGGTGGTATATCCGCGGTTGATTCTAAAGCTGTAACGATTAGCAGTGCAACCTTGATCCCCAGCGGAACAAAGATTACACTTATTAAAGTTAGGGAAATTGCCACTCTGACTGAACTCCGAAATCGCTAAATCGACTTCGCTCAGTTATTTGGGGCCGTGGGGTTGTTCGGCAGTCAGAGTGTCCTTGTTGGAGAGCGATGCAAAAAAAATAACATACTGTAATGAGGAGATAGACCACCAGCCGTACCTACCTGAAAAATTCCATGATCCACGTTCTCACTCGAAACAACCGTTATATCATTGGAATATAGATTCCAAATCACAATCGATTATAAAATCAAAACTTATCAAACTCTAAGTAGAGTACTATTACACAAAACAAATCATAAAGAAAGAACTAAACTCACCGGTTCTTCTGATCCTCAATGTGATAATCCTCAAATGTCCAGCAGTGACATTAAGAAGCCCACCACCAATCTTACATATGCCAGCTGACAATCAATTTGGATTTTTTTTGTGTGCTTTGCTATACACAAAATACCCGGAGGTTTTGCAGGATTAGGTAGAGTGGCTGTAATGAAGAGATAGTACATGACGCGCAGCCTTTTATTAATGCTTCAATATTGCCATCAATTTTTGGCCACCATACATATGATCGTAACAGAGATCTCGATTTTACGATACCTAAATGTGTACTGTGAACCTGTTTTAATAACTTTTCCCTAAGAATTAGAGGAACATATAGTTTTAAAAACTATATAAAACTATATATGTATTGATAAAACAATATTTTGTCAAATAAAAGAACTTTTATTTTAGCACTTTTAAAAAAAACTATATTTTAATATTAAATCAATTGTAAAAAACAATTTTTATTTTGCATAACTTGAAATCATTAATTTTAATTTTGAACACTCCAGTTAAATAGTAAGCACCGAAAGGTAAGAACAGAATGATCAAATATTTTTCTATTTCATCCAATCCAAAAAAATCCAGTTAGCAATGTAATTATCAAAATATTGGTGAAGCCAAAATATTGATTGTATATTAAAAATGAGACACAACATTATCTACATTCTTCAATCTACGCCTATTTATTTAAATGATTAGAAAAATCATTTGTGATTAGAATAGTAGATTCTTGTATGAGCTAGAATGAAGGCAATTCTTCACGAGGATGAAGTTTCCCGGAACGAGCGTAGCCAGTGGAGGGAATCATCCGAGTGAAGAATTGCCTTCATCCTAAGCGAATACAAGATACTATTTTATCCACGACTACAAATATTTCAAATAATTTCATTCAAGTTTTCCTGTAAAAGTTTATATCGCCATATTGAAATAAATCTATAAAATATAAAACAAAACAAAACATATTTGTTTATTTCATATGTATTGTTCTTGTTTTATCTGTTTATATTACTATACCAACAAATCAAGTTTTTAATTTGTTAGGGGAATTTTGAATAAATAAAATGGAATGAAATAAATAAAAAAGAATTTGATATATAGAAAGGAATGAATATAATTACAATGAAAGATATACGCATGGAAAGTATATATTCTTTAGTAGTCGTGGATAAAAGTTCTTTTTCTATTTATTTCGTTTTAAATTGCATTTTCTTTATTTTGATCCTTCTTTTATTTTTAAATACAAAATTGCTTGAAGTTATATGTTTGCTAAAACTGTGAAAAAGATTTATTATTTTGAACATGATTTTGATCTAATTTTGAAGATTGAACAGGAATCTGGTTCCTACAAACAACTACCCTATGGCCCCACCACTTCACTTTTATATTTTTTTTTTGATTCTTTTATTTTAATTATTACAAGGGGTTTTGTTTCTATATGTTTAAAAATTGTTTTTGGATAGTTATACTAAACTTTTAAAAGAAAAATTTTTTTTAATTTTAATTTATTGTTTTTGGTAATTCTCTCATTCTCTCATTCATTCATTCTCTCGGGATTCCATTTCTTTATCCCTATTTAGCAGGTTGAGCTCTCTCTTCAGCAGCTCGATTTCATTTAATAACGAGTCTGGGGCCCTTTTCCCGAACACATATTTGTCAATCGACAATATTGTCAATTTTCCCAAAATGTTTAACAACTTTGTATAAAAATGGCATTCTGTAACTCTTATTTGTGTATCCTTAGACATAAACCAATTATAACAAATTATAACAGATTTTTGGTACTAGATTCGTACTTTTGACAACTAACTTATGTTACTACTTTATTTCCGGACACTTTGGTTTTTTTTAATAATTTAAAGAAACAGAAATTATTTATTTTTTTATTAAGTTTTGTATTTTATTGTTAATTTTTATTGTTCACTATATTGAGTTCTTAAATGTACTGATATATATATTTTTAATTTTACTTAAAAGCTAGTAAATTTTAAGATAAGAACTTTTTGAATAAGATTATATTTATTCAACAGAAATAAGTTATTTTTAAGATAAAATTGTGTAAATATAAAAAAAACGTTAATATTAATATTATGTTTAAATTAATTTCTGTTTAAACTAGATAAAATTATTTGTAAGTTAAAATATGATAAAATAACAAAATAAGATAAAATGTAAATGTACAAAATATTATTTGTTGATTATTTAAATTTAAATTCCAACAACTTTTTTAATCTTAAAAGATGCAAAATAAAATAAAAGTATATTTAATAAATATATATGTTTTAATGATATTTATATAAAATTATGATTATTTAATATTATTAAAGACTTAATTTTGCGTTCTAAATTAATTTTTACGCCAATCGATGAAATTTGTATAAAGAATTCCACACAAAACATAAAGTAAAATTGTGATTTTGACAGTAACTATATCGTTCTTAATTTTTTGTTTTGTATTTCCTCAATTATAACAAATAATAAACTTAATATTAATTGGTAAACTTACAATATGTATATCGTTCTTGTCAGATTCACAATATTGTGTTGAATTTTCACCAAATTGGTGTTACATAATTCGAAATTCACAATATTGTGTGAATTTACATATTGTGATGACATTTATATTAATTAATTTGTGACTCATATCCCATGGAACAACATTATTAACAACGGGATTCCTTAAATCTGGCTCAGTAATTCCAATATCCAATAATCGAGTCGCCAACTTGGCTTTGTTTCCCTCCGTAGTTAGCCCATTATTGTTACATAATTGAATTAATTTGTGTTTGGGATACGTCATTAATGTTTTAGCATCCATTTTTAATAACTTATTATTTATTTTAATGCAATTAGTTAAAATTTTCGAATATTTATAATTTGAAATTTGGTAAACCGATTAATTGTTTTGATTTATTTAAATAATTTTTTTATTTTGAATAATCGAATAACTGTTTTGAATAAAATTTTATTTTTCTTAATTAACAATAATCACTTAAATCGAAAAATAGTTTTGTATTATTTATATTATTCAAAACCATATATTGAATAAATCAATTAATTAGTTTGAATAATTTTAATGAATAAATCGAATAATTGTTCAATATTAATTAAACTCACCAAGTTCGGATTTTACTTTTAACTTATTAAATAGCACTTAATTTATAAAAATTGTTAATTTTAATTTTTTCTAAATTCAAAGTCGAAAAGCATACACTATAACTTTACTGCAATCCTCTTTTCATTTATTAACTTTCCGTTCATGCTAAATTGTTTTTTCACTCTCTCATAACGGTTTTTATTAACAGTTTTTTTCTTAACAAGATGGAATACGTTTAGAACAATAATGGTTTTTTTTGATAATTTTTTGTCCTTTGAATAATTTTATCAAGTAATAACTTTCCCACTTTAGTTAAAAGCTGGTTCTTTATTAATTTTTATTTTGATTCACATTTATTAGGGTTTTTTTTCTCTCTCCACTACTTAGAATAATTTTCACTATGACCGAATATGAAATTATTTTTTATTTCATTTAATTTCCGAATAATATTTTTTTGATAGAACTACGGTTCCTATCCCACTCCTGACGATTGTAGGCAAATCAGGAATAATTTGTATCTTAGGAAATTTTTTTTACAGCTGCAGCTTCAAACCATCCATTAAATAAAAAACATGGTACATTTGTTTATCTTTGATCAACATCATATTTCGATCTGTGTGTAGATTATTTTCAGATGTCTTTATAAAATGGTGTACATAGGCTTTTCTAAGAAAAAAAATAATTAAAACAGAGATTATTAATATATACTAATACAAGAACATAAGATAAAAGTTTTAAATTATACGTTATAAAAATACGAACTCTAAATTAAAGATTTTAAACAAGTTAGTAATAAAAATAGCTTAAAATTAAATGGCAAAAATGTAATATAACACAACAGTATTTATTCGAACCCGTCATACTAAAAGAGATATTCAAAATGCGTGGCAAAAAACGAATACTACTAGGTGTTGGCAATGCTAAAACAAAGGCAAATTATTTATGGGCTAAAATAGCAACTAATGGTTAATAAAATACTGTATTATCAAATTACACAAATTAACAAAAGCACCTACTTGTTGGTTTCAAAAGACTGGTGAAACACTAACAACAGCATACTACTAATAGTTAAACAGATAATTAACGCATTAAAAACTTAACTGGACACAAAATATAACATTTTAAAAAAAGGTTGTTTAACATTTTAACTATGACTATGTTGTTCAACGCGATTTATTATTAAATACAATCATTATACTTAGCATCTAAAAACCAACTAAATAGAAAATAATTTTATTTTATTTTACTTAAAGATAATACAATCAGTATGGGAATGAAAATTCATGAGTGAAAAACAGATCAAGTTAAAAGATTAAAAGAGGACAGATATAGAAAAACTAACTGGTCATAGAATAATTTGATAGAAAAGGAATAATTTGATTAAAACAGGAATAATTTGAATAAAACACGTGGATATTTTAATAACAATTTTTAAAATATTTGACGAGTAAACTGTTCAAACTCTCGATGACTACTGATTGCATTCTCCTTTTTCATCATCTTCTTTGATCGCGAGACATCACTCTCATCTATTTTATATTTTTTTTTATCAGGGCCAGACTACAATTTTAAATTTAAACAAAAATATAATAACACTACAATACGGTGTGTAATGTAAACCTTACAGTCATGTTCATCATAATAGTACATTATGATGCAAGGACGTAAAGCTAAAGTTTTTGAACGTATGTGGAGTTTGCGAATCGAGGCGCTAGTCGCTAGCCATAAAACTTTAATATGTATGTAACGAACTCCCTAATCGACTTACTACCGTTAGTCAGTTATTGAGCCATTAACAGATTATCCTTCTGTAAACCAAGAGACGGGAAGCAGCTCACTCTTGCCGGCAATTGACTCAGGGCTTGTGGGGGGAGTTGTAATCCGTCGTTCCCAGAAGGATTTATTGGAACTGCTTCACTACAACAAACCAAAGGAAAGGAGAGTAATGACAAATCGTGTCTTATTATAGACAAGCAAAAAACAGAAAGAAAAAAAACAACAGCAACCATCAACTATCTTCTATTAATCACGACATCCGACACAGATCGATTCTTCCACTACATGACCATACCAACACCCTAAGCAACCCTTATGAACGCTTATATACTCATATTAAGATAGATACCCGTCGAATAATAAAGATACAAAACATAAAAAAACAGAGATGCTTGCAATTCGCAGTTCAGCTACATATATTTGTTTCCCCTGTTGACTATCTTTGCGATTGCTTGACATACATATGGTTGTACAAATAACCGAATTATTGCGCTAAAAGGATTTGGGGTGAATATAAATGAATAACACTTCTTCACATACAGGTTATAATTTAATATTTAAAATAATTAGAATTACATACGAATGAACAATTTAGCCCAATGGTTGCAATTTACAATTTAAATAAATTAGTATTAGCTTGTAAGCCAGAAGCGGGTTATTTAATTAATATTAGCACACAATAATTAATTTGACCTTAATAGGTAATAATCAAAATAAATTAATTATTATCACACCATAAATAATTTGAGCTCAATAGGTAGTAATCAAAGTAAATTAATATTATCACACAATAAATAACTTGACCTTAATAGATAATAATCAAAATAAATTACTATTAGCACACCAAAAAAATAATTTGACCTTAATAGGTAGCGTACACTAAATAATTTAATCTTAATAGGTAGCATACAATAAATAATTTGACCTTAATAGGTAGCATACAATAAATTATTTGACCTTAATAATCAAAATAAATTCATATTAGCACAAGTCAACCAATGAGTGATTTGAATTTTGATTTAAATTACTGGTACATAATTGTACTAACAAAAACATTAACATGAACAATCAAACATTTGTTTAACCAAAAAAAAATTAGTTTACCGACCAAACGTATCAATACCAAAATGTTTAGATGCTTGACACAATTTAACATCCGTGATTGCTTAATGCTACATTTACTACATCCCAAATTCAGTTCAATTACTATAAAAAAACTCACCTGATGTCCCTCGCAGAGAAGCTTTCCGACGCTGGACGCTTCCCGACGCCAGATATCTATAGGTAAAACTAAAAAAAATTAAACTAAATCCGGGCATGTACTGTCGTCTAAGCAACACCAAATCCAACGTTCGACGTCATACGTCAATAACACATCACGTAACAGGCTATCCGATTCCAATTTATTCCTTATCAGTTGCTTATCAGGAGAAACAGATATATATATATATATATATATATATATATATATATATATATATATATATATATATATATATATATATATATATATACATTTTGGGATTTTTTAAAACGAGCTTATTTTGGTCAAATTTTTCTTTTTATTATTTCAACTTATTCATTCTTGTCAATATTTCGGCATATGCCATTATCATAGACCTAACAATAATTTTAAAATATTAATATTACATATTTTGAACGATATTAGTAAAAAAAAATGATATTCCTACTTATTAACTACACAACATATACAACTACATTTACTATAAATAAACAGTGGAACTTATATTACTTGAAGTTATTACACTCTCGTCATTGTTTTTTAAAAACACAAAAATAAACATACACATAAACTAAAAGAATTTACTAGTCTAATTTAATCAACAAAACACTTAACTATTATAATAAATAAATTTATGCTAGTTGTTTAAAATATAAATAAAAATGGACAATACGCCACAGAACAATTGACTATGTAGGTCTCGTTGTACAAAAATAACAAGTATCAAACAATTAATTGATTTCCCCAGTTTGAATTAGTATTGGTTTTAAGAATTCGTTATCAATGCAGAATACAAAAATACAATCAGAAAAGTAGAGAAGATAATAAATGTCATTGAACTCGTTGTCATTGTACCTGTATAGATCTTGTATTATGTTTTTGTAATTATGTTTTTGTACGTTGTTATAAGGTTCCTGTATGATACATTGAGATTTCTGAGGTCTGTTCTTGTATTGACTGTTTGTGTTTCATTCAACCATATGTGGCCAGCTTCTTTGAATTCCCTCTTGAACTTATGTTTATCGTGATTATATATATATATATATATATATATATATATTTACTCAATCGCAATACACAATTTCAGCTCAATATTACATGCTCAAGCACTATCGTGACCAATTCACCTAAACAATATACCGTTAATTTTGATCCCATGAATATCTGAACTATACAAACCGTTGCCCCTTTTCCATCACAAAATGCATAGTTCGTCAAATTTCCGAAAATAATGTTTTACCACGCCAAGGACAGCACAAATGATCACTTGTTCCAGCACAGTATTCCACGCGCCAAAATTAGCTACCATATACAATACCTCAAAAACATCACCAGCTTCTACTCATTCTAAAACAATAAATCACTGGTTTTTTCTCTCTCCTTGTTTAACTTGCAACCAACCATTATACATACCGTTCCTTTTTACAAGTAAAATGTCCACACGCAACCTATCCACTACACACTTCTGATTATTTAAAATCGTCAATCAAACTATTTTTCTCTTTTAAAAAAACTATTATGCTGTATCATTAATATCCAATTAGATTCCTTTTCACAATCACAGTTAAATTCTTGAGTGGTGTTAATTTTTGAAAAAAACCAATTTCTCTGATGTGGACAACCTCGCCAACGCCTAGCCGGTAACTAAAATTCATCAGTATTATAACTAAACACAAAATTTTCTTTCTCTCCCCACCATTTCATCAATCCATACTGTCACCCACACTAATACAACTATCTGAGTAACGCGATGTAAAGCAACATAACGTTTCCAATGAGATCAGCAATACAATGTTTAATTCTATGATTATCTATGTATTAATTTCTTTTTACAATTACCGTAGTCATAACGATATCCTTGTATAATGAATTAAAAAGAAAATATCAACTAGTATGTTAAACACAAAAAACGTAGAAGTGTTATGCAAAGAGAAAACAAAATTACCAGTACCGAACTGAGTTGTTAATGCGAAATCTTACACGCGTAACATGTAGGCGAATAAAAAACATATAATATCATTGAAAAAAAAAACAAAATTGTTTTCTTCAGTTTGTAGCTGTAATTGTATATTTATTACTTCCTAAATGTTTTAGCACACGATAATAAATAAAACACTCCACATCATATTGTAACTTAGTTTTTTATTTTGTAATAACGTTGTCTAGAGACACCGTTATTATCCGGGATATATGAGTAAAAGAAATCCTGTATGGCCTTCGTCCAGAAAAGAATCTCTATATAAAATTTACTTATTTATAACACCATGATGGTCCTATGATATTAATAAAAGTTCAAAAAAATTTATAAAATCAAAATAGAAAAATTAAATCTAACCTTAATCTGATATTTTATTGATGTCTTCAATGTAAGAGCAAGCGTGCTTGTTTTCCTTCTAATTCCCAACTTATGTTCCCAAAATTGTCTAGATTTTTGAACTAGTCGAAATTGCTTTTGTCGTTTTCGTAATTGTATCCAACCTTGAATTATGTTTGCAACTATTTGAAGCTGGACCAAAACCAAGTGATGTTCGAACTATAATTTCACCACCCGGTAAGCCGACAACTCTTTTGCACATATGCACTATTGGATTTGTAGATAGTTTTTCTATTAATACCACCACGTTCTATACTACTAAGTCGAACGGTAAATCATACAGTTAGGAATACATTAACTGCATACAATGCTGGTTCAATCGATGGTCCTGAAGAAATAACTATACATCACCGATGTACAATAAGCATATTCAATGGCATGTCCAAAAATTCTTGCAGACTTCACAAAAATATGTATATATATATATATGTTCCACTTTTTTAAAAAATTAAGCATTAGGTATGCTGGAAACTCTTAAATTTCCACTACACTGTACCCTAAAAGAAAACAGTGCAATTGTAAAGTTAAGACTTTATTATGAGCCAAAACAAATTTTTCAACACAAATACTTTAACAAACCTCAATTTGTACAATACTAAAACTTTTTTGTTTTTGAGATCACCAACTCTTAATTTTAGTTTTTTTATTTTGGATTTTTTTAACATCAAACAATAACTGAACTACAAAAATTTTTCTTTTATTAATGCTTTTTTATTTGTTTTAATATCAGAACAATCTAACAAAGAATATAAACCCTTTGGTTTTAAATCAAACAAACTAACTACTTGATTCATATCCAAAATCACTAACTCTAACTTTTAATTGAATTTTTTTTTTTGATCTATATTATTGATTTAATATCAAAAATCAACTAACTGAAAATTAAGCAAAAATGCAAACATAAATATGGTTCTATTTTTATGACTAAAAAAAGACAAAAGTTGATTCATTGTCCCTATGTATCTTTTATTCGTTTTTCTTTTCGAAACGTACAAGTTTTTGCTGAGGTATTAAAGCAAAAAAAACATTTGCCAAAGGAAAGATTTACTATTTCTGTTTCATTTTTTCCCTCATTTAAGTATATAAAAAAAACTTTACAAAGGAAAGTTATGTATATGATTACGTTCAATATGATATAAAAATGCAAAGTGCGTCATCATTTCCTTATGTCTTTATTTTCGTTTGGAAAAAAAAATTGAAATAGTATTGTATATTAGGTTATATACCTTAAAATGAAAACAAAACATAAACACAATGAAATGGGTTTAGGAAAATTACACGCTGGACAATAAAAGATTCATCACATTTGCAACTGATTATTTTAGATACATGTTGAACAAAACTTATGTAACGCGAAGCAGGTAATATTATAGTTGGAGAATGAGGAATATAGGGTGAGCTATGAGGATGCCGGCCTTTGCTGGTAACGCAGTCGGTTTAACTGTCTGACCTGTCAAGTTCCGACTTCCCGACAACCCACCTCAACTCCACAAACGTCACCTAGCAGAATTCGTGAGCACAACAATTTTCACAAATGCATTTATTTTATTGAACTTATTTATTTTATTTAAATTATATATTTTGTATGTATAGAAATATAATATAAATTATAATAAAACTTATTTTAAATTAATTAACTTAAAACTCAAGTTGACTTGACTTGTTAAGTTTGTTAAAAAGAGTGAAAGAATGTTTTCGTGTACCGTATTTTTATATTGTTGTTTTTGTTTGTGTTTAAGTGTTAGATTATTTTTTTATTTTTATTAATTAGTTAGACATGTTTAGCACACTAAATATGAAATATTCATTATTTAGGCTCTTTGAATATCCGAAGATACCATGTCAACTATAAAGGAAGGAGATGAGGAAAATGGAAGGAATGGGGATATAGGGTTAGCTATACTAATTTTTTTAAATGATGATGGACATTTTCTTTAAATGCCTGAGGGAAAATTCATCGGGAAATACAGAGGGAGGCATTGAGTTCCATAATTTGGCCACTCTATTAAAATAGTCGTTTTGGAAGGACACAGTTCTACAACCAGGTATTTGTACAACAAATGGATGGGATAACTCGGCAGCTATTGTTTGTCGATTATACTGCGCACACGATGGAAGGGTATTTTGAATTTCCTTAGAAGATAATTCGCTAAAGTTATATTTATAGTAGATTGACAATTCAGCCACATTTCTTCTGTGCTGGAGTGAATCAAGCTGGTCCGTTAGTTCGGTATACCACTCAACAGTATTGCTTTTCTCTGTACAGAGTCTAGACATTTTATTTATGACTGACAAGCACCTCCCCAAACATGACAGCAGTGCTCCATGCATGGACGAATAAAGAACTTGAAGATTAGCAAAATTTGCTCGGGATTGAATACTTTTTACATCGACTCAAGAGTCCTAATTTTTTGCAGATTTAGCGAGGTTGAACGCATGTTTATTTCATTTCAGGTTATTTTGAATATCCACTCCAAGAAGTCTAACTGATTCAACCTCACGCAATTCCTCATGGTTTATTTTAATAGGAAAATTTTTATGTCGCTCTATTCGTGAAAGACGGCATAATTTGGTTTTGGTTGGATTAAATGAAACAAGATTACGAACACCCCATTCCATTATACGCTCCAGATCTTTGTTGATGGAATCAATTAGCAGCTCTCTATCAGTGGTAACTGCAGTATGAGATCGAAATTTAAGAGATGCATGTGATGCATGTAATGTGCTGTCATCAGCAAAACTGTGGATTGGGTGCACTGTGGAAATAAGTAAGTCATTAATGTATAGAAGAAACAAGGTTGGTGAGAGTGCCGAACCTTGGGGAACCCCAGCATTGGTTGTGAAAATATTGCATGTGAGACTATCTAAATTGACATGAAATTGGTGACCTGTAAGAAAACTATGAATCCATGAGACAGTACGATGGTCTATGCCATAAGATTTTAATTTAGCTATAAGATTTTTATGCCACACTTTATCAAATGCTTTAGAAATGTCAAGTGAAATACTGAATGTTTTACCGTGATTTTCCAGCGATTTGTTCCAGAGATGGGATACGTAGGCTAACAGATCACCTGGTGCATGACTTCTACGAAAACCATACTGCTTATCATCAATAATTCGCGACATTTCCAAATAATCTATCAAATTGTAATTTACATATTTTTCAAATATTTTAGCTAAAACCGACAGAATTGCAATTGGTCTATAATTGTTAGGGTCTATCTTACTGCCTTTCTTTGATATGGGTTGAACGCTGGCCAGCTTCCAAGAATCGGGAAATATTCCGGTTTTATAAGATAGATAGAAAATTTTTGTTAAAACTGGAGCTAGTTGTCTAGCAAAGTTTTTAAGAATGAGCGGTGGAATACCGTCGGGCCCAGCGGATTTGTTGATATTGATAGAAAGAAGCATTTTCCGTACAATATTGCAACGAAAAATAATTGGTTTCATTTTCGTTACAACTGGGGGAATGAGTGTAGGCAGGCCCGCGCATAGCACATTGGCCACCCGTGTTCATATGAAAAATTAGCCGCCCCTTCTTCACCTCTAAAAAAAACTACCGTTTAGAATAATATTTCACCCATATAAATTCACATATTTATTTAATAATTAACATTAAAATATTTAAAACAAAAACCAAATGAGTACTCATATATTACATAAATTGCACTTTGCGAGCTTTCAATTCTGCGAACTTTTTAATTACATCATGCATATCTAAATTTTCAGCTAGATCGTGTTCAATAGAAACCAATGCCAAGCTATCTAATCTGTTTTGGCCCATTGTGCTTCGAAGAAAATTTTTAATTAATTTTAGTTTTGAAAAGGACCTTTCTCCAGTAGCTATCCTTACTGGTAATGTAAAGAGTATTCTAAGAGCAACTACTATGTTTGGTAAAGTACATATAAGTAAAATTTACAAAAGTTTAGTTACAAAACAATTAGATGTTATTTTATTAATTTTAAGTGCAAGGTACAAAGCATCGTGTATGAATGCATATTATTTTTCTTTCTTCGTTATTTATATTTTTTATTGAATTTTGTTTTAGTGTGGTATGGATGATAGGGTGTTCCTAATATTAATACATACTTGTTTTGTTTGCACGGGTAGCAACACATATAACATCATCATTGGATATTTAATTTTTTTCGTAATTAAATTCAATTTCCTATAATCGATGCACATTCGATATTCGCCATTCTTTTTTTTAACTAATGGTGATTGAGATTCTTGAATAATATTATTTTGCAGCAACTTGTCTACCATTTTCTTCAAAATTTCTTTTTTTTTTTGCAAACGGAACGGTTGATTAATGGTTCATTAATGAGCAATTCTATTTTAATTTCTGTTAAATTACAATTTCCTAAATCTGTTTAACCGGTAGCGATGCAATCTGAGTATTTTAACAGATTTTTGACAATTATTTGATTTTCATTGCTCAGAAAATTTTCAGCTTTATAATGCTCATTGATGAAATTATCTTTGTCAGTAACCGCCTCTATTTTTAGGGTTTCATTTTGTGCAGTAATTTTAACATGTGATTGTTTTAGATAATCACTGCCGATAATCATGGTACCTTTTTGAATTACGTTTTTAACGATTATTAGTTGTAACAGGGCTGATACCAACACTTAAATATTTCCCCCAGCAAACCAGTAAGTTTTATTTCTTTAAGTTCTATGGGTAAATTGTGATTCAATACATCTGCTTCTAAGATAATTATCCTTGAACTACCCGAATCTATAAGTGATCTAAACATTATGTTATTTATAGTAGCCATTTTGTAATAGCAGTCATCCTTTTGTTTTTCATTTATTTTATTTGTTCTTATTTTATTCTCTGTTAAGCTACTCGATATCGCTTCTGGTAAGTTTTCTTTTTTAAAGAAACAATTCCTAGCAAAGTGGCCTGGTTTGTTGCAATTAAAACATGTTAAAGTTTTCCTATTATGTTCGTTATTTGTAGTAAATCTTCAATTTTCTGTTGAGTTTTATGGATGAAATCTTTTGTACACAGTCGTACATAAGGTTTTTATGCAAATAACTTTTTATGTTCTCATACTGTTTTATTTGGGTAATTAATCCCATAAGATTCTCAATTGCAATAGCAAGTAAATTATTTATCATCACGGAATCATTTTATCCCATTATTATATATTGAAATATTGCTTCATCACTCAAATTAGCCATTTCCCCTATCATATTCATTTCAAAACAGTAAGAATCTACTTCTAGTTCTTTTGTTTCTACTTCATTACTTGTTTCTAGAATTTCTGTGGTTTTCTCTCTATTTCTGCTGTGTATTTTTTGTTCAGTAAAATCTTGTGGTTCGGATATTGCTCTTTTATTTTCTTCTTCGGTTTGAATCTCAATATGTGATTGATGTTTGATATTTTCCTTGATGTCCCCATTACGAATGGATCGACATTTCTCCTCTTGGATTAAGCTAGGAATGCTGGGACCTTTAACCGTTGCTTCCAACGATTGACCTTTATTTGGGGACGCTCCCGGCATAGTTGTATCATTTCCTTTTTCGTTCTCGTACGCGTTCTCTCGGTTTTTTAGAGTTTGTTAAGTGAAATCTTGTTTATCGAATATTATTCTTCTATTTTCTATTTTTGGTTGGATCTCCATATGTGATTGATGTATGATATTATCTTTGGTGTCCCCATTACGAATGGTTCGACACTTAGTAGGTATTTCCTGTTCCTCTTGGTTTAAACTAGGAGTACTGGGACCTTTAATCGTTGATTCCAACGATTGACCTTTATTCGGGGTCGCTCCCGGCATCGTCGTTGCACCATTTCCTTTATTGTTTTCGTGTTTTTGATAGTAACTTCCAAATGATATCTGTTTTTCAGCGGTTTGTGTGTGAATTTTTAGTTTATTGTTTACGAAGCTAATATCAGTTTTGTTAATTAAGAAATCCAGACCCAGTATTCCGTCTGTTATTATATTTGTACCGTCGTGGACTACTTGAAATTTTTGTACCAAATTTGGATCATTATCTATAGTTGTGTAAATGCTACCAATTGTTTCTTTTATCGTACTGTTAATACCTCTAAATAAAATTTTGTCAGCGTAATTAATCCTGGCGGAGTCGTTTAAAATACTAAATTTAATTAAAGAAATCTCTGCTCCTGTATCGTGTTAGTGGTTTGTTTGAAATGTCCAAATAAACGTCTACTGTTGGAGAAACAATTTGATTGGTGCTTTGTAAGTTTAGGTGTGGGTTTTCTGGATTTATTTTATTTGGTTGATTTATTAGATTGTACCCTAAGAATTGTCTTGGTTGGCTCCAACCTGTTGGTCGCAGGTCTTGCCAGGGGAGTTTCCCGAATAGTTGTCTGCCAATTCTGATGAGATTGGATAAGCTTCCATTAATCTAACGTTATTACTACTAGTCGGCTGATTTCTATTCATCGGTGCCATGTTCTGAGGTTCACTCTGTCTTCTATACTGCGGATTCCTGTCGTCACGGTAAGAAAAATTTTGATGGTTCGGATAGTGATTTGAAACCTGATTTCTGTTCGGATCAATGTTGGAGTCTCGGTAGTTATTTCTTGAAAAATTGTTCCTACGGCAATTTTGAATTGTATGACCAGTTCTTCGACAACTATTGCAATACTGGTTCCTCAATTTCGTCCTGCACTCTGCTATTGTATGCCCGTCGCGTTTGCAATATGTACATTTGTTCGTAAGGGATGTATTCAGTTTTTCCAACTGTTGTACCATTTTTTCCATTAAATTGTTGTCTTGCGATGATTCCACTTTTGATGGGATGGGATTTGGAGTGTTATTGTTATTTTTGGAGAGCATTTCTAACAAATTCAGTACTGGTTGAGATGAAGGTTCTACTCTGAGAAGGTTGTTCAGAAGTTCTAGTGAAGGGTTAGTCTGACAACTCTGGTTTGTTCTTTTGTGCCTTTCAAAATCTTCTAAATTTAAAGCTAAGTCCGTCAATTCTGAAATAGTTTTGTTAGTAACCAAATGCAATCCGTCTTGTACTGAGGGATTTCTAATACCTAACTTAAAAGAACGTATGGTTTGTTTTTTTATTTCTGTCTCCGCAACTTTAGTGTCTTCTCCAGGGTAAGCTGATCTAATCACAGACACTGCTTCAGCCGCTAATTCCTAAAGTCTCTCTGAGAACTCACTGATGGTTTCAGTTGTATACTGTACGCAAGTGTTAATTTGTTCGGTTACTTCCGAAGTAGTTTTTGACGGTAAAAATATTTTTTCGACTGCCCCTTTCAATTCCGCGAACGATTTTAATTTACATTCTCGGAGACGTCTGAAAGCGTCTCCACCCTTTTTTACCCGTGATGATATTCGTAATAAAAAATCTTTTTGTAACTCGGGTGTTAAATTAGTTAACGCTGCTTGACAAGAGTCAAGGAAACAATCCACCTCAACACGATCTTTAAATTCTTTTGAAATTTCAGGAATTGCTTCCAAATATTTAGTTATAATTAAAAAACTGTCATTCATTGTGTTAGTTTCTAATTTACAAATTTTATTATTAATATTAGTATTAGGATTAAAAGAAGACTCACTCTTTAATTGTGACCTAGTTTTGATTGCTGACACGAACGCTGATTTGTTGTTTCCTGTTGGATTTACAGCTACCTCAGGTGTTGCTATTTGATGTGATGGTTTGAAAACTTCCTCTGGTGGTGGAGTTCTGATCATGCCCGTTTGGATGTTTGTTGTTGTTGAAGTTGCTTGTTGTAGTGTCTTCAAGTATTGTTTGTCGCTGTATCGGCAGTAGTTCTTGATGCTGATTCCCTTTTGATATGGTTGTGTAATTATTAATGATTTTTTAATGATGTTACAGATGATGAGAGTTAGCTTTGATTTTTGTTAATGATGTGATGTTTTATATAAAATTCATGTATTTGTGATATGATATAAATTTTGTTTTTAGTGCTGCGATTGTAGTCCTATTAATCTGTAGTTGATGGTATACTTTTTGAAGTTGGTTTTGATGAGTATGGTACACTTTTAGTACACAATGGTTACGATTACACTTAAGAACTTTTTATGTTACACAAAAATTTTTTTGGATTTAAAATAAACGCCAGATTAATGTTTTATTTTATAAACTATATTCTTGTTTATTTAAAAAAAATTCTGCTTTTGGATTTAAAATAGTCTCTAAGAATTTAAAGCAATTCTCATCAAACAATCGTGGTCTTGTTAAACCGGCTGCGCCAAATGTGGTACCTATCTACGGAAGGTATCCACAAAAACAACTTCTAAATTTTGAAGTACGTCACTTGACTATAAATTTACACACAGTTCTTCTTTGCAATTCACAATCACTTTTTATTTATTAAAACATCAAACAAATTTTCGTTAAATCTTTTATTTTGAAATTATTATTCTTTTATTTTGCAAATTCTCACTTTTCCCTTATTTTATTATTAATATTATTTTTCGGAAAATCAATGCAAATATCGTTAAGTAATTGATCGAAAAAACAACTACTCTCTACCGAGTTTTTCACAACACTTCTTTTTTTAAAATCAAAATCCTACATTATTAAAATTATTCTCTATTATTGAAATTATTTTATTTTATTGGAAGGGAGTTTAATGGCCATTTCTTTTCTTTAATATCGAAAAATCGATGAACCAATTAAAAATTCAATTGAAAAACAATAGACAATTCCCCTACAAAATAATTCAAAGGTGAAAAAACTACCGTTCATTTACATTTATGATTTCTTCAACAATTTATGCGATGGTTTGCATAATTGTTGAAAAAATCAAAAACCGTTTGTTCATTTAATTAATATTTCTATTTCGAAATAAGTATTAAATAAAAACTAAACTGAGTTCTTTCACTCTCGATTATTTTGATGGGTAATTGTGAAGAGAAACTTATGATTAGTAATAATTATTATTAATATGGCCATTAAACTTACTACCATTAACATAATGGGGCTCTACATTCTCTTCTGATTTTCTCATTATATTAGATAATAGTTGATTTGTACAACTACATTTTCTTGAATACTATCGAACCAGAATTTAGAGGGACCATATATTTTTGTGACAGAAGCTAGCAATACAAGATTCGGTTCCCAATTGTGATTCGTCATGAGTGATTCCACCCGTTTCACCCATTAGATTGCAGAAAGACTTGAAAGATCAAACTTAGACTTCTGAGATATCTCTCATACTACAATGTTGTCAGACTTATATCATCAACACTGCTCACTGCCTCTTGAACACCTTTCAAATCCACCACATTTGCAGTCAGTGGCATCATATTTAAAACATTTAAATTTTGACCACGTTCAATTAATTTCTGTTTGCTGCCTTTTAAACTATTACAATGTAATTTTATTAATTCTGTCATGAGTTATCTAATATTTAATTTTCGGTAATTATATAGTATTCTTCCGTCACTCCCGATGACCTTGAAAATGGAGTATGTTGTTCTGATAATGCCGAACAAGAATATATAGATATATTAGGCGCAGAAATTTAAAATTAACACAGTTTTTTATTGTCAAAAAAATTATTTTTATATCTTAAAATATCATCTATTTGTAATGGATACATTTCTGATATCGTGTGAAAGAAAGCTTCTATTCGCTCAATATATGAATAATTACGTTTAAATAAAAACTCAGAAATATATTGTTCATAATGTTTTCGTGATCTGCCATATCGCGGAATATTATCGCGTAAATCGTGCCACAGTCGTTCTATATTCCGAGTGTGGGCTCCAGTAGCGGGATCAACAAAATTATATTTGTGATTGACTGTGAGGTGCATCCATCCCTCACGAGATAAGTAGCGGTATGCAGTCCAACAGTCAGAAATAATAGTTGTGCCTGGTGCAATTCGACGGGTGATGATTTCTTGAAGTATTCTTGCTGATATTTTACGTACGGGCTCGATGAAACACTTTTTCGTGACAGAATCGATTGCTCCAAAGACCCACTGACCAGGAATCACTCGCCCCCTGTTATATTTACGTCTTCCAAGTAATGCTTCATCTATTTGAATAGTATGATCATAGCCACTAGATGATCATGTTTGTCAACCCCAAATTGACACACCTTAAATAGTACAGTAATATATAAGTACAATTGATACTGTTATGTATTTAATTAAAATACAACTACAGGTTTCAAGAATACAAACTAAACTAAAATTTTTATTTCATATTCGTTTTTTGACACTTAAGTTAGAGAGATTATTATCAGGGATGTTAAACCTTATACATAACATTATTATAATCAGAGATGATAAACCTATTATATATAACAGATAGAACCACTGATTGAAGCACTGAACTTCACGACAGTATGATATCCAATCTACTGCTGTATTTGAACATTTGTTAAATTCTTCTTTCAATTTTTTTTTTGATGAGGTGGTCGAGAATATAAAAAATACTCGATAATACGACATGCTGTCACAAAGTCAATGTTCATATTTTCAAACCAAGTTCTTACAATAACACTAGCGTAAAATTGGCACTGTGTGGTACCTTAACCTCCGTAGGTATCCAGAAACCAACGGTATTGGTATGTAAACTGAACACCCTGGTCTCAAACTTTAATTTAATGAAACACTCTCAAGTTCTTTATTATAGTTTTATTTATTTTAGATTTATTTTTATTTTGATGAGATTATGTTATTGGAATTATTTTTAAATTTTGAATATTATTATTATTATTTATTTCAGTTTAAAACTATTAACAAATAACTGCGAACTACTATATCAACTGATCACTTAATTTTAAACCTATTTGGTTTCACTCCCCAAATTACTCTGTCTAATATTTATTTTTATTCAAATTGAAAGTCATGATCCGTTATCATAATTTTACCGTTATTCCAATTTCGTTTATCGTTAAACCAATTAAAAGTTTAATCGAATTCCCCTCCAAAACAAATCAAAGTCAAAGAACCTCAGTTCATTTACTTAACAATTAAACGATCGTTTAATTGCTGAGTAATTTCTAAATATTAATATTAATTTTAATATGTTTTGAAATAAAACATATTAACAAAAATATCAAATCGTTGCAATTTGACTTTTATTTAATTATTGGGAAATTCGAATTGTTATGAATTGAATTTAAGTTTAATTTAATATATTACATAATTTGAAGCATTTGATCGAGACCATGATGACGGGTCATGACACTGCAGTAAGACTTGAAAGATCAAACTTAGACTTCTGAGATATCTCTCATACTACAATTTTTTATATTATTAGGTACGATCATCTCTGAAGATGGTACATATAACGTATGACATATTTGTATTTCCTATTTTAGACAATAAATCTTTTTCTCTTTGTAATACATTATTTTCGCGTTGTATTAAATCGTTTTCCTCCAAACAAGTTCCAATTGTTTTGTTGTCAGACTTATATCATCAACACTGCTCACTGCCTCTTGTACACCTTTCAAATCCTCCACATTTGCGGTCAGTGGCATCATATTTAAAACATTTAAATTTTGACTACGTTCAATTAATTTCTGTTTGCTGCCTTTTAAATTATTACAATGTAATTTTACTAATTCTGTCATGAGTTATCTAATATTTAATTTTCGGTAATTATATAGTATTCTTCCGTCACTCCCGATGACCTTGAAAATGGAGATTGTTGTTCTGATAATGCTGAACAAGAATATATAGATATGTTAGGCGCGGAAATTAAAAATTAACACAGTTTTTTATTGTCAAAAAAATTATTTTTTCTTCAGAATCTCTTCTCTTTTGGCGGCACTTTACCTAACATTTCAAAAAAAGAAAATTTAATAGTTAGTCGAAAACGAATTACAATAAAACATATATACTAATAACAAATGAAACTTAATTTAAGTTGAGCACGACTGTAATGTTCCCCTATAATCTTTTTCCCAAATTCCTTTATAAATTCCGTTATACAGTTTTTTTTTTCAAATTCCTTTACCAATCTCGTTCTCAATTCCTTTACACAGCTCTTACAAATTCCTTCACAAATCTTGTTATCACTTCCTTTATAAATTCCTTCACAAATCTCGTTATCACTTCCTTTACAAATTTAGTTCTCAATTCCTTTCTACAAGAAGAAAATAATTTTTCCTTTGTTTTAATTTCATTATATAAAAAAATAATTTCCACTAGTTTTGTTGACCATAGACCAAATGACAAAAAATGGATGCTATAGTTCAGTGCTATAGTAGTGCTATAGTAGTAGATTTCAAAGAACACAAAGACAAAAACTAGTTTTAGCCACACTTGTTCCATTTATTTATATTGTAATCTATTGTACAAACTTATTTAGCAGAAACAAGAAATTTTTTATTATTATTTCTTTAAACAGTAAGTATTTAACCATGTATCTATTTAACAAACGAATTTTTTTTTTGTCTGACTTTTTAAAGTGAAAAACATGGAGCATATATCTAAAATTCTGACAAGCATTTTTCATTTCTATTTTTTTTTAACGAAGATGTTACCAGTGGTGATTTTCGTAAATTTTTCGCTTTCTTTGTGTTTCGTTTAGTAATCGTTAGGGGAATTTATTTTGCTGAGTTGTTATTTCTTTTTTTTTTAATTTGAATTTGAATTTTTTGAACTTTATTTTGATTAACAGAATTTTCTTGAAATGATTTGAAAAGTGTGAAATGGTTTATTTAGACGTAGGACTTTTATTCAAAAAGTTAAAACAAATTTATATTAAATTATTCATCAAAAGTAGTTGATTAATTTATTTATTAATCATCCCAAAGTTAATTCACTAAAAATTGAATTGCCACAAAAATAATAAAAACTTTTCATTGAAACTGTCCTAAAGTTCAAAGAATCAAATTTCTATTCAATCAAAGGTAAAAGTTCTTTAAATTAAATTATTGATTAATTAATTGATTGATTTATCAATCCATTATCCACCATTATCCAAAAGGTAAAAATAATTTCGACTTTTATTCAAAAAGTTAAAACAAATTTAAATTAAATTATTATTGATTAATTAATTGATTGATTTATCAATCCATTATCCAAAAGGCAAAAATAATTACAACTTTTATTCAAAAAAAGTTAAAACAAATTTAAATTAACTCACCCTCGTCCGGCCTCCCAATAGAGTGTTGTTGTAATTTTTCTAAGTCAAAATTGTATACTCCAAATTCAGAACTTAGTTTCACCTTCTAGTTAAGTTCTGATCTTCCTTAATTGTCGTGAAGTTGAATTGTTTCAGATGATCAGTTGGTCCAATTTCCCAAATTGAACAGTGAGTGAATTGTTGTGAAGTTGAATTATTTCAGTTGTTCAGTTGGTCCAATTTCCTAAATGGAACAGTGAGTTGTTCTGTGGTACTCTTTGATGATTTATTGATGGCTTGTGGCTGGTTCCGCTCCTGGCAAGGTCGCCAAATATGTTGTGCCCCAGGCACTTCCAAAAGATATTTACCAAGAATATCTAATAACAAATATGTTGTGCCCCTATGAAGAATATCTAATAACTTTTCACCATGAAAATGAAAAACTATCTATTAAGCAATTTGTAATATTTTCTTGGGTTTTCACATTATTAAAGAATTTAAATAAAACAAATAAGTTTCACAGCAACTAAAATTACTTTTACTTATTGAAAATTAATTAAAAGAATATTAAACAGTTTAAGAGCCTACTGCTCTGTTTGGTTACCACACAACAACTGATTTTTAATTTTCTTGATCGTTACCAACTTTTCCAAAATTCTCTTCAAATCAAAAACTACGTGACCAAAAACGCTTACTTGCATTTTTGGTGAAACATAAATCCATCATACAATGTAAAATAAAACTATTGTTTTCTTTTAAATAAATTAAGAAATCATTCGATTAAATTTTGTTATTCTAACATAATAATTAAAATATGATATTGGGTATGGTATGAATGTACACTGGATACATAAGGTGTTAAACTGAAGCTAAGTAAACTGAAATAATGGGTGGGCTACCACACGCCACACACAATAATAATTTTCTTTCTTGCTGCCACCTCACAAATTTTTTATATAGCGGATCTTTAATCGCCACACACAATAGTAGTGCATCTACTCATATGATGTAGATAGCATTACAAGTCACAAGAATTTATTTTTTATTTTAATTTATAAGTATTTCTTTTTATACTGTTTTTATTTTTATAATCAATTAGACTAATTATTGAATTTCAAAAAAAAACATTGGTTTAAAAAAAGAAGTAAACGCAATGTTTTTGTTTTAACATTAAAACTCGGAAGGAATGTTATAAAGAAAAATTGTTTTAGTCATCACATTTCTTTCTTATGAAAAAAATAAACAAGGTTGTCACTTTTAGCTTAATTTTGTTCTCGTTACGTTGTTTATGGTAATTTAAAAGAGGGTTTGCACGGGTGAGACATTATTCTGTTACTGTTGCTGCTTACCGTTTGATCAAATTTAAATTGTTTTTAAACTGATTTTTGTGCCGCGTTTCAAATTCATGCAGCAATCATTTCTATCTATTGGTTTCCCCAATAATTTTGGCTCCAGTACCATACACCAATAATGCACAATAGTTTCACTGGCTGGTTATAATTTATTTTAATCCAAGTGAACTTAACACAGTTTTAATTTTGTTTAAATTTGATTTAAATTGGTTTCTCTTATAATATTAATTTAATTTCACAATCGGTTTTCTTTTTTTTCTTTGTATTTTAGCACTAATATACTTTTATTTCAATTTTAAAATTAATTTTATTAACTGTATGAACCAAAAATTGACTTAATTTTTTCATATATTTCGTAACTTTCTTTAAGTTGTTTGATAGTTTGTGACCCATACAAACAAACTTTATTCGTTGGATCATCAACAATTCCATTTAGAACATATTCAATTCAACTTCTTTTAGTTCAATTTTTGTTGCAATTTCTTTCATTATAGGAATATATTGTTGAATGTTTTCTGTCTGTTTCATTTTCCGTTTTTCTAGCTGTCGATGAATTTGGATTGGACTTATAACTTTTTGCAATTCCTCTATCAAGCCAACTTTTAGATCATTCCAACTCTTAATATTATTTGCTGTTCGTAATAAAATTTTAGCGGTACCTTGTATAAGTCTTTTTCTGTAAATAAACTTTTGTATCTCAGACCACCTCATTACTTCAGCGATTTCTTTAAAGTCCGAAACAAATTTTTCAATTGGATAATTATCTTCGACATTAAACGTATTTAACTACTCCTCCACATCTTTAAGGGTAAATAATTGTTCTTGACGTCTATGTGGTCCAACGCTACTTATTACCGAAATTCGGTCATCTGCATTATCAGAATCTTCGTCTTCAATTTCATCATTTTCGTCACATAGACCTAACGCTTCAAGCAATCTTTTTTGTAACTCAACCCTTTTACCTACGGCTGAAAGTTGCCTATTTTCCAACTCATTCATCAAATCAGAGCTAGATAATTTTAAAACGGTTTCGCGATCCATTTTTTAAAACTTGTTTGATTTATCTTTTCTTTTAATTATTTTCTATAAACTTTATTTATACTACAAAAATATTATTAATTTATGAAATTACTTAATTTCAAACTTCAGCTTGATATTAATTTAAGTTAATACATAAATAGAACTTCTTATTCAGCTTTTTTGCAAAACACTTAAACTAAATTTGCAATGCATTCTGAGAATTCTCGTTAAAATGATTTTAGTATACAAAAACTTTAAAAACTACTAAACTTTGTCGTTTGTGAATCTTAAAGATTTCAATCGAAATCTATTAACTTTTTTCTTTTAAATAACTTTGAAATCATGTAACTTAATTTTACCAACCTTAAAAATTGACTTTGAAAATTCAGATCGAAACTTTATTTGAATAATCTTTTGAAATAATTCTACTTTACTCTAACTTAATCTGAATTTTACTTACTTATATTTTGATTGGATTTTCTTTCATTTTATAACTTTTTATACATGGGTCATTCCATATGAAATCATCAAATTGGCAAAGCCAGCATATTTTAGATTTTGCTCAAACTTCGTGGAAATGTTCTTTAAGGTTTCAAAAACCAAAAACCATAGGGATTGAATTTTCGCACACGCCACTTCCGGTCCACACAAAATAAAGCAATGGAAAAGTCTTATTTTGGTGTTTTGCGGTTTTAGCCGTAAACACTTTTCTAATAAAGATATTTACTTGACCAAGGTGGCATTGGAAAGCGGAAAGATGATTGTTTCTAAAACAAAAATTAAAATTCACATAATTCATACACTTGAAAAATAACAGGGTTTTGAAAATACGTGTATTTTATTGATTTCTTGTGATTTTCAATTGACACTAGGACCTGCACTGTTGAATTTAAAAGTCTAATCGTTCTCAGATATCAAAGTGCACATATTGTAAAATAATTAAAAATTAAAATCGACTCGTTTGGTCAACTCTTAATGAAAAAAATCTTTGCTTGAAATTTTGAAATTTTAGCATATTTAGCATATTTGCATATTTCAGGCTACAATTTAGACGTGTTTAATAAGAGACAAAAATTTGAAATTTGCAGGATACTTAGTTCTTACCTTTAACTTTAAAAAACTTCAAGGTTAGTTTTGTTTTTTCCTCTTATTGCACATTTACAGGCGTTTAAAGAGAAGCGAACGTTATCATTCCTCAATCCATCCCTCCTCCCTTCGCTTCTCTCCTACCCTTTTCCATTTTCATGTACTTTTTCTATTCCATATATAATAATTATATAATTGAAATTAAATTTTGTTATCTCCTAATTTAATTAAATTAAATTTTGTTTTTGGAACATTGTTTATAAAAATTTTTCTATTTGTACACTAAAGTTATCCTATAATTGTAATTCTTCTGGGCAAGAATGGGCCTTGGCCTGTTTGCCATCATTGACATTCTTAAGTAAATAAATAAATAAAATAAATAAAAGGGTATTTCATCTTTTTAAAAATTTGATGAATTGATGTAATAATGCAGTTGCAGTTTCTGAAAAATAATTTTTATTAGAAAATAAAATTACACAATTACAATCACAATCACCTTAAAAACTCAATAAACAAAACAATAATTGAATTGAATTGACAGATAGATTGTCTATTCAGCACATTCAGCACATTAGACTTAATACCTAGGCGTTACCAGTAATATCTCAAAAATTTACTAAAACTATGTTCGTCACAAATGTATACTATTTTCTTGTTAAATTACCAAATATAAAACAAACGCCGAGAAATATGGATTTTTTGCAAAAAAACTTCCTTGTTTTATCTTATCGATATTTTCTATACAAACTTCCTTGTTCTATCTTATCATAAATTTCGATAGAAATTTGGCGAGTTTTTTAATATAACAATAAAATTACTCGAAAAAAACAACTCAAACTAAAATTTTGACGAGCACTTTTCTTACAGCTAACCATGAAAAAATCCAATTTCGAATTCCTTTATTTCACCATTCTAATAATATTATAGTCATTATATGGCTCAAAGCATATAAATATTCTTTAAATCTGAAATTGTAACATATTTTAAAACAAAAAACTGAAAAAAACAACGAAAAACAGAAATAATTTAATATTTATGGAATGAGATTTTATTTTCACTTAAAAATTCGTCGCAACTACGACGATAATTTTTAATAGAGATGGCATTGATTTCCTTTTTTCGAAATACATTTTACATTCCTACTTTCAGAAACTACCTTACCTACTTTCCTATTTGAAAATTTTGACAGCTAATTTGTATTTTGAAAACATTCGATAAATATTATTTCTTCCGAATCAAGCTTTGCTGTTGTTTGCTTTTGTTATTTTTAATATAGTTATTATCTTAAATTACTACAGTTAACTGAAAAGAAAAAGTTAAGTTAAACTTAAATGATTAATAATTATTAATTATTAAACTTATTTGAATAATAATTGTTATATAGTATCAACTATGTGTGGAATTATGTTTTATTTAGCTTTAAAACCAGGCACTCCGGCTGAGCTTGTGAATGAGTACATTCCCTTAGCTGATATGATTTTAATTATGACCGTTGAACCCGGTTTTGGTGGTCAAAATTTATGAGTGATATTATGCCAAAAGTGGAATGGCCACGTGAAAATTACCCCAACATCAGATATAGAGGTTGATGGAGGAGTTGGACCAGCAACAATTAATGAGTGTGCTAAAGCTGAAGCAAATATGATTGTTGCTGGTACAGCAATTATTCGGGCTCCTAATCAAAACGATGTAATATCACTTTCAAAAACTCTACAGTAGTTTACACTGGTAGTATCCTAAATATGTTATTGTTCCTAATTTTAAGATTATTTGTTAACTTGGGCTGGATATGGATTTAGATATGGATATGGATATGGATATTGATATGGATATGGATATGGATATGGATATGGATATGGATATGGATATGGATATGGATATGGATATGGATATGGATATGGATATGGATATGGATATGGATATGGATATGGATATGGATATGGATATGGATATGGATATGCATATGGATATGGATATGGATGTGGATATGGATATGGATATGGATATGGATATGGATATGGATATGGATATGGATATGGATATGGATATGGATATGGATATGGATATGGATATGGATATGGATATGGATATGGATATGGATATGGATATGGATATGGATATGGATATGGATATGGATATGGATATGGATATGGATATGGATATGGATGTGTATATGGATATAGATAAAGACATAGATATGGATGAGGATATGGATTGGACTTCGTATGGATATGACATAGACATGAATTGGATATATTTTAAATATAGATTGGATATTGATTTGATATGGGTTGAATATGGGATTGTATATGAATTGGATATGGATTGGATATGGATTGGATATGGATTGGATATGGATTGGATATGGATTGGATATGGATTGGATATGGATTGAATATGGATTGGATATGGATTGGATATGGATTAGATATGGATTGGATATGGATTGGATATGGATTGGATATGGATTAGCCATGGATTGGGTATGAATTTTAAATGGATTGGATATGGTTTGGATATGAATTGAGTATGGATTGGATATGTATTGGATATGGATTGAATATGGATTGGATATGGGTTGGATATGGATTGGATATAGATTGGATATGGATTGGATATGGATTGGATATGGATTGGATATGGATTGGATATGGATTAGATATGGCTTGAATATGGAATGGATATAGATTGGATATTGATTGGATATGAATTGGATATGGATTGGATATGGATTGGATATAGATTGTGTATGAATTGGGTATGAATTGGGTATGGATTGGATATGGATTGGATATGAATTGAATATCGATTGGATATGGATTGGATATGGAATGGGTATGGAATGGATATGGATTGGATATGGATTAGATATGGAATGGATATGGATTGGATAATAAATGAATAGGGATTAGTAATGGATTAAAATTTGCATACTGATGTTATATTTTTTTTATATAGACCAACAAAAAGAAATGATATGAACGGAAAAAACATCAAAAATGTAAATTCAGCAGTTTTTTAAAGATGTTTAATACACAATGTACGAAAACAAAACAAGCAAAAAGAAATGATATCTTAGCGGAAAAAAACATCAAAAATGTAAATACAGCTGTTTTTTAGAGAGGTTAGGTACACAACGTAAAAAAACAAATAAAAAGAAATGATATCTTATCACACGCACATTTCAGCGGTAAGAACGTCAAAGGAACCAACTCAGGAGTTTGTTTTTAGGGTTTAATACACAACGTAAAAGTACCAAACCAAAGAAATGATACATTTTGATAAGCAAATTGGATACTGCGACAGTAAAAACATTTCATGTAACTATTCAAGCTAAAATTTTCAATAAACATACCTAGCTACAAAAATATATATTTATGAACTAAAACTTAAAAATAAAAAATATATAAATAAATAGTCCCGATGGTCGACACAATTAAGTTTACAAAGTATAAATTTATTTTTCACCGAATTCCAAATGAACAATGCATTATTTGAAAGTTAATCTGAAACGAGAGAAGTACAAGCCAAACGCGAAACCTCCAGTTGTGCAATTAAATTTTCAAGTAAAAGATTTTTAGATGTGAAAAATGCATTTAATTCGGCTTGTTTCGCTACGGAGGTTTCGTCTTTTCCTTCCAAATTCACATATGAAAAATGTGGTTCACGCAATACTACTATGTGTGTTTCTTTACGCATTGTAGTGTGATAAACTTCATTAATTTTCTCGCGAGTTTATGAATCATTTTTGCGGCCATCACATGAAAAAGCGATAACGATTCACCATCGTGATTTACTCGTAAAATATCTTGTTTCGATTTCTCACGCTCTCGGTTCACTTTTCTTTTATCCATAATGATGGTTTCACCTCGCTCATCCTTAAACTCTATGTCAGCGAACAAAGATGAAGCCAAAACAGATGTTAATCGATCGGATACTCCAAAACGATCGCACATCATTGCAAATCGTGATGTACTCTATCGTGGAGTATACCATCCTTGCACGGTTGGTTCATAGATTTCCGAACAAGAAGGAAATTCACAGTCATACACATCTGATGCGATTGGTTAAAATGTTGGATCAGATGATTCACCTGAATGCAAAGCTGGTAACACAGTCGATATTTCTGTTTCGACTGGCAAATATTCAGGTATTGTAAGTCTGCGTTCGTTATGCTGATCCAACATAAATTCATGGAGTCGATTAGGAATTTTGCCGCAATTACTTCGGGCTGTTTTGAGTTGGCATTTACATTTTCCAATATAAAAGATTTGCTTTGTGCTATTAACAGATTCTCTGAATTTTGCATTATATTGTGTTTGATTCTAACAAGTTTCGCGGTAATTGTTAAGTAATCTATCCAATTTTCTAATGATATGTTTTTTTTACATAACCTCAATATGTAATTCCTTCCAAATTTGTATCAATTTTTCGCAAACGTGCGGGGTGAATGTGTGGTATGAGAACATTTTATTTGTGCTTTTACAACGATCGCCAAGAAAAAATAATGTCTCAAAATTTCACACGCAGTTGGAAGCGAAAGATCGTATAACTCGGTTGCTAAACCGAATGCCAACATGTTATACGAAGGAATATATTCTAGATTTGATTCTGACGTTGATTCTGGCTGCGTCTCCATCTCTACATCTTCTGGATTATCAACATCCACTGGATTATCCATATTTTTTATATCTTCTATCAAAAAAAAATTACATTAATATTTGTTATAAATTTATTTATTATAAAATTTATTATATTTATTATAAAATTTATAATATTTATTATAGTAATTATAGTAATTATAATTTATAATATTTATTATAAAAGTAAAAAAAGTGCAAAAGCAATATATTTTAATCAAATTCTATTGAAGTTGACGGTTATTCAGTTGATGTTCGCTTCAGAGAATTCTATTGAAGTTGACGGTTATGATGTTCGCTTCAGGGACCCCTGATATGTGAGTCTGAAAACATAACCTCAAATACAGTTTTTAACGAGAAATGGTGTCAAAAAATTTAACAAATGTCTGTTGTAGGATTTATTCAGAATCTAGATTTTTTGGCATTTTCGTGTTTTTGGTCATGAAGATGTGATTTGTTTTTGAAGGGGTTTTTGGTCATGAAGATGTGAATGTTTTTTTGATTTAAACAACAAATTTTTCACAAACATTTTATTATTTATTTTTATTTCCGTTATATTAATTTTAATGTTAAAACTCGCTTAACATTTTTTTGTTTATTTTAAATACAATATATATAATTTCCGATAGACATAGGATTTAATTTTTATTAATTTTTTTTGAACAATTAAATTCAAAGTAGACTTTATGTTTTTTTGATAATAATCAAACATGGAATGCAATAATCGATTGAGAAAAGATCATAGTGACCCAGTCACATCTTTTTTCATCGAAAAATAGGGTTACCAATTGTGATTTCTTTTTTTGTTTCGTTAAATCGTCGTTGTGTTTTTAGGTGTTATTTGGTTAAGGGGAATTTATTTATTGTTGAACTCTGTTTTCATTCCGTTAATTTGAATGTTTGAATTTTTAAATTCAAATCCCTATTTTCTTTGGAACTTTATTTTTATTGAAATATAAGTTCTGAAATGATTTGAAAGTTAAGGAATTTTTATTCGGACGTATGACCGACGTTACATCCAATATGGTGGCAAAAACAAAATGGCGGATGGCTTTTTTCCTACAACCCCCTGTATATGGGTGTCAATTAAAAGGGAATATAATAAGTTATGTTACCTTATTCGAAATGTTTTATAGCAAATGACAAAAAGTGAGGGAGTTCCATTTTTCTTACAACTTTCATTCTGATTAAAGTCAAGGTTATTCCAATGGCAAAGGAAAAAAAGGGCAAAATGAAGGAATTTACTGTATTTATACGTCTATATTCTTTATAAATCGACCATGTTATTCCACTGTTATCATTAGAGTACCTTTTTATAACTAAGTTCTTATTATGACCTGGAATGAATCCATAATTTTTAAGAATCTCAGGAACAGGACAAGCATTTTCGAACCTTTTCTTCAGTTTTCTCTGCATTTTTTCATGGTATTGTTTATTAAAATAAAATACTGCTATTTTCTTCGCATGTCCCGCCCAATGATACAAAGCTTGAGAGTTTAGAATAGAATCTTGTGGTTTTGCAGTAAGACTTGCTTTCTAAGCTTCTATTTTTAAATTTGCACTAATGCCGTCATAAGCACTTTTGCCATGAGCAGTTGCACAATAGTGCCACTCTGCCTCAATGCCGAAATATTCTTTATGATAGAACAACTAGAAATTTGAAATCTATTCTTGAAGTGCTGCTTAGTATTATATATTAAGAACGTCCTAAAATTATACATAGAGTCTGGAATTATATACCCCGTATATTTATATATAAATGATATGATATAAGTGCATGTGTGTATTTTATAATCAAATTGTAACTTTTGTAATCTTGTTATTCAATTGATCGATCGAGATCATCATTATCCTGTATTCAGTCAAATGTAGCTAACGTTAATTGTCTAATAAATATAAGTTGATATCGTTGTGAAATTATTTATTCTTTTAATAATTGTAATCTATTGGATTAATGTTAATATATAAAAGTGGCGACAAAGATGGGATCACCTAGTGTATTCTTGCATAATAGTAACTAGATAGTTTTATAAAATAATGAAAAAAAATTTTTTTTTATTTTTCTCTAACGTGACCGTTATCAAGTTAAACAAAAAATTAAAATTAATTAAAATAAAGATTTTGTCAAAGTTGTTATAAGTTAACTCGTGAAGTGAATGTTAAATCAAAATCAGCTGATAAAAATTAAAAAAGAGACTGAGACGTATAAAAAAAGTATTAGGATGGTTGGTAAATTGAAGGAAGTAATTGGGTCGCCTATGAAGATCGCCTTAAGCAATATTTCATAGCAAATAAAATCGCAGAAGAAGACAAGATGGCTACATTTATCACCATTATTGGAGCTGGACTATACGAAACCATGGACTAAATGAAGCTAACCATTCCATTTTTGCCAAGTGAAAAAACTTTAGATGAATGTTTGGTTCTTTTAAAAAAGCATTTTTCAAAAAAGTGGAATATACGGACCGAAAGGGCAAAATTTCATAAATCAAAACAAGAAGAGGGTGAGTCTGTAAATGAATTTATTATAAGATTACAGTCAATGGTGTCGTCATGCGATGTCGGTGGATTTCTTGAAAAAGAAAAGTATAAAAAGTACGCAGAGCTTAAACACGTGCTAATTGAAGAAGCGTTATTGGACCGTTTTATTGTGGGGATACGAGACGAGCGTATTTTTCAAGCGCTTTTAAATGTTAAATCAGATGAAGAAAATTTTGAGTCAGCATGTGAGTTGGCTTTAAATCTAGAATTGGGGTTCGCAGAAACCAAAGTTAATCAAACTAAAGCGATTGCAGTAATTTCTAGTGGTATGTATGCAGGTACATGTGGTGCTATAAATTATCGAGGTCGCAGTCCTTCAAGGTCATCGGATCATTTTCGTCAAAATTCAGTTGAAAGTTACAGGAATGATAGTCAAGGTCAATTTAAACGAAATTCATACGAAAGTCATCGTTACTGATCACCAGTTCGATACAATCGAATAGGGAAATGCCGTCGCTGCGGGAAGGTTGGGAGACATCAAGAAAAATTTTGTCCTGCTTTAGAATGGACTTGCTACTCCTGTAATGAAAAAGGACATACATCAACAGTTTGTTACAATCACACAGAACCTAAACATTTTAAGGCCATATACCAAATATCATATGGGAATATTCCACTTACATGCCAGCTTAGAATCGAGGATCAAACCATCATTTTCGAAGTAGATACTGGTGCAGCGACAACAGCTATATCCAAAGATGAGTATTTAGATAAGTTTAAAATTATTAAATTACAACCAAATGTAAAAGATTATTTCGATATTTCAGGTGAATATATCAAAATTATTGGCAAAATTTCTGTGAAGGTTAAAAAAAGCAATGATGACGAAGACCCCAAGGTGTTGGAAATGGTAATTATTGATGCGAAACGCTCTTTTCGTCCGTTGCTTGGTCGCGATTGGTTGGATATTATAGAACCAAGTTGGAGGAATAATTTATTTTCTGAAACAGATAATTCGGTCGAATATGAAAGGTTATCAATATGTAAGCAAATTGAAAATGAGAATGTAAGTCTAGGTATGCTTGAATATATTGCAAATAATTTTTCAAATATCGTAAATAATAGTTTAGTCTGTCCAATTAAAGGATACGTGGCGGATATTGTATTATCAGAAGACGCTGCTCCTATTTTCCACGCAGCATATTCTGTTCCATATCGTCTTAAGGATCAAGTAGATAAAGAAATTGATCGTTTAGTAAATGAGAAGATTTTGTTACCAGTTAAATATAGTCAATATGCCGGTCCTGTTGTAGTGGTACCTAAAAAAGATGGAAGTGTTCGTCTGTGTATTGACTGCAAGGTGACCATTAATCGTTTTGTTCAAATAGAGCATTATCCTCTTCCAAAAGTTGAGGATATTTTTGCTAGTTTAACAAACTGCAAGGTTTTTTCTGTAATTGACCTTACTGGAGCATATCAACAGCTTCTATTAACTCCTCACTCACAGGAATATATGACAATTAATACACAGAAAGGGTTGTTTAGGTATACTCGCTTGCCGTTTGGTGTCTCATCTGCACCATCTATATTTCAAAGCGTAGCTGATAGAATTTTAAATTTCATGGAAAAAAGTTAGGTGCTATCTTGATGATATTGTAGGAGGATCAACCTTGGAAGAGTGTCGCGAAAAAACAATAGAAGTCTTAAAACGATTAAGTCAGCATAACGTTCGTATTAATTTAAAAAAATGTAAGTTCTTGGAAAAATTCGTCGAATATCTGGGTCATGTGATATCAGGAAGTGGCGTATACCCGAACAACTCAAAAATTGAAGCAATAACAAACGCTCCTGCGCCTTCAAATTTGCAACAATTGCAATCATACTTGGGATTGTTAAACTATTACGGTAAATTTATACCAAACCTATCGACAGAACTTCATACTCTCCATCAGTTACTGCGTGATGGCGTTGAGTTTAATTGGACTACAGATTGTGAAAAAGTTTTTCAAAATAGCAAAAAGCTGATATTAAATAACAAGGTACTAGAACTTTTCGATCCAGACAAGCCTATTTTTATTACTTCTGATGCTAGGCCGTATGGAGTTGGTTGTGTGATGTCACATATCGTAAATGGCATAGAAAAACCTGTGATGTTTGCTTCTAGCACCCTCTCTTCTGCTGAACGCAACTACATAGAGAAGCTCTAGCCGTTATTTTTGGAGTCAAAAAGTTTGAAAAATATTTGTTAGGGAAAGAATTTACAATCTGTACGGATCACCAAAGCTTACAAGAAATATTTCATCCGAAAAAAGGTACTACTACCGTCGCAATTGCTCGATTGCAAAGATGGTCTGTGTATTTATCAATGTTTAAATATAACATCAAATATAAGCCAGCAAAAAAAGTAGCAAATGCAGACGCTTTGTCGCGCTTACCTCTTGATGGTGAAACATTTGTGGAGGAAATTAAAATTTGTTATTTTAACCAAGCGCATAAAAGTCTTATAAATTTTCAAAAAATCAAGGAGTCTATGGCAAATGATGAAGTCTTGTGTCAAGTTTACGATTTTGTTTTGAATGGATGGCCTAAAACAATACCCAACCAATTAAAATCATATTTCTCAAAGTCAAACGTTTTAGGTACGGAAGATAGTTGTTTGTTTTATGGTAATCGAATTATAATTCCTGAATCACTCAGAGTCGAAATTCTTCAACTTTTGCACGAAAATCATACAGGAATTGTGAAAATGAAGATGATAGCACGGTCTTATGTGTGGTGGAACCACATTGATTCTGATATAGAAACATTTGTAAAATCATGTCTAATTTGCCAACAGTCGCAGAACATCCCGAGGGAAAAAATTCAGTCAAAATGGTTAGATAGTGAATACCCAATGGAAAGAGTGCCTTTGGATTTTTTCTATTTTGCTGGGAAAGAGTTTTTAGTTTTCGTTGATTCATACTCCAAGTATATGGATGTTATTCCCATAAATTCAATAAATGCTACTACAGTTATTGAAAAACTGTTAATTATTATGTCAAGTCTAGGGTTGGTTACAAAAATTGTGACAGACAATGGTCCACCTTTCCAAGGTTATGAATTTAAAAAATTTTGTGATGCACACAACATTAAACTTTTACATTCTCCGCCGTATCATCCTTCATCGAATGGACAGGCAGAACGTTATGTGCAAACGGTTAAAAATTCTCTGTATAAGTATTTGTCTGGTCCAGAAAATAAATTATCAATTCAAGATCGAATTAGTAAATTTTTATTTTACAATCGAAATACGCCGAATAGTACAACAAACCGAACTCCCTCTGAATTGCTTTTTTGTTATAAACCTAAAACATTTTTTGATGCGATTCACCCTAATATCAAGATATCTAATAAAAATTATAATGTAGGAAATGAGGAAAAAAAGTTAAAATTAACGAAAGTGAAAATAAATATATAGAACCAATAAAATTATATAATAGAGCTAGTCAAAAATTTCAAGTTGGTGACAAAGTTCTTTATCGTAATCATTTTAGAAGCAGTATAAAATGGTTGCCAGCCCGAGTTGTAGAGTGCATAAGTCCTCTTACATATTTGATTAATGTTCAAAACCATATTAGATTTGTCCAAGAAAATCAGATCAGAGGAAGTGATCTGGATGACGATGAACATCCAGGATTGAGGCTGGATCAATTCGAGTCTCACGATAATAATTTTGAAAAAAATCAGTCATTACAAAATAGTTTTGAAACAGTTGAAATGTGTCGAAAAAGAACTTTGTCCACATCGCCTGAAAGTCCACGTATAAGGAAGTCGAAAAGGGTTAGAAGAGAACCTAATAGATTACGATACAATAGTTTTTAACAAATTATAGTTAATGTCAAACTTAAACAATTGTGTTGTTGTAATTGTAAAATATATTGTCTTAGGATTATAGTTTAAATTAAACGGGGGAGAGTTATTATATATTAAGAACGTCCTAAAATTATACATAGAGTCTGGAATTATATACCCCGTATATTTATATATAAATGATATGATATAAGTGTATGTGTGTATTTTATAATCAAATTGTAACTTTTGTAATCTTGTTATGTAACGTTGTCTTGAGACACCGTTATGCCCGGGATATATATTTGAAATTAACTATAATTCCAACAAAAAAAACAATTCAATATGGTCTTTTACCAGAAAAAATCCCTATCTAAGTAAATACTGCTTAATGATCCATCTTAGACAAAAAAAAATTAATCAAGATCGAAAAAAAATAGAAACAGTCATATTCACAAAAATGACGATATAAAAACGTATATACACTTGAATATGCTGAAGGTATATATATATATATATATATATATATATATATATATATATATATATATATATATACATATATATATATATATATATATATATATATATATATATATATATATAAATATATATATATATATATATATATATATATATATATATATATATATATATATATATATATATATATATATATATATATATATATACAGTAGACGGCAAAAAAAAGTAAACAAACCTAACAATCTTACACAATCATCTCTAAATGTTTCGATTAATTTGAAAATCTAAAAACCAGAGTCAAAACCTAACAAGTATTTATTTGGTAATAAAATCACAATATTTATGTTAATTTAAATCATTTTTTTTAAAGATTTTTTAAATTCAATATATGGTTTTGAATCAGCCTTTAACAAAAAAAAAGTAAACAAAAATTTTATAAATAAATAAAAATTTAAAATTAATACTTTGTGTGTCCTCCCTTGTTTTGAATAACTGCCTCCAACCTTCTGGGCATACTTTCAACAAGAGCTTTTAAGTATTCCTCTCTAATCTCATCCCAAGCTACTTCTATGCCATTCCAAAATGATGAGAGATTCGTTCGAGAAGAAAGAGCAATTTTTGAGTCCAAAGATGCTCAATCGGGTTTAAATCTGGTGACTGTGGCAGCCAATCGAGCATATTCATTTTTTTTTTTCAAGAAATATTCTTTAGCGGGTCTTGAAGTGTGCTTAGAATCATTGTCCTGTTGAAAAACATATCTTGTCATTCTCATTTTTTTAACTGAAGGCCCAAAATTATCCTGAAGTATTTTAACATAAGACTCTCCAGTCATCTTCCCATCTATTCTGACTATTCTACCCACACCTTTCCAAGAAACACACCCCCACACCATGAGTGAACCAGCACCATGTTTTACTGTTCCTTGTGTATGTTTAAAATGCAGCCTTTCAGAATTTTTACACCAAACACGTTGACGCCGTTTTGTGTTTTTCAGCTCGAATTTGCTTTCGTCAGTCCAAATGACTTTTTCCAGAACGAAAGAGGCTCATTCATATACTTCTTGGCAAATTCCAAACGTTTCTTTACATTTTGTTTTCTGAGAAACGGTTTCTTCGTTTTAAGAAAGCTCTTAATACCTCTATCAGTTATTCGACGACGGATAGTTCGATCTGATATATGTAGATCAAGTTCTTCTTTAAGTTCTCGCACACTTTTGGCCGGATTAGATCGAATAAATCGATAAATACTGCGATCATCTTTATCTGTGGTTATTTTTTTCGACCACTTCCTGATTTGCGAGTAACATAACCATGGCTTCTGTATTTTTTTATAATTTTGTGTATACCACTAACTGATATTTTATATTTTAATGATATGTCTCTGTATTTGTCACCGCTCTCTACGTCTCGAACAATTAGATTTCGAATTTCTACCAATTTCTGACCCATGTTAGCTGCCATTCAAGAAAACAACATATATCATCACCAAATTTATTTAATATATCATTCTTACCTCAGATGAACAATTAAATATAGAATTTAGTTAAAAGAATTATTATAAATTATTTATAATTATTTGAAAAATAGAAAACAATTTTGTTTACTTTTTTTTGTCCACCCGTATTTGGTCTATACATCATAAAGAAACAAATTGAAATACCCATTTGCATGTTTAAATGCAAATAAATAGTATTTCTTGATTGGTTTTATCATGATTAATCATGATTGACAAAATTTTCATGCATAATAAAAGAAGAAAATATTTTAAGAAGAGTTTTGTTCTTTGTTAGACTTTGTTTACTTTTCTTTGCCGCTCACTGTATATATATATATATTAAAATAACAATAAAAAAAATAAAAAAAACTTCTCTTGAGTTTGATGTTCGACGAGCGCCAAATCCTCCAGTGATGTGTCTATCCAATTATATATTCCTCAGTAAATCCTTCAATAATCAATGATAGGTTGTTTGTGTAATTTCAACAAGAGAACAAACATTCCAATAACTAGCTGCTTCCCGTTTGTTTTCACCATCCAAGAAAAAAAACCAACTTATACGCTTCAATTTTTACTTGCCGCCATTCCACAAATTATATTTTCATCTTTTTATTATTTTTGAAAATAAAAAAATTCTTTCTTAAAACACATAAACTTTTTATTTAATCATTTACTGTATAATGTGATTTGATTAGTACTATGTATATACTTATTTTTGGTCTTATCACAAGAACATAAATCACCTTGTAAACAATGTATTAATCTTGGTTCGTTCTTTTATTATCATAAAAACTATCACTCCCGGAAGAGCACATAAATTCAATTTTTTGTTTTGTTTTAGAAACTATCTCACATATTAACAAGTGGTTTCATTAAATATTTTTATTCTAAAAAGACGCCAAAGGCGATTCACCATTAATTTTATTTTTATATATATCTCACTGATTCAAGATCAATTATTAACTTTTATATGCAAAATTGCGAGCCACGAACCGACTGACTCGAATTCTTTTTCTTTTTGTCTCTTTTGAGATCGAATTCAAAACTGACTAACCAAATTTATGTGCAAATCCTCGTATAAATATTATTTCTGTTTTAACCTAAAGAAGGACAAAAGGTGGTTCATTATCACTCGTCCCTCTCATTAGTCTCTCTTTTGAAACCGACAACAAGTTTTATTAAAGCGCCAAAGAATAGAGAACATTTACGAGAGAATATCATTTGTATTGTTTTTTCAGTCTAACGCAAAAATAAAGAAAAGTTATAATTCTGTTATTTCTTATATTTGTATTTCATTTGTTTTGATTTGTATGAACATATTGTTACGTTTTTCCAACCTTACTTCGAATTGGCCTTACTCTCAATTCAATAAACGTAATTCCCAATCTTTTCCTGAGTTCGATCACTGATTAGTAAGCACAAACACCAGGCTTTATTAAGTATTCAACACCTTAATTGTTTCACAACAACAGGAAAACACTACAGCAAACAATATTCCTAACTAGAATATTCTTTCAACAGCTTCAGAAACTCCAACGGTTTATTGTAGAAATTTCCAGTTCACAACGTTCAAAATAATACACAAAATATTTCTATTCAGTAACACTTATAACTTTATTACACTTATAACTTTACACAAAAACTAATTTAAAGATCACTTTTATAATTTTAACTTCACTATCGCAGGTTTAAAATGAAACTAATTAAAAACTACAAGAAGCAATTTCCTTATATACATTCTGCTTAATCTCTAGAAATTTCTAGGTCACTTTTTAGAAACCTTGAGAAAATATTAGAATATTCGATTATTTTACGTTACGTTGATTTGATTCATAAAATCATAAAACAAATAGACCTTAATTCTAAGAACATGTACAACAACAACAACACTATTCATTTCATTCACTTTCTGTTGTGCTTTGTTGATTTTATTTTCCTGGAAGTGACCGTAATCGTTTAGATCTTTCTGTAATCGTCTAGATTTTTCTGCAATCGTAACAATATATTAAATCAAAACAATGAAAAAAATGTAATAATAACAACATCCAGACACAGATGGTGCGTAATCAGAAAAATACGTGTTGGATGGGTAATCAAAAGATTCTTTATATGTGCAACTGATTATTTAAGTGAGCGTTAAACAAAAAAACTTATTTAATGCAGATCAGGTAATAACTTTGTTAGAGAATGCAGAATTGTGATCACAACAGTTATTCAATTGATCGATCGAGATCATCATTATCCTGTATTCAGTCAAATGTAACTAACGTTAATTGTCTAATAAATATAAGTTGATATCGTTGTGAAATTATTTATTCTTTTAATAATTGTAATCTATTGGATTAATGTTAATATATAAAACTTAGCACCGTCGGTGCTAACTTTTTAACGTTTTTACTTTATTTTTTATTTTTGGTATCAACAGTGTTTTAATACCGTAAACAGCAGCAGTATCATGTTTCAAGCTGTCTGATAAAAAAACATTACTTCTGTGCTTTATTTCCCCATTTTCGTTGTAATAAAAAATGGCAGGAAAAACTGTACATTGACTATTATTGTAACGAAAGGCCTAGGCGGCGTCATCTTGACATACATAGCAATAGTTTTCTAAAAAATCAAACATCACCATAACTTCACCTTCATTAAGATTTCCTTTTTTGTTTTTAATAAAAAGTGATTGTTGCTTGGATATAAATGAGTGAGGGTTAAGAGTTTGTAACTTGACTCCTAGCTCTTCGAGGAACTCATCTAATGATACAATTTTTGTCAATAAAGTTGACCTATCGGTTCCAGACCAAGTACAGAATTGGACATTTAAAACATATGCATCTTCTAATAATTTTCTTAAACATTCAAGAAATTGTTCCGTACCAGGGCATTTACTACATTCAAGATGACATTGATTAGTGGAATTTTCACACATAATGTTCTTTAAACGATCCTTATAATCATTAATTGTTGTACTCATATTTTTGGTTAAATTTTTTATGTCAATTGCATCCAACATCAGTTTAACATTTTGGTGTACTGTACAAACACAAACTATATGTGTACCAGAAGCTCGCGGGAGTATGCAATTTTTTGGTCGAAGTTTTGCAAAAGTGCTTAAACCTACTATAGTGTCCGGATACACTTGCCTAAATAAGCTCTATAAATCTGACAGATTACAATATAGTAAACGTTTTTGCTCATGTACTCGTTCACCATCACACATAATGGAGACAACTTCTTTTACCCCTGCAGTAAGTCTACTGTTTAAATCACTGGTGTAGAAACCTATCACTGTATTTTTAGTTTCTTCGGATAAACATTTGCCTGTCTTCATAGTTGTTTCAGCTAAAACACCCTTCTTTGATTTAAAATTTATAGCTTTTTCTGCTAGATTACGTGTTGTACCAAACTCACGAGCTAATTTTCGAGCAGACCAGGATGATGGAGCTATCGTGAGGATCCGAAGCCGTAGAGGATTTGTATAGTGGAGATCTAGGAACTTTTGTTTAAGTTCATAAAGCATGTCTTCTAACTCAATTTCCCTAAGAGATCTCGGTTCATTATCATGAATTTTGTTATTATCATCTTCAATATCACTCTCTGTTTCTACAGAATCGTTGGAGCACGCCATGGAAACTGTAGAGAATCATTGGATTTTTCGAGAGATATGCTATCGCTGTTTGATTGATTATTAAATTTTTTTATACATTTTGAGCAAATCTTGACTGTTTTCGTCTGTTTTTCATTTATTTTTACTTTTTTTATTTTAAAGTTTCAACCACCATATCAGTGGGTTTTCTTTTTGTTTTGCGCCTAGATGTCGGTGGAGTCTGATCATCCAAGTTAGAAGATGTTGGTGGTGTAGAATTGGTTTGAGATGGGTCTGTTGCATATTGAGGTTATACCAAATGCATGCATTTGGTCGAAGCACTTCCAACTTTGACGTGACTCCCACTCATCTCCATTCGCCGTTAAGAGCTCCTAAGAAATTGTATTTAGTTAAAACGTTTATATAAACTCAAATTTAAATAATTACTTACTTTATAGTTTTTAAACAAGTTATTCCATTTAACTCTTAGTTGTTCTGGAGTAAACTCAAATAACTCTGACTTCTTTTGCACTTCTCTAGAATTAAAATCAAAATTAATAATATTAAAAACATATTGATTTTTTGCCTCCGACTTACATCCACACATCAGCTCATTTGTAAAATTTGTTTTGAATAAATAATCCAGCTCGATTCTCGCCCGAATTAATTTTTCGGTACCTCCATCTGCCACTGTGAATGAGAAAAAATTGATGATATGATGATTTGATAAACATGTAGGTTATGTTTATAAAATTTTTTCGTACTTTTTTTAATTTTTTTCGGGGTCCATTCATATGAAGCTAATAATTTGCCTGGCACGAGAGAACAAAACCTATTACAGTTATAATTCAATTGCAGTAATAATTATTTAGATTTCAACAGCATGCAATTTTGTTTTCTTTTAGATAAACAAAAAAAAGGTGGTAGTCATTTTCCCTAGCTTGGCAAATCGGGAAGGCGTATTTGGTCGTGAGTAAATTCTTTATAGCTGTCGCTTGCCTGACGACCTGAATTGTGCTATCCCCATTCTCATGATCCAGTAAGAAAGTAATGGTTTATTCCATTTTACACTCTAATTATGACACCTTTAATTATTTATTTGAACCCCAAAACTTTTGTATTAGTGAATGTAATATTTATTTACCAACCAAAAAATCTTTTACTGAACAAAACAATTACTTGACGATTTTTATTTCGAATAGTAAAACTAAAATTAATTAAAATATAATGCATACTTTTCGCTTGAACCATTTGTAAAAACAACTATTTATTTCTTATTTCGAACTTATCTCGATCCATTGATAAAACAATTATTTATTCCATATTTCTTTTCTAATTATAAAAATATTTCCTTTTTTCTAAATCAAAAACATTGAAAACATTGAAAATTAAAGCTTGATGAGCTAATTATGACACCTTTAACAATTTTCACTTAAAAAAAAAAACTCCAACCCCAACAATTCCTTTGGAATTTAAGTGGATGGTTGGTTACCTTGGAATCCTTGTTGATCTGCTGGCAACCACCAAATCCAACCGCTGAGTTGCGGTGCGGTTTTATACTGCTCTCCTGGCAAGGTCGCCAAAAATTTTGAATCTCCAGTTGCCCAATTTTATTGATGAAAAAAAACAGATAACAATTTCCAGGTTATGTGCCAATATTTGAGTAGTACAATTAAATAATAACTCCAGATTATGTAATTTTATTATAACTCCTTTTATTTAATAATTCCAAGATTTATGTAATTTTATTATACAACTCCTTTTTTCGTTTTCAATTAATATCAAATCTTAATTATTTCTTTTGATGAAGGTATTCACTATTAAAATAACTTTACGAAAAAATCCACAACACGTTTGAGCTTCTTTGCTCTAAGAAAACCGCACCACAACTGATGATAACTAGCTTCAGAAAAACGAATATAAATTTTTAACCAATCAGCGTTCTGGTGAACTCATATTGCACCAATCTAAAATAAGTTGCCTACGTGTTGAAAATGCAATTAAGCATTTTTGAACAAGTGAGAAATTTGCTTATTATTTAATTTGTTTATTATTTAAATTATAAAAATTTATGAAATTGTTTAATTAGTGAAATTTGATTTAGGTTTATAACATTATACAATGTAGTTCATACACCGGGTGTATAATATTGTAACGACTCTTCGTTGGTTCTTTTCGATTATTGAGCAAATACGACAGTAAAAAGACAGATCTTTAGTTAACAAAATCTCAAACTTTATTTATCAACCAATTACAGCAACTTCCAATTTTAATTACAATAAACTCTATGGTCTCCAATTTATGTACGATAAGTTCCACCGCTTTGCCACAATTCGAATCAATGATAGTCGGAATCGTAAAATCTGTATTTACTTTTCCTCTAGGTTCAAATTCTTTCACTACTAGTACCCAGGCTCAAGTACCACCCGATTATTCCTTATACTTGCAATTATTTGTAAACACTTTTAATTGCAAAATTAAAAATTGATTATCTGATATTTTGTTCGCTTATTTATATCCAAAAACAAATAAGCAGAAACTTCTACTACTCAGCTTTTGTTTCCAGTGTATTTTCTATAAACAATAGGCCACACCTATTCATGCTTGCATAAATGTAAACATTAGCGATATTTAATTAATTTATGCAAAATGTATTAGTTAAAAGGAATTAACTTTTAATTCATCTTTGCCATAGTCTGAATGTGGAAAGCAGAATGTATTGGTTATTTATGAGTAAATTAAATTAACCCATTCTGGACGAAGATTATTACAATATGTATTAGAACTTCAAAGTTTTACATGAATAAGGGACTGGTGTGGTGGACCACAACATCACAATAAACCAAAAAAAAACCCGAAACTGGTTCGATCAAATTTCCATAAAACCCAAAACCGGTTTTCCAGAAGATTATAAGATAATAAATGTCTATTTTGAGCCAAAAACCAAAAAAAATATAAACCACACCCTGGTTTTATGGCTCATCAAAACAGGAAAACCCAAAACTGTTTTTTTTTTATCAAACAAAGAAGCAGGTTTCACGCCCAAGAATATTTCAATATTCAAAAAAGAATTGCACCTAAAATCAAGAATATCAAAAAAAGATCACCAACCGTCATACATACGGTAAAAAGACCAAAGTCTTTGTTTCGGTTGCCACTACTATTGTAATCGGCAAATATCAGAAAAATTGAAGGGTCCCTTCGTTTCGGCGTCAGTTCTGTAAGGACCTTCTATAATCGGACTTTTCTACAGTTATAACTATATAATTAACACAAATATCAAACTGGAGTACGCGGGGTTGTCACATATGATTTTTTTTTTCTAGGTATTATCTTTCGTTTTGTTTAACAATCAATTCCGATTTTATACAATTTATTAACAAATAAATAACGAACTGCGATATTAAATTATCTTTTTAATATCAAACGCGAACTGAATAATATTTTTTTTAAATGCTACCATAAATAGCATTTTTACTAAAATTAAACGAAACAGAAGATATTGATTGCAATATATTTCTTTCATTTCCATACACAAATAGTTTTTTATATTACGAATCTACAGGTTAATTCGTCTACCATACTATCATCTTCTTGTTGGTTTGTTTAACATGTAAAACGGGCACCGAATTTATGTACACCCATTTTACACCAGCAAAAAGAACTAGTTATGTTTATGTATTTAAATATTTATCGTATTTTGTTTAATTATAAAAAAATGTAAGAAGAGGAATTTAATCGTAGCAATATTTTTGTTTCTTTTTTTTTCTTATTTAAATATTGCAGATAGAGTGCAAGTATATATAACAAAAACTATTATAACCTTGTTGTTTTAAAGAAAAAAATGTGAATGCTAAATATATATATTATAGCCGAGGGCGAGACAAAAAGTTATTTGTATGGTGATCTGTTAAATGTAAAGCTACGACAATGCAAAACGTATATGTGGGCAGGTCAGGGATGGAAATTATAGGATGAATTAACGAGAAGTCAGTCTTTGCTGTTAATGCAGATTTTTTGTTTGTCTGAACTGTCAAACCCTAACTTCCAGTCAATACACCCTACACAGAACCAAATTCTTCTGAATTAAAATCTGCAAACGATACACGTTGAGCAGTACCAAATTGTGAGCATAACACGTGCATTTGTCATAAGGGTTGATGGCCATTACAAAACAACAATCCTGGTTCTATAAAAGTACATATTTATTATTCTAATTAAAATTAATCAGTTTTATTACTGACCTAACCTAATATGAAGTAATTTTAATTTGATATTCATTATAAAAGATTTTAAATAACAATTAATTATATTCAAAAAAAAGTGATAAAAATCAAACCATTTAAATTATACCAAATGTATTAAAATCGACCTTAAGGTTTCGATCACTAGGTGATCATTCTCAAGAGAATTTTTTAATACTAAATATTTTTCTTATCAATATAATTACATGAAAATCACTGTTAAAAATGAATTTTGCGAAAACAACCGAGTTTTTACGGTCGTTAGAAAATACATATATAACTCGGATGTTTCACGCAAAAATCAGCTGTATCTATTAATACTGATACAAATGACATTAATCTAGTGTTATTAACAAATACGTACAAATTAAAACGTATGACTAAAAATAAATTAAAATGACAAATATTTTCAAAGATGCAAAAAAACATATTAAAATTTTTAAGAAAATTAGTGAAATTTTTTTCTACTTAATTACGTATAGCTAACACTTTAAAAATAAATTGAATTAAAACAATAATTATATAATTTTTTCTCCGATAGACAGCAAATATAAATTTTGCAGACTTATTTCAGTCAGCAAAGTGGCACTTTTCCTGCCTAGGCAGCAAAGCAAGTACTTTGCTGCCTAGGCAGCAAAATAATTAGACTTCATAGAAATAAACAGATATTGCGATTCAAAAAAAAAATTTTTCTAATCGATTTTTTTTTTTCATTTTTAAAATTTTGCTTTATTTTTAAAGTAATAATTATTAAATGATATGTAATTTGTAATTAATCGGAGAAAAAATTATATGTTCAACTCGGCAGCAAGGTAGATTGACTTCCTTGGCTGAATTCCTAGCCTCGCTCGCTCGGCTATGAACTATCAGCCGCGGCAGTCAATCTACTACTTTGCTGCCTAGTTAAACAAATAACTATACCATTGACACAAACATTTACATTAGCTTTGCTCATTGACATGAAACAGATGCAACTGTTATGGACCCCGGACCGTCCTGATACTCTTTAAGAAACTTTATTTAAAATAAAACACATAACCAACTTTAATGTTAATCCACAATTTTATTTATTTTTAATATTAATAGCTTGACGGTTTTAATCGGAGTCTTCGATATTATTTTCAGTATTCTTAAAATTAATTTAAATTGAAAAACAATTGGAGGGGAGTGTAAGTACATAGGTAAATTGATTTATTTAATTTATAATTTGGGGAAAATTAAAAGAAAGGGCGTGATTATAATCAATTAGTTTGTTATTGGTCAAAGCATACCACTTTAATTATATTGCTTTGACCTACATCAAATAATTGTTTTTCATAACAATTATTCCGAAGTCAACAAACTGATTTGTAACATATTTACATTTTTGCAAACATAATTAAAAATTATTGTTTGCAAAAATGTATGAAACAAACCAATTATTTTGTTCAGAATAATTATTATGAAATCAAAATGCTTGTGTCGCATTTTGATGAGTTTGGATATTAGACCAGGGTAGAAGCCTTTAAAAATAATAAAAAGTAAAGAAAAATAATAGTAGGATGAAACCCATTAGAAAAGGAGGAGAATATTATAAAAATGAAAGGAAAAACAATTTACGGGCGATCTGAGGTCGGGAAGGGGAAGGGGTGAGTTTTTAAGGGTAAAAAACGGTTTATCTCGATTTCCGGCAAAACTAAAAGTCCTATGGAAAGAATTTATATGGCAAAGTTGTAGGTAATAAAAAGATCTAAAACTTTTATTTCAACACTTTTTTCACATAACCTCAAAATTTATGTGAAAAATTCAAAAAACCAAGTTTTTGGTTTTTTATTTTTATCTTTTACAAACAAATTTTTTTTTTTCACGAAATTTGGTGAAAACTTACCTTTTTATGTCCCAAATACGCTGTAATTTATTTGATTGGAAATTTTTATTTGTTCACCTTATTTTGAATTAATATCGAAAAAGCACCCTAATTTTCAATCGAAAATTCACCCGTCAAAATATCAGCTTTTTTCAAAAAGTTGGTATGCTTTCTGTTCGTTGAAATTTTTACTTTCCGATGGTGAAAAAAAAATATATTACTATAGTAAATCTTCTCAGAAAATGCAAAAAATGAATTGAATTTTCGATTCAAAAAACCATAGTTTTTGGTTTTTCATTTTTATCTTTTACAAAAAAATTTTTTTTTTCACAAAATTTGGTGAAAACTTACCTTTTTATGTCCCAAATACGCTGTAATTTATTTGATTTGAAATATTTATTTTTTCACCATATTTTGAATTAATATCGAAAAAGCACCCTAATTTTCAATCGAAAATTCAATTCATTTTTTGCATTTTCTGAGAAGATTTACTATAGTAATATATGTTTTTTTTTCACCTTCGGAAAGTAGAGATTTCAACGAGCAGAAAGCATACCAACTTTTTGAAAAAAGCTGATATTTTGACGGGTGAATTTTCGATTGAAAATTAGGGTGCTTTTTCGATATTAATTCAAAATAAGGTGACCAAATAAAAATTTCAAATCAAATCAATTACAGCGTATTTGGGACATAAAAAGGTAAGTTTTCACCAAATTTCGTGAAAAAAAAAATTTTTTTGTAAAAGATAAAAATAAAAAACCAAAAACTTGGTTTTTTGAATTTTTCACATAAATTTTGAGGTTATGTGAAAAAAGTGTTGATATAAAAGTTTTAGATCTTTTTATTACCTACAACTTTGCCATATAAATTTTTTCCATAGGACTTTTAGTTTTGCCGGAAATCGAGATAAACCGTTTTTTACCCTTAAAAACTCACCCCTTCCCCTTCCCGACCTCAGATCGCCCGTAAATTGTTTTTCCTTTCATTTGTATAATATTCTCCTCCTTTTCTAATGGGTTTCATCCTACTATTATTTTTTTTGTTTTCAAAAATTATCGACCCTGGTCTATATATGGAAATAAGGTTTTGGATAGTTAAAGATTGGGAAATCGAATTGGAGGAACTAGGAACCTTACACTCGCCCCATTTTTATAAGTGAAATTTGTATCGTAAAGATACAAATTTTTGTAAATTTCTTTTTAAAGAAATTTATTTTAGAATAGAGATTTTTATGTACATACATATAATTTAGTTTTGTTTTTTTTTTTAATAATTTTAAATTGTAATCGTATATAATTTTTTAACCTAGTTTTTGTTGTATTATAAAAATATAGGTAATCGTTGATTAATTTTTTTTTTATGCGTATATTTTGTTTTGATTTATTTGTTTTTTTTTTTTTTGATTTGCAAAATTTTTTTTTTTTCAAATTTGTTATATGAAGTTAAAACTTATTCTTTATAATACATAGTATATATTTGTTATTGAAATTTTTTGAGATCGCTGGGGATGTTACCCAGGATCTGTTTGTATAAATTTATGTTGAGATCGCTGGGGATTTAACCCAGAATCTTTTATTTACTTTACTTGTAGATTGCCGGGGATGTAACCCAGAATCTTCAAATATATTAAAAAAAATAGAAATGCTTTAAATTATTGTTTATGACACAGTGTCTGCCCTCATCCGTCCCCATTACGAATGGTTCGACATCAGCGGGTATCTGTATTTGGTGTTTCTTTAAACACAAAATACAGATATTAGAGCTTTAATCATTTGTATGATTGACCTTTACGTGGGGTCGCTCTAACCATCACTATGTTATAGAATAATAAGGATAAGGATAAATATTATTATATATTTTTTTTTTGTTATTTGAATAAAATATTAGAATTGAGTTAAATAAAAACATTGTGAGAGATTTAAGTATTGATATTGATTTAGATTATGATTAGAACTAACAAATTTATTATGTATACGTTTAATTGAATTTGTAATTAAGTTTATCTAATGTTAAATTTATCTAAATTTTAATCTAATTTTCTAATTCTAATTTTAATTTACTAGACAAATAGGATATTTTTCTCTTTTTCGATTTTTTAGTACGTATGTTAAAAAAAATTGTAAACTATGTAAACATCTTAAGCTAAAAAATATTGTCCCAAGTAATAATAGAAAAGTAATCTTAAATGAACTCTAAAGCTAATTAATTGATATATTTATTTGTAAAATTGTTCTTGTTTGTTTATGTGTGTATGTACAAAACTAGAATTATTATTTTCTTAATTATTTTATATGGTATTGTATTTTTATGGATTCTTTTAAAAAAATTTGTTTTCAAACATCTTAAAACTATAATGAGCTAAAATTATAATGAGTTTAAGGTGTGAGTGTATTTAATTTTCTTACTTTAAGAGTTAAAAATTGAAAATGTTTTTAAAAAATTATTAGTTTTATATTTTGCTTGCAGATACGATTTTTTTTTGAAAACATAACAATCTGTTTTTTGCAAAGTAAAACGTGAGTGTAAAACTCTTTCATAATATTGAATTCGCCCGTATTCAAAAAATTGTGAAATTTGTGCTAAAATGATAATTTTCATGTAAATTGAACGCCAGAATTTTCTTTTCAAATAATTTTTTAAGAATGAAACAAATTGCTTTCCAACACGATTGAAACATTTAAGACGAACCGACAATTTTATTTTAGTTTTTAATCCGTTATCTATATAAACATTCGGTTGCATAATCAAGTGATCCAAATAGTTCATATGATTAATTTTAATGTGATTGTTGAATAGGATAACATTTATTAGTAGTGATAAATACCAGATTAATATTTTTGCAGTGTTTTCTATCCATTGTTTATAAGGGTCAAATGCTATATTATTATTACAATTTTTTCTGTATGATTTAGGTAAAGATTGATAAATAAACTTAGAATTTGTTTTTGAGCCTGGAATATAATTTTTTGTTAACTGCATTTGATGTAGATTTTGTAGGTAGGAATTACTACTCTCACTGATTTCTTTATTAATTTTTGTTGGAAGTAAATCAAATTGAGAATTTTGCCTTAAAACTTTGAAATTAGAGCTAGCAAAAATTTGTGTCTTTTGTTTTAAACATAATTTGTCGCAGATAGTTTTATATGGTTGCGAAATTAATTTGTGAGTATTGCCCATTGCTGCAAATTTTTCTAATTGTAATTGTGTGTAAGGTTTTGATAGGTTTTTGTTACACAGACTATGTGGTATTTCGTCTTCTTTTTGACTGTTTTTTAAATTTAGATGAAAATGAGAATTACATAGACTTTTAGTTGTTGTAGGAGAGTGAGAGAATAATGAAACATTTTGAACTAAAGAATTTTGTGATTTAAGTAAATTTTGTTTTACATTTATACTCGTAGCATTTAATGGTTTAGTCTTTACCTGGTGAATTTTACATAAAATTTCTTCAACATGAAATTTTTCTGTTGCAACTGCTTTCATTGGTTGAACAGTATCAAACACTTTTAGATCGTTTATATGATCAAAACATGTTACCGCTAAAGAATTTAAAATTTCAAACTTGTCAGTACTATTAGAGCGATGTTTGTTTAAGTTTTGTTCGTTATTTGTGGTTTTAGTGAATATGTAATTATTAGTTTGTGAAGAACTTTCGAGACTATGTTTTTCTGATCTTTTTGTTAGTGAACTAGGTAATAAAATTTCATTTAATTTAACTAAAATTTGGTAACGATCGCACAGAAAATTGATTAGGTTCTCAAATGTTTCAAACGGTGGCAAGTCTTTAAGGTTCATAAAAATTTTACCGCGAAATCTATTCACTATAAATCGCATAAAAACTGGTTGTTGTGTTTTTGGAACTAAAACGTACATTGCAAAGCTTTCTGTTAAAAATTTAGCCCACTGATCGTTTAAATTATCAGTGTTTTCTATTTTGAACAAAGGTAGTTCCTCCATTCGAATAATCAACTCTATGTTATTCATTTTGACAGAATATTAAAAATTAATTAGATTGCTTTGATAAAATTTTAATTTTGTTATATGAATGATTTTGAGTTTTTCTGAGGTCTGCACTTAATTTTTAAAAGGCAAAAGATTTTACGAATTTATAAAATACATAAATTGAAATTCAAATTCGGTTTCACAATAAAACTAGCTTACGGATAATAAAAAGTTATAAAAATCTTCGACTCACCAAATTTAATTTATCTTTACTCCGTTGATTGCTGCGTTGTGTTGAATTTTGATATTTTTAATGTTGAATTTTTGTTGTAATATTATCTTGAAGGATGGTATGAATTTTGATGTCTTGAATTTAATTTTCCTGGATTAATCCGGTCCCTTTATTGTATGGATTTTACTGTGTAATATGAGTGGATAAGTTGATCTTAAATCTTGATGTTTTGGGTTTATCAATAGATGAACTGTTTACTGATGCACTGAACTTCTGAATTTATATGTTAATGGTAGGTGATTTTTAATTTCTTGATGTGCTGGCTGCTTCATTAATTTTTTTGTGTTCAAATAAAATTAGTTTTTTGAAACACACTTTGTTTAAAAATTGATCTCAATAAATTTTTGTTGTGTTTTGCAGGATTGTTTATGTTATTATGTAGTTGTAGTAACAGGAATTAAATTTTATAGTTGTAGGATTTATAAAAAATGCTTTATATGATTTCTCGGTTTTTATATATAAATTTGAGAAAATGTTCACTTGATTTTTATGTATCGATTTATAATATTCACTTTAAAAAAAAATTCTCCTGTTTTAATTTAATTTAATTTTTATTTCACTTATAACAATACAGCCAGTCGTGGGTGTTTCCCGGCTGCGCCAATGTTATGGACCCCGGACCGTCCTGATATACTTTATTAAATCTTTTTAAAAATAAAACAAAATCACTTAAACTTTTAATAAACTTTTTATTTTATCAAATAATATTTTCTTTAAAAACAAAGGGAATTTTTCCACTTTACCAGTTGACGGTTTTAATCGGAGTCATTATATTATTTTTTGATATTCTTAAAATTAATATTAACTTAATAATTAACAATTGGAGGGGAGTGTAAGTACATAGGTAAATTGATTTATTTAATTTATAATTTAGGGAAAATTAAAAGAAAGGGCGTGATTATAATCAATTAGTTTGTTATTGGTCAAAGCATACCACTTTAATTATATTGCTTTGACCTACATCAAATAATTGTTTTTCATAACAATTATTCCGAAGTCAACAAACTGATTTGTAACATATTTACATTTTTGCAAACATAATTAAAAATTATTGTTTGCAAAAATGTATGAAACAAACCAATTATTTTGTTCAGAATAATTATTATGAAATCAAAATGCTTGTGTCGCATTTTGATGAGTTTGGATATATGGAAATAAGGTTTTGGATAGTTAAAGATTGGGAAATTGAATTGGAGGAACTAGGAACCTTACACAACAGAGGAGATTTTACATTTCCCAAGTCGATGTTGAATATATTCTTATGCTTATTTTTGTGAATGTGGAGGCCTTCCACAAATATCCATCTCTGTTTATTGAAAACTTCCTCAACCAACGCTATCTCTGTCTCATATGTTTCATGCCCTTCGTTCACCAACATATGTTTAGCTATACTACTATGAACAAGTTCTATTCCATGGTTTTGGTAAACAGGTTTCAAATATTTGGTAACAGTTGGATAATAAAACAAACTTCTCCTTACGACAGGTTCAGTTCTCATGTTTCGGGGTTGAAGGGTTGTGAAATCTGATAATTCTTTTCTACGCTTATGCTTATTTATTAAGAATCACACAAGCCATCACACGTTTTTTTAAACCTCTCCAAATTTTGGTCGCAGCGGTAGTCCGGTGAAAGAAGTCGAATTTTACAACATTTGCTAATATAACCGTAAATTTGATCAAAAAAGACGCCATTTTGAATCGGCCATTTTGAATAACTATCGAAATTATTTGAGAAATTGATGTTTCAACTATTTGAAACTTGTAATATAATATTTATGCTGTAGAGTTGTAAAATAAGCACTTTTGCCTGAAAAAACGCCAACTTGGTGAATTGGCGCTATTTAGAAGCCACCATGTTGAAAACTTTTGTACTAATCATATTAGTTTTTAAAGACAGTGCTTCTACAATCATTTTAAAATTAACAATCAATTTTTAAAAAGTAATAGTATTTGTTAGTAATTAGTTTCCCCGTTCGATGCTAAAAAATTTTAGAATAAACGCTCCATTTTGAAGGCGCTATTTTGAAAAATTCTAAAACGCCACGTTTCATTGCAAAGAGAAAATTATAACAAAAATTTTGAGCCATCACACGTTTTTTTAAACCTTTCCAAATTTTGGTCGCAGCGGTGGCCCGTTTGACGTGGATCGTCCCATGTATATATACATATATACATATACATGTATATATACACACATATATACATCACAACCTGCATAAGAAAAAATAGCATAAAACTCATAGAGTGAGTGCCCAGTACTGAAGCCTACTCCTTGCAACCTGCATCTGCCTTAGCCTACCATTTCAACCCTTTACGTCTATGATTGGTTGTGCCACGCAACAACCAGCACTGTGTATTAATACAACTATCCAGTTTCAGTTTCTTCCTTCTATAGAACAATATTACCAGCCTTTATTGGTTAAAATTTGTTCCAGACACATCCGACAACTTAGAATCAATTCACAACTTAGAATCAGTTTGGATCATCCATAACAAAAAAAAAATGACATTAATAATGACCGATTAATACAGGCCCTTAAGGATGATCTGATTCTGTATTTTCCTTAAATGTTATTTGTCATTATATGTAGCACACTATTATAACGGTATTGCGGTAACGTTATGCCAAGATTTATATGTAACAATGATATCTATTCAAAAAAAGGACCACTATGGCCTTTACCCAAAAAAATTCTCTAATATGAACGTTTAATTTCAAAGACCATTATGGTCATGAAGTATTTCAAAAGTAATAATTTGAAAGAATATAATAAAAACAAAATATAGTAAAAGAAGAAACTTAACTTAATATGTTTGTTGATAGTAGTAAAGTTGTTGACGAGATAGCGTTGTAACGGTAGTTTTTTGCGTGGTCATTTTGATGTTTTTATAGATTTTTAAAACTTACACGTTAACAGAATCTCTTGATAATGTTTAGGTGGGACAGCACATTTCCGGCTAGGTGGCAATCGTGTTGGGCGGGATCTTTCCACCTATCATCAAGAGCTTGATGTGCTGTTATTTTCTTTAATACAAATACAACTTTTAGATTATAATCACATATACAACAATGTAACTGTAGATGTAGTAGTTATTTACATCGTTACCCAACCTCCACACAATTATACTTCATTAACGGAAGTGACTTCCCTTTACTTGCTTGTAGTTACTCCAACATCACCATAGTAAAATTTTGTTTTGTTTATTCTGAAAACATAACGGAACACTTGCAAACACAGAAAATACTGCTACTCACTGTACGATAGCACTAACAACCAAAATGACCACACAATTCACAAGTGGAAAACAATTATTTTTTTTCTATAAACTTCCAACTTTTATTTTAATTTATGTAATCAAAGAAAATGTTTTAATTTGTCACGAGTTTAACCATATTGAATTCAGAAAATTATCAATAAATGCTATAAACATAAACGAAATCATTTTTATATATAAATTTATATAATTTGCAAATTATTTCGACAGTATACTTATATTGTACTTTTATTTATATTTTAGAGTAAACCATGGTTTGAGAACAAAAATATGACAGCTATAGTTAGGAATTTCATAATATTAAATAGAAAAATAAATATATAAATAAATAAATAATAATGATAATAATAATGGTTTTTTTGCTTATGAATATATAAATAAATAAATAATATAAATTAAATCTAGTTCAATCTTTAATTAACAGGGCGTCACTGTAACTTTAATTTGTCTTGCGGGACATCACAATTACAATAGTTACATGCTATTGATTTCATTTTTTATTGTTGAATTCTATTATTCTTTTGAGGCAATTTACAAACTCCAATTTAAATGCATTATTTTTAATATGTATATATATATATATATATATATATATATATATATATATATATATATATATATATATATATATATATATATATATATATATATTTCTTTTATTAACGCTTACCAATTTACGGATCGTCCTTTTAATCATCGACCGTGGCAATATTTTATATGACGATCCGTTTCTGATTTATTGATAAAACAAAAAAAACACAAATACTTAATTATTTAGGACGTTATGTGATTTATAAAGAAAAACACTACAAATTTTATAGTAATTAAATATAGAAAAACTTTACCTGGTAAGCGATTTTCTAATTGTTTGATCACTCTGGTCACAATGAAAACTGTTTTAAATTTTCTAACACCAATAATTTAACTTTTATAATTATTTAATAAGTACTTTAACTATTACTTGATGAGTTGCTGTTTTAATGTTTATTATTGAACTGACTGATAAAATATAAAAATGATTGTATTATTAACCAATTTATCGTTCGAGAAAAAGTTAATAAACCAGTCGTAATAAAGTTTTCATTTGTTTCCTAAATCGTACAGTGAGCAAAAAGTAATTGATTGTAATTGCAAGTGTTCCGTAGTAAGCAGGATTTTATGAAACTGATGTTATTCGCGAATTGAAGAACATCTATCTGCGGGTGTCAATGTGACAGTCCACTGTTACAGCGTCCCCAATCTCGCAATTCGTTTTTTTCAACCAATATAAAGTTCTGCCATACACTTGGATATATCATTCCATTTTTATTCACCAGAGCAATATCACTTCTAACTCTCCACTTTTTTTTCTTTTAAGCTTGCTGTAATAACCTTCAATTCAACTAATTAGTATTTCACCTTTTTCCTGGACAACAAAATTTTTTTTTTCTTTTATTCATCAAACAACAATAACTTCGTTATGATTTTCACTGTTTAGTTTGTATTGATTCTTAGATGGTGTTATTTAAGGTCAAATTAATTACAAACAGCGGACACAATTGCTAATTTTGAATATTTTTTATTCTTTTTTTTTATGAACAACTTGTACATACTGAATCAAAATAATTCGTTCTTTAATAAAGATAAATTTACTACGCTAACTTCGATTCAAATCAAATTATCGTCAGCACAGAAAAAAAATATTAATTTTTATATCGACTATATTAATTCGACTATTCCGTCACTGAGATTTTGTTTCGAAATATCAATCATGATTTTTAACGAATTTAAAAATTTTTTGTTCCAAACAAGCTAAAGCACTATTCAATTTTTGAAAATCTTAATTATAATTTTTTTTATAAACACAGCACAATAGATCGAAAAATTGAGTTTATCTTTTTTTTTCTGTTTTGAAAATTACAAATTGAAACTCGGATGAATTAATTTTAATAACTTTTTTTTATATCTCGCGATCTGAGATACTTTATATAAAATCACCAACTTTAAACATTAGTCGCGAGCTCAGATATTTTTAATATTCAATTACGACTTTAAAAAACAGATTTATAGTTTTTTGTTTTTATTCGTAATCAAACGCGTACTGAACAATTATTTTTTGACCAATCTATTATTTATAGTATGTTAATCACTAAATAAACGAAGTAGGAAAGGAGATGACTGTTGAAACATACGTCGTTATTATTATTCTATTTTGACAAAAATAATTTATTCATGAAGCCATAGGGTATACCGTCTATCATACAATCATCTTCTTGTTGGTTTATTAACATGTAAATAAAACGCACAGAATTCATGAACACCCTTTTCTTCAAGCAAAAAAAGAACTGGTTATTGTAGTATTTCATTTCGATTTATTATATTTCGTTTCATTGCAATAATATGAAATGAAAGAGAGAAATTTACACGTTTTTTGTTCTTTTGTTTCATTTTATCTTATTTAAAGAGGGGAATGAACAAAATTGGAATTTGTTAGTTAATGCAATACAAATATTGAACAAAAACTAATATGACCTTGTTGTTTCGAATGAATGAAAAAAAATATCAGGTTGCACCAATAATTATTAATAGAAATGTTTAATGTAAAAATGCAATTAAGGTGGCATCATAAAAGAAAGATGGAAAAGGTTGCTTAGGAAATTAGTCTTTACTGCTAGGTTTTTTAGCTACAAAGAACGAATTTTCCTTACCGATACCTTTAATTAGAAGTCAATTGTTCTTATAAGATGTTAGAAGCTTCTAAACGATACATGTTAGCCAATTGTAGTCATAACAATACTACCCGAAAAACAAAATATAAATTTTGGCAGTGACAAATTACCGTGTAAGGACTTGGGACTGTGTGGTTATTTTTCAGATTTTTATGGGAAAAAGTGTGTCAATAGTTCGTACTGTGGAAGACCTTGGGGCGTCCAACAGGTCTGTAGTAATCGAACTAAACCGATAGCAACGACTAATAACGAAAATTATGGGTCATATTCACCGACATAAGACTGACTTAAGTTCACTGACATAAGAAAGACCTAAATTCACCGACATAAAACTGACTTAAATTCACCGACATAAGACTGACAAAACTCACCAACAAAAAACTGACATAAGGGTGGATATTTTACGGTGACTTAGTAGTTACAAATCACCAGTTATTTTTTAGTTTCCCTGGCATTACAATTACAAATAGCCACTGAAATCACAGACAAAACTATCAATAAATAAGACATATAAACATTAATAATTTATATAATTTTCAATAATAATAATATTATTTCAATAATAATAATAAAATGTTAATTAAAATAAATACATTTTTCGGCCACCAAATAACAGTATTTCAATATCAGTAATAAGGAATAAAATTAAGAAATAATAAATAATAAAGAAATAATAATAATAAAACTTCGATTCAGTACAATTTTAGTTTTAGTTAGTTATGTTTTTCAGCTTCTCGGTCAATTGGATTGAGTAATAATAATATATTTACTTCATAGTTGTTATTTATTTATTGTATATCCGACGTTTCGGCTAATATATTGCCATTCTCAAGGATTATCTATCAACAGTAAATACAATATGAAAATTTTTGGAAGTTAGAAAATTGGAACACTTAAATATAAAAATTGAGCATTAAATTTTAACAATTAATAAACAAATTAATGATTCTAATTCAAAGTTAAATTAATCAAGATTTGATTGAGTTGGTAAAACATTATTGTGTGCAAGTCTAATTACTGTTAATAGTTAACTTGATTATAGTATATTATGTAGTTACATATTATTAAATAACTGTGCACTATCGAATTTAGTTATATAAAACTTAAGTAAAAAATAAAAATAAATTATATTCGAAATTATAAATTAACGAAAAACAGTTTACATTAAAACCATTAAATTAAATTTAAATAAATGAGTTAAATTAAATAAAATTAAAAATTAAATAAACGAGTTAAAAATAAAATGCGAAGCATATGGTCATATTCCTAACATTATTTGTTGAATTAACTTTACACAACATTATTTATACTGTATGTTGTTTTTACAACAAAATATACATATATACAAATGAAATTATTTGATTTTGGATTTTTGTGTTGTAGTTCAGTTATTGGTATTTATATTATTGGTATATATATCAGTTGATATGCCGATTGGTGTGGGTGATCTTTTTCGTTTCCGGTTATTGTTGTTGTGTTTCGATTTTGGTTCAAGTTCACTACTGATGATATTGCAAAATATTGAGGTTAAATTATCTTTGTCCCGTTTAATATTAAATGTGTTGTGTGTGTATATGTGCAATGATTCTTTGGTTGGGCGTCTTGACCAGTTTTGTTCTGTTTCTAAAATCCTGACGTTCTGAAAATCTGGATAGTGATTATGATTGATATGGTGGTCCATTAGTGCAGTTTTCGGTGTGTTGGGATCAGTCTTAAGTCGTTATAACCAACTAATTTACATACAATACGGTCGAAACAAACAATTCAAAATTTTATTTTTGTTTGTTGTAGCGATAGTTCGCTCTTTTTAATAATTCTTTTGTGCTGTTTTTAATTTGTTGGATGGTAACTGGTTTCTCAGCATTCAAATAATTTTGAACTTCTTTTAAAAACTCAATCACAAAACTATGCTGATTGAAGATTAATTTAGTTATATCTATAAGTATTCCTTCAAGTCTTTTATTCGTCCATGTATGGAGTACTGCTGTCATGTTTGGGGAGGTGCTTGTCAGTCAACAATAAAATGTCTAGACTCTGTACAGAGAAAAGCAATACGGTTGATTGGTAATACCGAACTAACGGACCAGCTTGATTCACTCCAGCACAGAAGAAATGTGGCTGAATTGTCAATCTACTATAAATATAACTTAAGCGAATTCTCCTCTAAGGAAATTCAAAATATCCTTCCCTCGTGTGCGCAGTATAACCGACAAACAAGAGCTGCCGAGTTATCCCATCCATTTGTTGTACAAATACCTCGTTATAGAACTGTGTCCTTTCAGAACGACTATTTTAATAGAGTGGCCAAATTGTGGAACTCAATGCCTCCCTCTGTATTTCCCGATGAATTTTCCCCTCAGACATTTAAAGAAAATGTCCATAATCATTTAAAACAATTAGTATAGTTATCCCTATATCGCCATTCCTTCCATTTTCCTCATCTCCTTCCTTTATCGTTGACATGGTATCTTCGGATATTCAAAGAGTCTAAATAATGAATATATCATATTTAGTGTGCTGAACATGTCTAACTAATTAATAAAACAAAAATTAAATAATAATTAAATTAAAGTAATGAAAAGTATATTAATATATTATAATACTTAATAGGTAATAATTAAAAAAAAAATGAAAAAAATTAAGTACTTTTTGTAAGAGATGATTGCCCGGACCATGAGTATTTTAAAATCAAGTCGTAGCTTAATAGATGCTCAAATATATTTTTTAATATTTTATTTGTATTTTCACTTTTAAAATTATACAAGTACAGAGTCTAGTAAAAATAAATTACTTTAGAATTTGAAATTGGGTTCGAACATGAGCAAAAAATGTTTACCATTTGTTCCATATAATTCTTATTTACCAATTGCGAATTAATCCTTGTAAGCTCCTCCACAGTTGTCATTGGTAGTTTGGGTGATATAAAATCTTTATTTTTTGTGATTTTTCTGTTCCTATTTTTTATTGTTATTAATAAATTTTCCAAATATTCTTTTGTGATGATTTGATTGGATATTATTTCTTCCTGATTTTTTAAAATTACAGACTGATTTTCTTTAATGGTTTTTACATCTTGCTTTACATCTTTTATATCATTTTCAAGTTTTTCAATTTTTTCGGCTTATGTTTCTGCTTTTACGACGAAACAATTACTTCTAAAAACAGGAGTAGCGGTGTGTTGGTCTATTAGTAATGAATTTTCGTCTATTTCAATATCAATATTTCGAAAATCAATATCAGCAGTTTGTGAAACATCATTTGAACTATCATGTGGTATGTTATCTTGATTTGTTTGTATCGATATTAATGGTGGCATTTCTACTGGAGGAAGCTCTGCTATTGTTCTTGCTATGGGTTTTTCAAAACAGTCATCGTAGCTTGTCGTAAAGCATTATTCGTTTTACTTTCCGGGATGGTGAAGCAAGTTTTTTAGGCAGAAAGAAAATTTTACGGTGTGGTCTTTTTCCAAGAAAAAATCTCTAAATAATTTATTTAATTGATCATACTGATCAAATATTTTAGAATTCAAATTTTATTTATATATATATTTACGTGTGAAAAAAAGGAAAAGTATAAATAATAACTATAGACTTATCTTAGACACGTTAAATGAAGTCTTGAGAAAAACAGCGTAATTTTGATGCGGATTGGGGTCTTCGTCCTGGTATGTCTCGCATAAAATATCCAATATATATATATATATATATATATATATATATATATATATATATATATATATATAAAAATTTTTGAAAAATAAATTATTTTGGAAATAAAAAATCGACGCTCGAAAAAGATAAAAAATAAAAACTGGTGTTTTTCTTTTTAACATTTTTGGATGTGGTCGTTTTATGATAAAACCAAATAATTTAGAAAACGGTCTAGAATCCGACAAATCTAATTGGAACTGATACTTCCAATAAGACTATACGAAAGAAAAAAAGCATATATATATATATATATATATATGCTTTTTTTCTTTCGTATAGTCTTATTGGAAGTATCAGTTCCAATTAGATTTGTCGGATTCTAGACCGTTTTCTAAATTATTTGGTTTTATCATAAAACGACCACATCCAAAAATGTTAAAAAGAAAAACACCAGTTTTTATTTTTTATCTTTTTCGAGCGTCGATTTTTTATTTCCAAAATAATTTATTTTTCAAAAATTTTTTTTTTCAAAAATTTTTTGTTTTTGTTCGGATACGTTTCGAGGCTTTTTTGGCCTCTTCCTCAAGTCCTTAAAAGATATTAACAAAGAAAAATATTAAAAAATTGTTTTTCTTCTTTAAAAATGAAACAACAAATTAAGATTAATCTAATTAAAAAACACAAATACACAGCTTATCGGAAAACATCATCAAAAAGAACCTTCTGATTCACAAAAAACAAAGAATTATATATATATATATATATATATATATATATATATATATATATATATATATATATATATATATATATATATATATATATATATATATATATATCCCGACCTGGGGTGCTGTCAATATCATAGTTAGTAATAATTATTTTTGTAACACGGTTTAGGCTCCAAAATCATATACACAGGCTTAATACTTGCTTCTTATATCAAGGAAGATTTTCTTTTTTTTTTTGCACAGTGTGTGCTTTGCTCTAATTTCAAATAATATTTCTATCATAAGAAATTTTTATTTTTGTTGTTTCATTGCAATTACATATATTTTCTTTTCCAATTTATTTAATGTATAAGTTTAAGCACTAACAAAAAAGGAACAGCAAAATAGTTTTGTTTATTTCTTTGTAACTCGAACTCGAACACGTAAACAAAGACTTGAAATGATCATATGACTTTGATGTTTTTCTTTCCTTTCTCTCCACTTCAATTACGTTTTCCAAAAAAATTACATACAAAGCGATAGGGTATACACAATCATCTTTTTGTTGGTTTATTAGCATGCGAAGCGTATATAAAAATCATGAGCACCCTACAAAAAAACTGGTTATTGAAATATTGCATTTTCTTTCCATTTACGATATTTCGTTTCACTATAATATAAACGAAAGAAGGGGAATCCAAACGTAACAATATTTTTGTTTTGTCTCATTTCCTTCTTATTAAAACAGGGGAAATAGACAAAATTGGAAATTGGTAATAAATTACAATCCAAATACAGAACAATGAACTGATATACAAGCTCAACAACTAAAATGATCGTGAATTTCAAAATTAGTTTCGCCATAAAGTGACTTTTAATAAAAACCTTATTCAATTTAAAACCAACAATTCCCGCTATTAGGATTACACAGATTTTCCGTTTCAAATAAATGTAAAAAAAAATTAACGTAAATTGCACAATCTAAAGTTTATATAAAATTAGCTTAAAATAATTATAAATCACTTGCATACCTGAATTTGTGTTTTATTTTTTTATTGTTATATTTTAATTAAATTGTGGTTTTATGAATCCTCACTATGTTTATGTTCAACAGTAAAATTAAAATTTAACAGTTTGTTTCTGCTATCCATTTTCCGCCTATGCTTATACATTTAGGTATCCAACTGTATTTGAATTCAATTTATTGAATTGGAAAAGTTTTTCTTAAAGTTGCTTGTTTGTTACGGTTGTTTGTTACAAAGAAAATAATCGTTATTATCGATTCTAACGCACAGCCACACTTGCAATCCGTTATTGATACCAGGCCAACCACACCTCTGAATCCAATGACGCCCACAACATTAGTCCTTCTCTCCGATCTGCCCAAAGACAACAATGAAACAATTTGTGCTTCGGATAAAATGATAAAATCCTTTTTCTTATTTCAAGAAAATAACTTTTATTTCTTACAAAAAAACTTATTATTTAATTTTTTTAATTTAACCAAAACAATAATTAGCACTTTAATCGAGGCGGTGATGCGACAAAATGATTTATTTAATTAACTTTAAGGCATACCACAATGACATTTATATAGATATAATACCGCTCTTACTGGTTTGCTCAAATATCATCAGAATGGATGACATTTGCTTCCATTGTTTATTCTCGTTTTATTTGTATGCCTTTTTACACGAACCCCGATAATTACACCGCAATACACTGACACAAATAGAAAATTACAAGGTAATAGAAAATTTAAAATATATAGGAGCGCACTACAAGATTTCATTACAGAGTAGGTCATTTGAAACTATGACACCCAATAGACGAATGTTTGTACATTCACCTATGGGTTCATCACACATACTGAATAAAATATCTTTGGAACTCGGTCTTTGATCTGGAAAGAATCAACAGCTGTGTTTTGGTAGAGTTGAAATTGACCAGGTTTTGTTCACCCCAATCGGCGACTTTTTTTAGGTCTTTATTCACGTTTATGGCAGCGTCTCTCCGAGCGGGATTAATTCGTTCGTGCATTTTATCTTTTGAAGGAAGGGGCTCGAACGACTTGTGCAGAGTACTATCATCTGCAAAACTATTTATTGGGTTGCTGGTGATTTTCAACAATTCGTTGATATCAATCAAAAATAGGGTTGGCGACACAATTAAATGCTTTCATAAAATCGAATTGAATATACAGGATGTTAACTTTTTTCTTTCAAAGTTTTATACAAAATTTTAGTGAAGTTGAGGCAGGCCGAGAGAGTACTGCATTGTTTTTGAAAGCCGTATTGGTTTTGATGGATTAGCTGATATTTTTCCAGGTAGGCAACATGTCTTTTGTGTATAGCTCTTTCGTATATTTTTGATAATATTGAAAGAATTGAAATTGGTCTGTAGTTATTTTTATCTTGAGTATCGCCCGATTTGAAGATTGGTTTTAGGTAAGGATTGGTTTAAGTAAACTACATGAAATATTGTCAATGCCTTTAGCAGAAGAAGTTTTTAGACCTAATATTAAGCTAAAACTCACTTGTTATAGTGGTTGTAAAATCATGAAGTCTTAGAAAATGTTCATTTACATTGCATTTTGTTGAATCCATACCTACAAAAGAATGCTAAAAGATTAAAAATACAAATTTGATATAAACAAAAAAACCAACAAATTTTTTAATTTTGAAAAAAAAAACATAGAAATATATAAATTTAAGTAATTCAAGCTAAAAAGAATAACTATAGAAAGAGAAAAAAATTATTATATTATTGCAAAAAGTAAAGACAAAAACGAAAATACAAAAAAGAAAAAAAATCCAGATACAAATACAAATATCCATGGAGTTACCAACTAACTGTTTGCATATGATTTTATTTGATTGAATTTGCATATGATTTTATTTTGCTGATGCAATTCTAGTGGTGTCATCGACCGATCGAATGATTATCCCTCTATCATCATTTTCATGTATTTTAGCAAATATTCTTCCACGCCGATACCACACAAATGCTATTACTTTATATTGTTTTAGTTTAGTTAGCCTTTTCCAAAGGTCGCCATTATGAGAAGTGATTCTATCTCTAATATAATATATAGATTACTGATTCATTTGCTTGATGTGATGGGAACAATTGTTTGACGAACAGCTTTCCAAATTTGTTAAATTTATTCAGAAATGATTCTTTGGCTTTGTAGTTTTTGAAACGAGCTATTACATGGAGATACTTTGGGTTTTTTGTTGTTCTGTCAGCTATAGTTTTTTTGAATGAAAATGCAACGTTTTCATTCCCAAATTCATATATATTATTTAATTTATCTATGCGAAAAGTCAATTCACTAGTGAAAAAGAATAACAAATTATAGTTGCTATGGTTTTTCATATAATTTTACAATAGTAGATTGTATTACTAGTGCGAATGCGTTTTCCAAATAAGAGTTAGTGTGCCGCCCGACCGCAGGGAGTGCGGCAAATAACTCGCGTTTGGAAAACGAATTCGCACTAGTAATACACACTATTTTTTGTAACAAGTGCGTAAAATTTATAAATATTTATTTAATTGTTCATTTAATCATTTATTTAACAAAGTTATAAACAAATTTAAGCTTTTTAAATTAAAGTGCGCCGCGCATTTTCGTTGTAATAGTTGTAAATTATACTAGCTCGAAAATACAAAACATAAGAATCCAACTAAAACAACACATAATAATCCAACTAAGCTGTCAAAATTATAAACTTTGAAAACCTAAATAAATTGTTTTTTCTTGCAATTCAAATGATGCAATGTGTTTAAGTTGTTTTTACTATATGGTAAGTTATTTAAATTATTATTTTGATATTTTAGTGCTATAAAAATATTATATATAGATAGATATATGGATAGATTTAACTACAAATCTCACATGCAGGCGGCGTGCCTGCTCGTGCACAAAATATTTTGTGGTCATATGTGCGGAAAAGTAGTTTTTTCTTTTATTCTATTCTAGTACAAAACGCATGTATTACAAAAAGTATTTTAAACAACGTAACCATAAAAAAATAGAATATGAATTTTGAATGTTGTGTTGTCGATTTTCAATTTTATAATTTAGAGTAAATATCGATTATATGTATTATATCATAGAAAAAATTGCATTTCCTACACGAGATAAATACTCTAGCTAGCGCGTCTCGTGATCAAATGTTTACTTGCGAAAAAACAATGTTTTTATCTCTTGTAGGAAAATATTCTATTTTCCATAACTTCGCTTGAAGATTTTGTTTGCAGTGGTAAACCAGTAATAAAGATGTCATTTAGAAATGCTTTCTGTCGGAAATAATTCATTTCTTGTTCGAGCTCGTAGTTTCTTTCAGAGATTTTATTTACAGACATTTCAATATCATTTATCCTTGAGTTTGTTCTTTGATTTGATTGGATGATGTCATTCACTGTTTCATCAATTTTGACTACATTTAATTTAGTTTTTTGAGTCTCTTGATTGATGTTATCAATTGCAGTATTTATATTTTCAACTTTTAAGAAGAGGCTTTATTTTCAAGAACAATTTTATTTATTGACTTTGTAATTTTGTAATTTTTCCCCTGAACTGATTTTTACAAACAGAACCGCTTGCCATCGATCAACAAAAAATTATATTCTTTTTAATAATGGACCCCTTTTCCGTAAAAACCAAAAATTGATTACCAATTTAAATTTTATAAAATATTATTATATGTTTATTTTGTATTTTAATTTTATTTAATTTAAAAAGTGTTTCGCAGTGATTGATTTGAAGATTGTTAATTTTGTATTTTAGTTTTATTTAATTTAAAAAAGTGTTTTGTAATAATTGATTTGAAGATTGTTAACTTGGCACAAATAATATTTATTGGATTCACATGCGTAATATTTGGTAATGTGTATTTGGAGATATTTGTTAATTAATCAGTTAGCTTGGAGTAATTATTATTATTAAGAAATTATTAGATGTTAGGAAATGTTAGTTTAGGAGTTTTTGGTTTTTTGGGGAGTTGTTGTAGTAGAACTACTAATTGGTTTTACTACATTCCTCCCCGCGCGGAAAAAAATTTTGTTTTTATCGTTAAAGGAATTAAAAGGAAAGTTAGGTAGAATAGTTAACGATGAAAACAGAATTTTACCAAATAATGTATTCTATTTGAAAAATTAAGCTACGTTATCTTGGGTTTTGTTTTATGATACAGAAATGCAGTAACAAGGTTATTAGAGGAATGGGTTCATTTCTTTTTGTACCTATATTATGATGAAATCTTAAATATGTGAATCTTAAGTCTATCCATCAAAAATTTTAAAAGACCATGAATTTAAGTATACCTCTGACCATATTTTAACTTATATCATTAAGTTTATTTAACTGATAGCGCTCGTTTAAAATTGTATTTATGTCAATCCAATGTTCTTCAATGGATTTTAATTGGTAAAAGAATGAGTTCCATCTGTTTGGACAGTAGTTCTTAATTCGTATTCGTATTAGTCGTATTAGTAAGATGATTTATATTGGCTTTTTTAAAATACCTCGATAAATTTTTGCATGCATTTTCAAGGTCATGTAATGGTGCGATTTCCTCTATTGTCGTGCTTACTTTATTGTGCAGCAAATGATTAGAGCAATTTATTCGTGTTTGCAACTCAAACGCTTATATCATGTTACTGTCTCGATCTGTAACTATTATAGATTTTCTTAAACTTAGATTAAACCTTTCGACCAAACTGGTAACTTTTCGCAAAATATTATCGGCTATAAAGAAAAATTAAAAATATCCGTTAAAATATTAAAAACTTTAACGAAAATATTTGAGAAATTTTTTGTCCGGATATTGACATTTTTTCTTAAGAAAAACCAAATTAATAAGACTATACTTAAGTTCAATATTTTTAACATTTTAATAAATATTTGAATGTATTAACGTATCTTTTGATGCCCACTATACGAGATATATTAGAACAAACCATACCTGTTAAACGTTCGTGACTCATAGGTATCATTCCTAAAAGTCGTTCTACACCACTTTTAATAAAATGGATCGTGACAGAAAGATAGTTCATTCTCACCTAACTATCAGTCCATATATCCGAGGTTAAGAAAAACCCAAATTTTGTGTACTCTAATAAATCAGCTTTTAAATATTCTTCACACTTATTATTACAGGACTTTTAACCACAAAAATAATAACATTACCAGGATAGCGGATCGTCCCAGCAATGAATTCAAAATTAAGAACCTCCTACCTATTATAAGTTTAACCTAACATTCCAAGGAGTAGTAATACAAAAAAAACAATAGTAAAAGAAAATTAATAATAATAAAAAAAACGCACTAATGTTGGGTGTTGAGTGTTGTCTTGCAATATATATTCTGATGCGATTTTCGTCCTTGTATGTCGGTTTTAATTTCTTCGATCAGGAACAATTGTTGATTGAAGATCACCAAATTTTATTCGTGGTAGTGTAACCGCCACAAAGTCATCCCGTTATAAAATGACACAAGATGACTTCGATTCTGTTATCAGAAATCCTTCTGGCTATGTTCACCGGACCCCTCATTTGCAAACCGGCTAAGGCTTCAGGAACAGATTGTCGTTGGATAACCGGTGAACCAGAAGAATGTATATATAGAGCGGTATTACAAATAAAGAATAGCAAACTTACCTTTGCATGCGACCTCACCCATTGCCTTGCCAACCAACTCGATAAAAAAAAAAAAATAAGAAAGAAAACCAAAAAAAATTTAATTTCATCAAATGTTTGAATACATTTATTGAATATCTAGATGGGTGACAATCAACAGTTAAAAATAAAAATAAACTAAATAAATGACTAAACTTACCCGTACCCTTTCTCAACTAAACTTAAAACGCTACAAAACACAAGGAAGATTTCGACTTCTATATTCAATAAAATAAAAAATAAATTTCAAAATTGTTACTATAAGGAAGTTTATATTATTATTAATAAAATAAAAAAATTAAAAATAAACATTTTAAAAAAGTATATTTTTAAATATTGCATTTTATTTCAAAATTGGCAAAAGCACACAAACAGTGAATAATATGAAAAACCATAACAACACATATAGAAAAAACATTGTCTATTTCAATACAATGTTTTACTAAAATTATAAATTCTGCTAAATTAAGTTCAGTGTGACTTTTAATTTCATCCCATCTGTGTTCAATTTTGTAATGAAGCGCTGTTCCATTGGCGAACCAATGAAGCGGCATAGCAGGTCGCGTACCAAACGAGGTTTTATAGCCCCTGTAGACTAGCTTCAATCATTGTGGATCGATTAAGAAATCCTGCTACTCCAGCACAAATACCATAATGTACGCGAAATACATGATATATACGGAAATGAAAAAAAAAAACAAGTGAAATAATGAGACTCTGGCGACCTCCGTAAGCGCAAGAACTACGATCACCACGTTCGACCCTTACATTTACTCACATATTCTCACACTCTCAATCACAGATACACGCACCCACTCGCACATGCACCCAATCCGCCATACCTACATCCATACCCATACATTTAACAATTCAAAACATTCATCCTGCACTTCCACTTTATTTCCAGTCACATAGAGTTGTCAGTATTATACTTGTTATGCTTTATAAAGATAATGGTGGCACTTGAAGATGAAATATTAAATCAACATAACGAGTAATTGATTTGATATTGATTTGTAATTTAAGGTGAAAAGTTCCGGTTAGCGATTGAATTTTTATCCGATTATTGTTTTAGTAAATTAAATTACATATATAAATTCCTGAACATACACCTTCAATAACACCTTCTCAGTAGGAAGTAAGATATTTGTATCACAGGTCCATTTGCTGATTTGTCAAGTAACAATAATGCAGAATTCCAATTTATCCCTCTTTATGACACCACACCCGCGGTAGTGTACGAATTAAAGTAGGTTTATGTCAGGCATTGGTTTTGATGGTATTGGGTGAATCACCAATTCTTTATATAAAATCCATGAGTTAAATTAAGCTAACTTTTAATACCAGAATCCCTAAATAGCGTGACATCTTGGTTTGAGGTGATGGAGGTAATCGAATAACAAAAAACCCGGTTTGACTTCTAAAATAAATTATAATACAGGTAATCTTGGCTACCTATGATAACCGTAGCCATCATTGTTGTGTGGAAATAAACTCATTTACTCTAGCACATTCTCCTTTGACTCATACGCTCATGCACCACTTCCACTCGCTCATTCATAACCCCATCCACATGCCTACAATAACACATTCGTACACTCACATACCTAACCATAATCATTCATATCTAAAAGAAAAATTCAGATAAGACTCACCTCATGATGTTGTCCAATCTCCCTCTCCTATCCTTCTTCGTACCCCAATCACTACATCATCTTACAGGTGGTTATGAGTGATCCAACTGATGATCTCAAACAAAAAAGTAAAGGTGGGTAGAAAGTGTGTGAGTTAGTCGATATCTAACTGGCCAAATTGCAAACAGAAAACTGTGACCGTAAGCAGATCAATTAACGGTTGATCGATTTTGAATTGCTGACCATGGAAAACGTTGTATTAACAGGGCGGTAACGTTCGGCACTAAACTCAGGGTCCGCCCTTAATCCTGCTGATGAAGAAAGCAAAGGTGATAATAACCAAGCAGGAATAGGTTTCGGTTGACTAGTTGGCACCGTTGAATAACGTAGGTTTGTATAGTTGTTCTCACTGGTATCCAAGTATTAATGATGGAGCGGCCAATTATATTCCTTTATTTTTATAATTTACTAATTTTGCGATAGATGGGTTTTTCTAATATAACAATTTCACGATTTATTCTTTTTATAATTTATTCAGCTTATAATTTGTTTATTTTAGTTTATGACACAAATGAAATTTGGCACAAAAATAAATTAATGAATATTGATTCCAGAAAAATTTTTGCTTATAGTCTAATTGACTCGAATGTTTTTTCATTTTTAAATAAATTTCGTAATAATTTTTGTAATAATTTTTATAATAATTTCTCTATCACCCAAAATAAATTATTGTCTAATTGACTAGGATGTTTTTCATTTTTAAATAAATTTGGTAATAAATTTTGTAATAATTTTCCTAATAATTTTTCTATCACACAAAGTAAATTATAGTCTAATAGACTAGAATGTTTTGCATTTTTAAATAAATTTGGTAATAATTTTTGTAATAATTTTTGTAATAATTTTTGTAATAATTTTCCTAATAATTTTTCTATCACATAAAGTAAATTATAGTCTAATTGACTAGAATGTTTTTCATTTTTAAATAAATTTATCTAACACTCAAAAATAAATTAATAAATATAAAATTAATACTCAAACAAATTGCGGCTTATAATCTAATTGACTAGAATGTTTTTCATTTTTAAATAAATTTGGTAATAAATTTTGTAATAATTTTGGTAATAAGTTTTGTAATAACTTTTGTAATAATTTTACTCACAAACCAACAGAAAGTAATCGGGGATATTTTATCAACAGCTCCTAGTGATTAGTTCCGTTTGAGTAATCATACGACGGCCGCCATTTAACAAATCCATTCACTATCGCTTTCTGAACCATGTATGAAAAAAATCAACTTGACTTGACCATCTCAAATTTCTCTTATTTGAGCTTATCACCGAGAAGTAGTTGACATCGGCACATTTTTACCAAAACTAAATCCGGAATTAGACCGTGAAATTCACAACTTTGTTCACGAATTTTAAGCAACAAAATCACAACACTTGTTAATATTATAAATGACACGCGATTACACAAAAACAAAATGTCACTTTTTCCCAATTAGATAAATTGATTTCTCATGCCAAAAATGCTATCGAAAAAGCAAAATGACAGTCTAATCAGACTAAAAGTTACCATAGAATAACAAAAAGTGTAAGAGAACGAGGCCGCCTGTCAATTACTATTTATATACAATTAATATCGAAATGATAATGCAGTTTCTTCGGGGAAATTCGATGTTCGCTATTTCGTTAATTTTATTTTACTCATTAAGAAATACATTAAGATTGCTGGTTTGTAATAGAAATTGAAAAAGAATTAAAAAAAAGTGACATTGTTTACAAAACAATTGAACGAATTAAACATGATTATGGATTAATGATAATAACCAACCGTTTTTATGCAATTTTACAGTGATTAAGGGTTACAAATCAAACATAGGAAACCACGGGTGGAATATTATTAATTAATAGATGATTGACTGTAGAAAATATATATTGATTAGCGGAACTACGGGTTAATTATATTAATTCTATAACAGTAGTTACCGATCACAAATTGAGCAAATATTGTTTCAATGGAAAAGATTACACAACCGTTTTAGAATAACAAATTTTATAGCGATTATTGATTATACATTGGGCAAAGGAAACTGCATTGGAACAATATTACACAACTATTTTTCTGGTACTAAATTTATGTGGCGAAAGCTATAATAAATGATGACCATGAATTAAGTATAAGACCAAGTATACAGGACAGAATGAAAAACGACTATGAAAAAAAACTTATGCGAATGCAATTTTGATACGTATGAGGAAATAGTGTATGTCTAAACCTCTCTCTCTCTGGCGTTTACATCCCATGGAGGGATTTTGCCGTCTGTGCAATCAGCTTCTAATCGTCTCGTTCCATGACCAGTTGACCCCAGATTTGACATCCTATATCACGAAGGTCTTGGATGATGTCATCACGCCAGCGTTGTCTAGGTCTTCCTCTTCGACGAACACCAGCTGGTTGTTGTTGGGACGTTTTTTTAATCATTCTATCTAATGGTGCCCTTTCTACATGACCAAACGATCTAATCCGGTTAGCTTTAATGAATCCGATTACATCGCGACCTCCAAGAAGCTGTCTGATTTCATGATTCATTCGGATTCTATACTGATTTTCAGCAACTTTACATGGACCATAAATTGTTCGTATGACTTTCCTCTCGAATGTTGATAGAATTCTACAATCGGAGGAAGTCAGTGTCCAGCTTTCGCTTCCAAAGGTAAGCACAGGTCGAATTAATGTTTTGTAAAGTGTGAGTTTACACGACCGCGAAAGATGTTTTGATCGCAGAAGTTTTGAGTATGCGTAGAAAACTCTGTTTGCGGCAGAGACACGGGCTTTTATATCTGCCTGTATGTCATTTGACGATGTTATTACAGATCCGAGGTATTTGAAGTTTTCTACACGTTCCACTTCATAGTCGCCAGTATTCAGATTGCCGGGAGGTATATTCCTGGATGTTGTTAAAAGTTTAGTCTTGCCGGTGTTAATGCATAATCCAAGTCGTTTAGCATTTCTTTCAAGCTGAGAGAGACTATTCTTGATATCGCTTGTTCTACGTCCGAGAAGCACAATATATCTGCATAGCCAAGAATTTGACTAGATTTGTTAAATATACAGTTTTGTGTCTCAATGCGACTTTTTCTTATCGCGTACTCAAGCGCCAAATTAAATAGTACGGGCGCGAGTGCATCACCTTGTCGAACACCTGATGTTATATCAAAAGAGTCAGAAACTTACTGTTCGATTACTATTCTACAGTTTGATCCCGATGTTGTGAGTTTGCACAGAGAAACAAGTTTCGATGGAATACCAAGGCATATGAGTGCAGACCAGAGGTTGTCGCGGATGATGCTATCATATGCTTGCTTGAAATCAATGTAGAGCTGGTGAATGCTGATGTTGTACTCCCAACATTTTTCCAGAATCATCCTTAAGGTAAAACATTGTTCTATGGTTGAACGGTTGGGACGAAAACCACACTGATAGTCGCCGATGATAGATTCGGCGAACGGGATGAGCCGAGCGAGTACGACATTAGCTAGTATTTTATATGCAGTATTCAACAGTGCGATGCCACGATAATTCGCAGACTTTAGGCGGTCACCTTTTTTATGTAGCGGAACAATGAGAGCTGTTTTCCATTCAGCAGGTAGTTCTTCTTGGTCCCAGATTGCAAGAATCAGATCATATATACGTGAGACAAGAGCTGTTCCTCCATTCTTAAATAGTTCTGCAGGGATTCCATCGATACCTGGTGTTATGCCATTTTTTAATTTTTTGATGGCGGCTTCTACTTCTTCTAGTGTTGGGTAAGGGACAAAAATCTCCTCACTTGACGGAGCAATTGCTCGAATAGGGTGAACTTCATTCGTCCTATTCAGTAGGTCTTGAAAGTGGGATCGCCATACTTCCAGCACATCACGTCCACTTGTTGTAAGCTCATTGTTTCCATTTTTGATGGCTGTAGATCTTGGGTGGAAATCTTTTGTCAGATTCCGTGCATTGGCAAAACACTCTTTCGAATTTCCATTAGCCGCATGTTGGTTGATGTTTTCGATACAGCTCTTCATGTGTTCGCGTTTCTTTTTCCGTAGGAGTTTTGCTGAGGCTTTTCTGGCGCATAGATAATCAGTGTGGGAGCTTCGGGTGTTTCTTGTTAACCATTTTTCTCGCATTTTTTGTTTGTGCTCAATGCTTTCGCGGCATACGTCATCAAACCATTCGTTACGTGATTTCGGTGGTCGTTTTCCGATTGTAGTTTGTGCTGCGGATATGATGGTTGATTGGAGCGTTTGCCATTCTTCTTGTATGTTTAATGGCATCTCAGATGGGATGTCATGCTCTTATATGCTTTGCGTTACAATTTCCTGATATCTATTCAGTGTTTCCATGTGTTTAAATGCTTCGACATTCCAGCGCACGGTCTTTTTTGCTTGCCTATTAAATGTAGATGATAATTTGCACTTATACTTGAAGATGACAAGCATATGATCGGTGTCCATATCAGCACCTCTGTATGATCGAACGTCAGTTACACTTGTAGAGTGTCTCTTTGAAATCATGACGTGATCGATTTGATTTTCTGTTCTTCCATCATTTGATTTCCACGTTGCTTTGTGGATTCTCTTATGAGGAAAGAAAGTGCTAGAAATTACTAGATCATACATCATAGCCAGTTCAGCTGCGCGAAAGCCGTTATTGTTACTAGCATGATGCAAGCTGTTAGGGCCGACATGTGTTTGAAGTTCTGCACTTCTACCAATTTGCGCATTGAAGTCACCTACCACGATTTTTATATCGTGTCGCGGGATATTATTGATGACTTCTTCGAGTTCTAGAAAGAACAGGTCTTCAATGTCATCTGCTTTGTCTTCAGTAGGTGCATGAACATTGATGATCGTTACATTAAATTTTTGCGTACGGATTCTTATTGTGCATATCAGCATATTAATTGGGCGAAAGTCGATAACATGTTGATTCACGCGACGATGTATGAGAAAGCCAACTCCAAATTCTCCTCCGTTTTCATGACCGCAATAGTAGAGAGTGTATTCCTTGGCTGTTTCGTGGATTCCACTCCCTCTAAACCAGGGATTTTATATAACTGTGTCATCGATTACCAGGCTACGACATAACAATTTCTTGAATCGTAAGATCTCTTGCAATATTTGTAAAAAGTGAAGTTACATCGAAAGAAATTAGAATATCATCTTCATTGAGAGTGACATTTTGTAACATATTTTTAAGTTCAAAAGAGTTCTTCACAGTGTATGGACGTGTATATTTACAAGCAAATTCATTTTATTTATTTACTTCATTTTATTTATTTGAACCACATTTACTTTAAAAAAAAAAATAATAAATAAAAATAATAAATAATTCACATTTCATAAAAAAAAACAATATTCATCTACATAAAATAAAATAAGTACTCTAATTTATAAAATATTATAAAAACAAAATATCAATATAGGAACTTTGGTTTATCATATCATTTCGTGCAAGTCGCTTGATTATATTACGTGTGAAATACCAAAAAGCAGTTATTTTCTTTATTTAGACACAGGTGTACTTTGCATTTAGTGCATTGAACTCTGTTGTAACCCTTACATTTTGGAAATTTACATCTTGAGGCAGATTTACTTTTATCGTGAACAGGATAATGGGCAATGTTATCATACTGCAATTCTAATAACGTCCTTACTTCAGACCTTTTATATTTTGATTGGTTGGGCGAATTAATTGCAGAAGTCATAGGTGACAAAGCTGTTAAAGAAGCTGTTGATGAAGGTCTCCTCTTTTTATTCTGGATTTGGTTGTAGGTAGTCGTCAGACATTTACCTAAATATAATCTATAATTTAGAGGATCCACAATATCTTTTTGCTTTGCGCCAGACAAGAGCATATCCCTTTTATATTCAATATAACCAGCTACCACCGCCATATCCATAAAATAAGTAATCATACGTAAAGTAAATTTTTTCGATTTTATAAAAATGCGATAATAGCTAATAAATTGATCAAGCAAGTCAACTCCTCCCATGCCTAATAAATTAAATTATGTTATATAAGTTTTGTAGTAAATCTTTTATCTGCTCACAAATACTTAACCGTAGTAAACTACGCCTGGACGTTCTCCTTATTAACGTCCCACGTGTTTGCTAAAATAAAAGTATATGTTACAAAGTAGGAAGACCTCTATAGGGTCATACCAAATCATAGGCACGGTGGCTTTTAGACCTTTTGAAACATACCTTTTATCCTCGTACAAATAAAACTCCTTATCTTGTTATCGTTTTCTTTTATAATTATTTTTTTAATAGATTATGATTCTTGTAAATCTAAAATTATACTTATCTTTTCATCTGAAAATCATACCTATTTATCCGCATAATACGTTTCCGTATTCATACATAATTATTGAAGATTTTCAAACAAAAATCTTGCTTTCAAAATATCACAATTTTCTGATGAAATATAAAATTGAAATTGTTTGTTTATTATTCTGTTTATTTCATAAAATTCACGTTTACGAAATTTGGATTTGTTAATTGTCATTCACAAAATTTGAATAAATGCTCCAGACCTTGTTGACCGGATTGACCGTTAAATTACTGCTTGAGTTTTCTTTTGAATTTTGACTCACCGACTGACTGATTGATTTTCGTCAGAATTGACTCGCTAATTTGTTAAAATTGGCTGAACTGGTTTGTTTTTAGTTTACTGAACGACTGCCTAATTGTTAATTAAAATATTATTTTTATAACTAAAAAATGATTACTCGTTGATCTAATTATTAATTATTATTCCAATAAAACCGACCTACCGACCAAACTTTAGTGTTTTGTTTTATTTCATTTTATTGTACTTAAAAATTACAAAATCTAATTTCGCGAATTTAACATTTCTTTAAATTTGATTTAAACAAAAACGATTTTGTAATTTCGAATATCCCAAATAGTGGAAAATTATTTACAAAAACTAAAGTTTTAGTCAGCGTTTGTTTTTGTTGGTCTATTTATTAGTTTGGATATTGGGAAATGTTATTAATAGATTTGGATTTTGAAAAATGTTCGTTTTATTAGAATGTTAGCAAAATGTTAGCTTGGGAGTTTAGGTTAAGAACGGGAAGTTGTTGTGGTAAAACACGTAATTTGTTTTACTACACTCCTCCTTCCACGGAAAAAAATTTTGGGATTATCGTTGTAGGGAATTAAAAGGAAATTAGGTAGGATAGTTTACGATGAGCACAAAATTTTACCAAGTTATGTAATGTATTTAAAAAGAAATGAGTATCGTTATCTTAGTCTTATTTTGCTTACTGAGTACATAGTTAGATTTACTTTCGATTTGTTCATTCAGTTAAATAATCGTAATCATACAACTAATCTAATCTTAAATTTATGAAATGAAAAAACTTGAAATAACAGAAAAGTTATGGAAAATTATGTGTAAAATTATGTGTACCATCATATTGTGTTTTATTAATCTTATTTAATTTAAAAATCAAGAAAAAATTTCAGTTCAGTTCAATTTCAGTAAAATGATTTCTGTATGCTTACTGTTATAAAGTATAAAAATATAGTACAAATAAAATGATGACTGTTAAATTTTAGTTTTTTCTTTACTTTGATACCTACAAAAACAATAAAATTGCACTTGTAAAAGAAAATGTTTGTAATGAAATATTAGTAATGAGAAAAATAAATAAAAAAAATTTAAAAAACACACTTTGAAAAACGAACTAAAAAGTAGAAAATAAATTTTGCATTAACACCAGCGTTATGTCTTTTATAATTATATTTCCTTTGAAATTGTTAGAAGAAAAAATATTTAAATGGTATTTAGCACATCTTAGCATAGATGCAAATATTAAATTTTTGACTAATTTAAAATGCTAATTTTCGATTGACAAACAGTTTTCCATTCCCATTTGTTACATAAAATAAAAGTGGGTGACGCATACATTAATATAGAAAAGGAACAAATGTATTCTATGTTAATCTCTAACAAGAGAGACTACCAACGTTTATTCCCTTTCCTTTCTGAATGCGCCACCCACTTTTATTTTATGTAACAAATAACAAACAAATAAGTTAACCACATTATTTCACTGAAAATACACCATAAGTAAAACTAGCAATTAAATCACTTACCGAAAATTTAATATTCTTTGAAATTTAAAGTAATTTTAATAAGGTTAATTGCACTATAACAATTGTAATTATGTTATTTAAACATCCAGTGTAAAATTTTAGTACGTTTCTTTGCTCATTGTATTAATTTTAAGTTGTACATAAATTATTAAATATATATGTTCGCACCAAATGTCAAGTTTTTTTCGGAAAAAAGGTCTGAATTATAGAGCTTTTTCCTTAAAATTCGAATCGTTATATTACTGTATGTAATTGACAGATTACATACTACAGCAATGATAATTAGAAATCATTAATTATGTATTAAAATGTATTGAAAAAATAATAATTATGCAACTATAGTAAAAAAAACTTAACGAAAACACCAAACAATCTGGATTTAGAAGAAATAACAATTATTTAAAATTTTCGAAATACAAATCACTCATTATTTACAATTTGAGGCCATTTTTTCATATAAAAATGACATGTAATATGTCCTCTATTATAATGAGATACTCAGTATGAGCAAATTTCAGGGCGGTAAATGGGCATTCAGATCTTATGGATTTTCATATTTTCATACATAAGAACTGATTTTTAATTATCATTGCACACCAAAATAACGATTTGAACTCTAAGAAAAAAGGTCTATAAGCTTTGAACGAAATGTCAAACTTTTATTTTTTTTGTGTTCATTATTTATAATGTAAGGCCTTTTATCCATATGAAATGACACAAACATGTATGATGTCTATGATTATAATGATATACACAGTATTACCAAAATTCCTTCGCTCAAAATGAGTCAACCAGAGGATGAGGATTTCAGTGCAATTCTTTAAGGTCTTTCAGAATGAAGAAAAATTTGAATTTTTTTTCTTCAGATTTATAAAGTTTTTTGCTTTAAAAGTTTTAGAAATACGTACTGACTGCTTCAACAAACTTGTCTTTTCAATTTGGGATCAATCACATAATGGGAAGTTACTGAAAAATGAATCACAAAATTCCACCCATCAAACCTCTCAAGAGTCAAGTTAAATAAATGTGTGTAAAAAAGATATGTAAGATTATTGATGTACGTCATTAATTCTTTTTGTTTTGATTTTAGGATTATTTGTTTATTATTATGAAACTATTTTCAATGACAGAAATTTGGAAAAAACGTTTTTAAAGAAACAGTTTTCTTTTCGCAATATTTTAGTAATAAGATTTTAGAATAATTTGTGATAATTAAACTCCGTTTTTCTAAGAATAATATTTATTTTGAACACACAAAAACATTTCTTTAAGAATAATTTTTATTTGAACATATCTACACGAATTCATTTCTTAGACTACTTCGTAAAACAAAAATAAAGTAAACTCTAAACAAAACAGAAAAAAGAATACTAATACATAGATAACATTACATACATACTGTGGCATTGGTTTTTTTCTTTTTTTTCTAAATACAGTAAACTTAAAAATTACAACTACAATATGTATGATCATTTGACTTAAATTAGTTTGAAATCTTAAGCATATAAAACTTAAATGTATTTCCCGTTCTTAAATTCTAGTTTATCATCTTGTTTTATTAATCTATATTGTTGTATTGTTTAAATCAACTGTTCGTTATAGAATGAGTTCAACGGTATTACTTATTTTAAATAAATTTTGCTCAATTGATAGCTACATAAAAATAAAGTTGAACTTGAAAAATAAAATGTTGTGAAATATGAACACTAGTTGTATAGTAAATAAAATTTGTAGTAAATAATTTTTTTTTGTTTCTGTTAAAAATTATGTTATGTTTTGATTAGCTTGCGTATCTTAAAATTATTGTTTTAATATAATATGCATTTTATGGTAACGATTATTTATGATTAATGATTTTAAAATTATTATTTCTATTGACAATCAATTGATAGTGGAAATTGATTTGATAGTAAAATTATTGTTTTTCAATTTTTATTTTTCTTTTAAGCATTTGTATTACTACCTAAAATATTGTATAACATTACTTTAATAGTTAGCTTTAGTAGCTAATATTGTATAACACTACTTTATAATATTGACAACACTACTATATAATAAAATGTAGTGTCAATTGTTGTTTTTGTTGTTTAAATTGTAGTGGTAATGTTTAGGTCACAATACTTTTTAGTAAATATATAAAACTCATTCACTATCGTGCATTTATGTTACGATATAAAACTTTTATTTATTTAATATTAAACCAACGTGAAGTGATTATTGGTTTAAAACACGGCTAATTATGTATTGATGGTGTACTCAGTGTTGATGTTGTTGGCTAGAAAGTTAAAGTTTTCTAGCACAGGAACTGGATGTTTTTTATCAGTTTAATTGTTTAACAAAAAGAAAAGTCTCTATCTCACGGTTTTAATTTTTATAATTGATAACTTTTAACTAATCACTTATGCTAGCTTACAACTTAAATAGTTTCGTTTTCTAGTTTATAAAAGTATAGATTAGGTTATACTTTAGTTTATATTTATGTGTAACACTGTTTGATTGAACCCTTAACTTGATAACGGTTGTGTGTGTATTACGCTGTTTATTAGTTACCGTTCGACTGACTTTTATTGTTTTTAATTAATAATTGATTTCTTGATTAAAATAACTAATTTCACTACTTTAATTGATCTTATTTTTTTTCACGACCAACTTAATTTATTTCTTCAAAACGGTTAACTTTATTGATGTGTGTAAAAAATAACTGTAAAACGACTGACTTGATTTAAATTTTAAACGATTTGATAAATTCATTTGTGTGAAAACGACTGTTTTGTTTTTAGTTTTCCGACTGACTGCCTAATTGTTAATTAAAATATTATTTTTATAACTAAAAAATGATTACTCGTTGATCTAATTATTAATTATTATTGCAATCGATTTGACCCACTGAACAACTTAAGTTTTTGTTTTTCTTTCATTTTATTGTACTTAAGAATTACGTAATTTAATTTCGCGAATTTAACATTTCTTTTAATTTTATTTAAACAAAAACGATTTTGTAATTTCGAATAACCCAAATAGTGGAAAATTATTTACAAAAACTAAAGTTTTAGTCAGCGTTTGTTTTTGTTGGTCTATTTATTAGTTTGGATATTGGGAAATGTTATTAATTGATTTGGATTTTTGAAAATGTTCGTTTTGTTAGAATGTTAGCAAAATGTTATGTAATAACTGTATCCAGGGATACAGTTATGATCCAAGGGTATTCTTAACAGAAATAAAAAGGAACCCAGTATGGTCTTCTACCACCAGAAAAAATCTCTAAATTAAGGAAGTCTTAGTGGACCATAGTGGTCTACTAACAAGTCATAACAATAATATAGTAATATATGAAAAGCAATTATATAAAGAAAACAAAAAAAAAACCTTACTTCAATATGCAGTGTTGGTTGTGTTGCTGTTTTATCCCTTGACGATAGTATTCACACGCCTGGTATGTTTTGTTACCTTTAGTCGATATTGCAGACGACAAAGTTCAACCTTGTAATACAATATTTAAGTATTCCTTTCCTTTGTGGGTTAGCGGCCTTCTCAATTTTCTCTATCACCTTGCCTTCACCTGTTGTCTTCTAGTGTAACAGAAAGACGTAAAACAACAATTTCCGTTTTGCTTATGAAGATTTATATTTGTATTCAACTCAGAATAAAATTTCCTATTCCTCTTATGAATATGAAAAAAAAACACAACATATAAGGTTTTTTTTCTCTTTTGTTTTATAGTTAAATAACAAAGTATCTAGTTCATACATATATATATATATATATATATATATATATATATATATATATATATATATATATATATATATATATATATATATATATATATATATATATATATATATATATATATAAAATTTCGGGATTAATTAACCGATATTTGGTTACATACATTTAATTTCTTTTATTTTTTGTTTTGAAATAGCATTGGTCAGGAGATCAAAACTCAATTCACATATTTCTAAACTTTTCTGTTTTTTTTTTCACTCACCAAAATCAAGAGTTAGCCTTTTGAAGTTAAAACCCGGCTTAAGTAAGAAAAAAATGAATTTAATTAATTATTTTATTTTGTTTTGCAACACACTCACGGCTTCGATTATATATATATCTACATATATATCTAATTTCAACTGCCGACTTAATTTGGCTGAACGATCTTACTTTAAAACTATTCAAGCACAAAAACTAACATGAATCGAGTTTTAATTTATTTTTGCTTCTAAAAAATCCGAGTTTTCATTAAATTTGGTTAAATTTTATCGCTTTAAATATCATCACTGAACTTACTGATTTTTGTTCAAAATCATACTGACCATAAGTTTTGAAAAATGCTTTGTTTAAATAATCTAAACGAATGGGAGCGAAGGAGATGACCATTCAAAAAATTTGTATATTTCTTTCTGTTGTTTTAGTTTCCCAAACAAAGGAATTTAATCGGTTTTTTAGAACGAGATCGTCAACCAATTATATAAAAAAAAGAAAGAAGGATCGACAACATACAATTCGTGTTTGTTTTGTTTTCAGTTAGCAAAGTTATGACAAGAAAATGAAATAACAATATCGTTAGCATTCTAATTTCTAAGTGAAAAAGATGACAACAACTTCAAACATGAGATTGTATCAGACAGTATCAACAAAAATAAAAAAAATGCATTTACAACTACATGAGTTTTACATTTTGTTTGATTAAAACAAAGTAGAAGAATGTTTACGAATTTAAGCAATGTCAATTGTGAGACTGATAGTTTTGTTAATAGAAATTGATACTGAATCAACACGACGTGTTGTTGTAGCAACGCGATTAATTAATGGTTTGATAATGAAGCAGGTAATGTATTTTTGTTGAACTAAGTTGTTGTTTTAGGTAGTTAGGGATGTTAAACTTTAGGATTGCCAAGTAGTGAGTTTATAAGGGAGAGAAGAAATAGAACAGTGTGGTGACTGAAGAGAATGTATCCTTGACTGTTGGTTGACCGTTAAATCTCACTACCAAGGCATACATTTCCTTCAGTCTACCAATACAGAACCTGAACTCGTTCTGGAGTGGGGTGTAGACTCTCTTATAAATACTACTGGTTAGATAATTCCTCAGATTGCGGCATAACAGTTAGTTTGGGAGTTTAGGTGTTCTTGGGAAGTTGTTGTGGTAAAACACGTAATTTGTTTTACTACAAGTGCTCAAAAAGGATGTATGATGTGAAATAGTTATCGAAACTTAATGTATGGCCCAAACTGGAATTCCTTTTGGACAAGGCTTACCTTTAATTTATTGTTTACCATTCAAACGTCCTTTAAAGGTTATAATTTGTTCATCCACGCTTATGAACTCCTCCACGGAATGCTCGAGGCACCTTTTGCGAACACTTTTTATCAATGGCCTTATTTTGTAAAATTTGTTATTATTTTTTTTGGTATTTCTAAATTGTTGACGAAGTGCAGACAATTTCGCAACTGAGAAAACCTTTCAAGTGGCATAACTGACCGTACCGAGTCGATGTCGAGCAACTTGTCTCGGTACATTCTAATTCTCGGTAATTTTAATGAACCCATTAAAATATGAATTACAAAAAGTTTAATCAACTCTGTGGCATTTGTATGGCGGCAGCTTTGATATTGTTTTGTTCCGCATACAAGTTAGTATAAAATGTCATTTCCTCAAATAATTCTGCTGGTATGTATCTAAGAAAATATTGCATAGGCGAAAATGAAGAATTTTCCATATTTTCAGTAATTATTTTTTAAAACTCATTAAAGTTGAAATCTGCAATGTTTGTCATCTGACTGAACATTTTGTTTTTTTCCACAATATGTTATTTCTGTTCGTATAGTTAAGGTAACTTGGTTCATCTACATTGCTTTCCATTTACTTTTCTACAACCGATACCTCGGCACATTCTTCTTTAAAAAAAAATGCACTACGATCACTTGTTGGCTCATTTCATTCCATGTTGGCTCTAATTGCCCGTCTGATTCTCCAATGATCTCTTCTTCTAAATAGATTGCTTTTTCAGAAACGGTTCCAACTATAATATCGGTGATAAAGTCAACCTTCTCCATCTGTTTTAATACATCCTCTGAAATTTCAAAATCTTCCTCGAATTCCGGTTCGTCATCCGAAAAATCGAAATCGGAATCGTTTGCGTTTATTAGGATTGAGGCTTCATCCCATCTTAATTTATCCTTTTCATTTTTTAAAAGAATTTTTTTTAATTTCGTTTTCACATCCATGTCCTAAAAAGGGAATTCACTCACATATATATGCAAAAACAAACAAATTTACACTAATCTAAAACAACATATAAATTACTTTTAAAAAGAATTGTCATCATTTGATTACAATACATTTATTTCATTTTTTTTAAAACGGCAACCGTTATAAAGATTTGTCATCAAATGATTACACTATTTTGAAATGGTCACTATAATTATTTGTTGTTAGTAAATACTTACTTTTTTCCTTCCAATTGATGAAGCACTATTGATTCTTAAATAATATGTCAAAATTTAGTTGATATTTTAAAACTTTACTTTAAAAATAATGCACTTTACAAAACGTGTACTGCACAACTGTAAATTATTTGAACAACAATATACATATGAGGAGTTGCCATATGTGCTATGGTCAATTTTTAAAGAGACATTTTTTTAGTATGATGTTCAATCATCAAAGTAAATTTTAGAAGAGAAAAAAAATTATTTTGGAATATGTTGGAAAAGTTTGAGCAGGTTAAATATGATGACATCAAATGATGAAACCATGACTCAAATGGTTAAGTAAGAAACTACTCAGCTTGATAGCAAAAATAAAATCATAAAAAGAAATTCTCTTTTATTGAAGCCAGATTAAAGTTTTCTTTGTTTTTAATTAATATTATTTTAATTTTCACAAATAACCTATTTGATTCAAGATCAAATCTAATCTAAAAACAAAAACTGATGGTAGCCATTCTCATCAAAAATTTGGTAGTTTCATTCGTGTTCGTTCGCTAATTTTGTTTTCGTTTTATTTATTTCTAGGTTTTTTTACATGTTGTCTTGTGTATTCGTCCCGGCTAGAAAATATATTTCGTTGTATTTTTTATCAATAAAAACAAACTAAGGTGTATGCGTGGGCGTCTCCAAGACAGATTTTGTTTATTGTTTAATAAAGGAATAGTTTTGTACATACTAAATGGTCGCATATCACATTTATCCTTTAAAATATTAATATTTCTACAAACTGTAGTGATAATATTTGGGTAACACTACTATTTATTTGTGTTGCAAAATGTGGTGCTATTACTGTTTGCACACTACCAAAATGTCGTGGAATTATTGCTGTGCTAAATAGTATAATTGTTGGGCTTATTATAGTGCTATATCTATGTTGACACTAGTAGTTTTTGTATTGTAACAGTTAGTTCTAGTTTTGTTTGTTCACGATAAAGTCACTTAAAATATTGAACTTAAATTGTTTGGTGTTTACAATAAATTCATGTAATGATCGGTTTTAAAAACAATCATTGGCTGCAAAAACACCAGGGTGTCTCGAGTCGGTTGACCAGGTTCGGGCTCAGTACAGGTAGATTTCACGGCTCTATTCAGCATGAACCACAACAATTAGACTCGAGACGGACACTCTGACATCCCTCACCGCTTTTATCCTGTCACACGCACTAACACATCACGTTCACCACGAGCATCAAAAATAAGTCCACAGTAAATTAAATGCAATTAACATATATTTACAAAAGATTCATAAAAAACTAACATAATGCTAAATAAAAAAAATAATGGTTGTTTAATATTACGAACCCTGATGGAGTTTTCATTCTGGAACTTGTGCTCCTTCCTCTTGTACCTCAATGAAACCAATTGTATAACCAAATCAAATATTGGTGGATATACAAGTATATACTTCAATGGAAATTCTTGTTTTATGTCTTCAATGGAGATCCCCAATTAATATCGTAGCATTACCGAAAAAGGTTTATAACAAGAAAAATGATTATAAGCGTTAGGCAAGTTGAATATTACTTCTGTTGAATTATATGTAGTTGTACTTCATTCAAGGTTCTCAATTAATATCGTAGTATTACAGGAAAATGTTTATAACAAGAAAAATGATTATAAGCGCTAGGCAAGTTGAATATTACTTCTGTTGAATTATATGTATACGCGCCACTTCCACTATCCCGAAAACTGTCATATCTAATATTAAATAGAAAAATATGGCGGACTCGTCATGTCCTCGTTAATAAAAATAATATCTCTAATTAGTTGCTAGCGCCTGCGACTATACTTCCCGCTCGTTCTTAAACAACGCACGTATATCTCCAAGGATAAAAAACAATCACCATTAACTTTTCTTTACACTTTATCTACTATCTAACAAACACACAAAAATCAAACTCCCGTCAACAATGCGAACCAAGATTTGTTTATATGTTATAAAGCACTAGGTGTTAAACCCACCACTTGAATAGCTGGGATAGCAGAAGCTAGTACTTTGAAACATGTCTTGCCGGTAGAGGTTTGTAAGCCCTATTCATCGTTGGAATTTACATGGCTAGCCCATGATCGGCTCACACTCCCACACTCACTTACTTTTTATACATTTACTTCATCTTTTCGACACTCATCATGTAAAATAAAAATCTCTCGACCATGTCGACATGTTCTTATATCAATAAATATTGTAAGTTTACTTACTCTTAGCCTAATTCAGCTGTTGGTTCTATCGGCGTTGTCTATTCTCTATCTCACCACCTTCCAAATGTATCCCATATACGTTAAAAGAAATATTGTGGTTGTATTTGGTTTATTTATAATCTTTATAACAGTTTGTCTATTTTCGTTTATATTAACATATTTGTTTATCTTTAAAAAAAATAATTATTAATTTGGCTTTTTTATATTGATTATGTTTTTTTTTTTTGTGAAAAAGTCATAAGACTCCAACTCAAGCCATACTATTACTATCACTAATTTAACAATTTGAAAATTCACTTAACTTATAGAGACTTGATAACTAATTTTCTGTTGTCGTTCATATTAAGATAATTTTTTGTTTCCTTTAAAAAATATTAATTCATTTGGCTCTTTTTATATTGCTTATAATTTTTTTTTTGAAAAAAAGTTATATTACTCCAAATCGAGCCATACTATTATTATCCCTAATTTGAAAATGAAAAATTGGAAAATTCACTTGGCTTATAGAGACTTAATAATAGATTTTCTGTTTCTTTTAGGTTTATTATTATTATCACTATTTTAAAAATTGGAAAATTCACTTAACTTATAGAGACTTAACAATAGATTTTCCGTTTCTTTCGGTTTATCTTAAAAATATTTTTTTTTCGTTTTAACAAAAAATTTTCTTAACAATTGAAAACTTGACAACTTTCGTTAGTAGTCTACTACCGTCTGACTTCTCTATTTTTCTCGATTTTCTGAGTTTGAGGAAAAAATAAAAAAAAAATGGCAATACTTGCAACTTTTGATGGGAAAAAATTTTATAATTTTATATAGAAATAGAAAACCATTTCCGTCACTTGCAGACTGGAATAGGAACAACGAAGGTTATTTTATTCAAATATCACCGTTGAGGTAATTGTCCATGAAAACTTCATATATCATGAGAAAAATTTTGAAATAAAAGAAATAAGACCACGAAGGTTTTGGACTAGATTTAAGAAATGCAAGTGACAATGGTGTGAGAAAGGTTGTTACCATAGGGTAACACGGAATAGGGATAAAGGGGATTTTCATTTCCTAACACCACTGTAGCCCGCATTGCGCGAGCAGTAACAGTAATTTGTCACTCGTATAGAGGTCTATAATAGCGATCTGGTGCTCCGACTAGTGTCAGTTTTGGGCGTGGGAAATAATCCTAGACATGAACAAATGTTTAAAGATCGCTGGGAATGGGATGGGAAAAGGACATGCAGTGAAATGCGACAACCTCCTAAAACAAAAATATCCAACCTACATCATCCCCAAAAGAAAAAAAAATTAGTTATTCATAGTACATATCAATATCTTTGTAATATTTTATTTAATAAGAGCATACCTTTGTATTTATATAATATTAAAAACTTTTAAAATATATTATTAAAAATTGTTTAATTCAAATATATGACAAACCAGATGTTTTCCATAAGCGCTTTTGGAATACCTATGATTAAGATGTGAGACAAAAAAAACCTACAAATTATATAAGAAAGAAAAATATTTATAAAAATTGAAATATATATAATATGCTAAATATGTAAATATAATATAAATATAGATAAGATTTTAAGAAAATTATAAAAAAAATACTAAAATTGATTTTCCTAGTTGAATAGTTGAATCTGCTTTCGTTTATTAATTTTGGTAGTCTAGTATACTACTATCATGTTAAAAAGCCCAGAAATGAAATCGAATACAAATACTCCTGGGTATGTATATCACGTATTTTTATAATACTCCGACGTAGTAAATTATATTATAATTGGTATATTCGTAACTGCAAATTATGAGAAAATAGTACATTGTATATTAAGAGCAGAAAGTACGACATTGCTGCTCGTGCATGAAAGTTGCTGGTTGAGGCGTAGCCGAAACCAGCAATCATGTCAGAGCAGCAATGTTACTTTCTGCTCAAAGTATACATACTATTTTTTTAACGACTGCCGACATTTTTGTTTATTATTAAAAAAGCTTAAATCATAATTTTAATTTTTAAAAAACAATATTTTTTTAAGTAAGATATGCGTTGCTAAGGAGGCATTTATATTATTTAGTTTTTGTTTAAAAAACATATCGAACGAACGTCAAGCTAAAAATTTAAATTAATAATTTAATAAATTATCTATTTTTAAATAAAAAATAATTCATAATATGTTATAAATTATTTAATATTATGTCTTTGTCTATTATGTCTTTTGTCTTACTTTCTGCATTAGAGCAGAAAAAATTAAAAAATGCACGCTAAACAGCAAAAGCCAACTTTCTGTTTTAAAATGATAGATAGAAAACATTATTTTCTATGACAGTCGTTAAAAAAATTGTTTTTTTGTTTACAAATAGCACAGTAAAAACAACTTAAATATTCGATGAATAGAATGTTTATTATTTCTATTTTCCCTTGATTAAGATTTAATTTTATTTTAATGATTTTTCAGACTTGCTTTGCTTTAATATATTTACATTTATTAATGAAATCCAAACTTGTAATGTCGTTCACAATTTAAGCTATTACGGCAATAGTTCCGTTAAGAAAACCAGCGTTACAAACAAAACACTACACATATGAATATTTTTGTTTCACGGTAATTGTGTAACTTTATTTTTTAATCTAAATTAACTTTAGATTTTTATTTAAATAAAACTTTTAAAAATATTAATTTTATTTAACACAACTCGTTTTATTTTTAATTCAACCAAATTAAAGCGATCCTTTTAATCTCGAGTTTATAAATCAATTGATTTGGCATCTCAAAAAAAGAAGAAAATTGATAAAAGTTTTTTTTTATCAATTTCGAATGCTAGGGTTGTCTGATGAATAATTTGTTTAATTTCCCTAATTGTAAACCATCATGGGTTACACCACATATAATTACCTTCTGCCTTTTACATGGCTTCCATCTTATCAGCTAAACTTTTTGTTCTCCTCCCCCACCTTCCATTCTAGCACAACCAAAACAACCCAACTCTCATTCATCATACTCAAATTCTGAAACGTCAAAAACATCCACCATTCGATTGTTGTGACATCTTCTCTTAAAATTTTTCCTTTCCATTAATTGAATTTACACCTATCTCTTTGGCATGACAACAAAATTCAAAATAAGAATGACATTTTTTTATTACGACCTGTTTTCATACAAAAAGGAATAATCGTGCATGGAGTGACAGCCGTGTTAAAGATTTTTGTTTTGTTTTGATTTCCTTTTCCACCTTTATTCCATCTTTCTATAAGAGAGCTTATTTTCGCCGTGGACAGGCGTTACAAGCTTTACTACTTAAACTATTGAGCTTAATTCGTTTGCTGTTCACAATAAAACCACTTGAAATATGGAACTTGAATTTTATCTCAATTTCATTCAGTATAAAGCTATTATTTTTATCTACTTTATGACAGGCAGGTGTATAGGATGCAACCCCAAGTCAAAACTACCTTGGTTACGGGTGCATCCCCCTGTCACAGAAATAATCAGTTTTTCGTTACGAGGGTTTTGAATGGTTAGCAGTGATTTGATCCCCAGCTAGCTGACCAGCGGATCGGGGTGGGATTTACCATCCTTTCGTAACAACCTGGAATCACTGCTGTAATAAAAAAAAAAGAAAAAAAAGGGAAGCTACAGATTCGGTTACTTCATTTAACTATTTTATTTAATGGTGACTGGTTTAATCTAATGGTCCCTTCTTTACATAAAAAAATATTTTCACCTCATTCGAGTATGGTCCCTTCTGGCACCGTCACCCGTTTCGTGGAATTCCCCATCTTCACCTACAACTCCCAATCGCACGCGAGCTCAGCACCTCATATCAACAACACAATATACAAATAAGAAGCCGCAAATACTGGTTTAACATAATATATTTATACAGAAATATTTACATATTATTAATCATTTAGTGCGTAAATTTAACCGTATATATATGAACACTATGATACATTATTATAGAGCAAATATTACCACAAAAAAAAAATTATTTCAATAACGAATGCTCGAAAAAAAATAAATATACTTTACAAATAAGTATTAACATTTAGAAACAAATTGACTTACAGTTCCTCCCTCCAAAAGAGCTTTTGTAGTGATGACACTTTTGATAGCTATGATCAAAATTACAAATTAACCTAACCTAACACATATACATATATATATATTTTTTTTTTCTGTTTTCTTTTTCTTTCTTTTCTTATTATTCTTTTTTTCCTTTTTTCGCCATTTTATAAAATAAAAATAAATTTTCTTTGCCTTGTAATTTCCCTTTGTTTTGTTTTTCTTTCTTTAGAATTTCTTTTCTTTTAATACACTATATAAAAACAATTAGATTCAATTAAATGCTACTGCAAACGATCAGAGCCGATAATTTACAACTAAAGAAGAAACATGATTACAAATAAAAAAACAGCATACTGAGAGGTGGCAATATACCGCCAATTCATTAAGCGGTAGTTGATTCCAAGACGTTCTTTTTTTTCCTCTCTCAAGCTTCTAGTTTCCTTATTTTGCTTCTTATGTACAGAAATTAATTTTGTACATACATATTACATATACATGATAACATTTAGAGTACTGAGTATTAAAATTGCATATATACTATCCAAAACGCTGCAATCAAGAACGATGGCAACGAAAATAGGAAAACAAGTCCTCCAATTTATGATCTATATAATCAAACACGAATCACTTTAATTTATAAAATATAGATTATAAAGTTTGAAATACAAGAAGTTTACTTTTAATGGTTAAATAAAAAAGATATAACTATAACAATCCGATGCCACCAACACTGGGGTAGATAAAGGCCAGCTAATCTTGATTTGTGTGAACTATTTTTCTTTAATTTAATTACTTGTAAATTCAATTGTGTCGACTGTCGGCACTTGGCGAAACATTTTAATATAAATTAAAACAAATAACAAGTGTTATTAGTTTTTAATTTATATTAATTACTTGTATTAATTTAATTTAACTTTAATTTTACTTTACACAACACAAGATAATTATCACATTTACTTTAAGTTATATGCAAAATAAAACATCCCTATTTATAAGCTCCGTTTGATTAGATAACCAACCAGCAGTCAAATTCTGTAATTGTGAAGCGGTGAAGTGATAAGTTTTTTAATGAAAAGAAACGAAGAAATTTTTATCACCGCTTCACAGTTATAGAATTTGGCTGCAGGAAAAGAAATAATTTTTAATTATTTTATCAGTCGATAATTTATGGAAAATTGGAATAAAATAGGAGTACTACTACTACATACAGGGTGAACCATTTAACTTGGCACAAAAATAGGTCTCAATTTAAGAAAAAGTGGTGGTCCATTAGAAGATCTGGAATCTTCATCTTAATAAAAAATAAATAATAACATTATGAAGCCTATCCAAAAAAAAAAAATTCAAAATTTTCAAAATTTTCTAAATTGCGTTCTTTGGAAGATATTGGGTTGTGCCAAGTTAAATGGTTCACCCTGTATACAAGTAGCACAATCGATCTTGTTTGAATTTATCTCTACCGTCATTCTACGGTACATTGATTTTAATCGACACAACTTGTATTGACTGGAAACTAAATATGTATATAAAAATTACAAACAATCATAAAAACAAGATGTTTAGGTTGTATGATGATAATAATTACAGTAAAACGACGGAAAAGCCGATTTGCATTTGAAACATTTATATTCATTTTAAACAAGTGCAGACAAAGCCGTGACAACTTTATTAAATGATCATATTTTTAAATAAAGCTCTTTTTATTAAAAGATTGTATTTTTTCATATTTATATACACCGTTTTAATTTATATTTATTTTTATTAGCTATATCGTTGCACTTTATAATAATTATAATAATTTAATTTTAAAGTTCATAAAAGTTTAGTTATAGTTTAGTTTATATTTTTTAGATTCTTTGTATGACAGTATTTTAGATTTGTATTTTAGATTTTTTGTATAACATGGATTGAACACTGAGTTACCGATTAATTAATTATTTACTATATTAGATTGCTAGTTACTGACTTGATTAAGGACCGGTTGTATTGACATGGTGACGGTTGATGATTTAAATTAGTACAGCACGTAATCTTACGTTTAGTACATAAGTACAGCACGTAATCTTACGTTTAGTACATAAGTACAGCACGTAATCTTACGTTTAGTACATAATTATCAATGTGTATTCCATCTTTCTCAATATCCAACATTTCTTTAATAAAATCCTCTAAAAAACAATCGGTGTCTGTCGGTTTTGTTTTTCCTAAATAAACACCAATAACAAATTGGATTGGAAGTTTTTGATATGCCCTAATATAGGCCAGAATTGCACGTGATTTGTGCTGTAAATAGGCAAACCATCGATATTTATATTCAAATCAATTACACAATTGTCGATATCTACTGGTGCGTAGAATTTTATTGCTCGTGTAATGGAATATTTTATACCAACATGGTAGTATTTGCCTGGATTTACATCACGTAAGAATAACTTTTTGGGGGTTTTCATCAATGTCTCATATGTTTTGGGTAATCCGGCTCCAAGCGGAAATTGATGCAATGTTTTAAGCAACAGATTAACATGTAAAATTTTTGGTTTACAATTACGACCCCATTCTCTCAAAGATGATTCTAGTGAATTATTTACAAGCAATAAATCCTTTAAAATTCGAGCTGTATTCAATGTATTAATAACATTATCCTGATCAACTGGAGAAAGCATTAAAGTATCATCACTCAAAACTCTATTATCTACAGTTACATTAATTCCTTCATTAGTTGTATCATCACTCAAAACTCTATTATTTACCAATACTCCAATTCCTTCATTAGTAGTTCATCAATAGTTTGATAGTATACGAAGAACGAGGTCGTTTTGATTTTCAACTGCGACATTTTCCGAGTTCTCTCCTCCAATAGTAGAGTTTAATCTTGCCGATATAGCTTCTCGAGTATTCCTGAATCTTCTAAGTAATTGCTTAGGTTGTACTAAAGTTTTTCTTGCTCTGTGACCGTCCATTATTTTTAAATTAACTTTGAATCAATATTCCCTAAAAAATAATAATTTCAAATATTTGTAAAAAAAAAAAACAAACAAAAAATAAATACAAATTGAATACAAATGTCAAATACAAATGTCAAATACAAATGTCAATTAAAAATAATAATAACTCTAATCTTAATGTTATGATAGTTAAGTTCTAGACTCAACGTTATGTTATAAATATTTATTATAATAATTATTGATTTTAAGTTGTTGTTTATTGATCATTTTCTCATTTAACTAATAGATTGTCACAAATAGCGGGCATTTTTAAAAAGACTAATTTTATTATACCAGATCACATGAAGGACAATTATTTCTATCTCTTTTCCAAACACACATTGTATATTCTAGTTTTGTTTTATCGTCTTTATGTAATGAATCCATTTTAAATTTGCAAAAATTACAAAATAAAGCTCTAAGAAATATATGTCTGAAAGCTGTCTGAAAGCCCAAAACACAAATACCTGCTATAAAAAATAATAATAATGATTTGGTCCAACACCACAGGCTGGAGCATCGTATGTGTGTCAAATACTATTTTTATATATTTACAAGAACGACATATATTTCTATGTTCATTCGTCATGTTTGACAAGTCTTTGGCTTAGAATTAAGGAACCAGGTTACCAGGTACTGGTTGAATCTGCCCCTCGATATGAAAACTATATACCCAAATGTATTGTAGTACATTGAAAACAAGTTTCATAATTCAGACCCGATCGGGATTCGAACGCGATGCCTAACGCACTTTAGCCGCAGACTTTAAACCTATACGCCATACAATCGGTTTATTATTTAATTTAGTGATTGAAATAAATTTCAATTTCAATATCAATTTTATGAAACCAAATTGATACAACTATATATACTATTTTAATAGATCTAATATGTTTTAAAATAAACGATTTTAGAAAGCGGAATTGAACATACACTGTTGGTCAAATATGTTGTATATATGTATATGTTTTTAAAATGTATATGTTTTTAAAAACATAAAGAAAAATATAAAATTTACTCTAGAACATGAGAACAATTGTTACATTTACTGGTACACTTCGTGTACCAGCTTGGACTTTTAATACTAAATTGTATGCTTTATTTTACCTCAACAAAAAAAACACAAAAGCCCGGGATTCTAGCTTGTCCCCAATGACAAATCCAGAGTTCGGAATCTCTTATTCGTAGCAATCAACCTAACATTTCAAAAATAACTATATCACAAATAAAATATAATAATGCTTAAATAAATTAGTCTAGAGTTGGTAGAAGATTTCTTCTGTTGATTGGTGTCCTTTTATAAATGTGGGCTTTTGTCCTTGTATGTCCTTATTCTGCATATGTATATTTTGGCATCCAGTGAAAATAATTCTGTCCCTCCCAAATTTATTTGAGTTGAACATCCAATGTTCCAATAACTATCCATGCAATTGTTTCGTAGTTTATTTCTTCAATTTCCGGTCTATTTATGCTCATAACGCCTTTCCACGGGAAGCAATCAAAGTCCTTCATCACGTTCTCGACTTTATTTGTACATATTTAGTACGAAAAAGAACTGATATATATTATTTACACATTTTACTTTACTATGCTTTTGTTTTTATTTTTAACAATAATAAAATTTTTATTCTTATTTAAATCACAAAGCAAGTGAATTATTCAGACAACTTAGGCGTAGTCATTTCTATATTCACAATCGAACTTTTTCAAGATTATTATTTTTACCTTTTTTAATTTTAAAATTGAATTTTGACCTTTTTCTTGAAGTAAAAAACTTAGAAAAAAAGATTGAATTTTGTTCAAAATTTAAATATCCCATCGAAAAAACTGAATACGGAATGACCAAGAAAAATGTGATTTTTTTTTGACATTTTAATGAAACGGAGATATAGCAACATTGAGCAACAAAAATGTATGTTCGTTCAAATGAAAATAATGAGTTCTTTTATCTATTTGTTGTTATATTTGAAATTGATTTAGTCGTTATGATTATTTGAAAAAAAATTTTTAAATTGTTATTATGTAATTTAGAAAAATGAAATGAAATGATTGAAATATAGACCAGGGTCGATAATTTTTGAAAACAAAAAAAATAATAGTAGGATGAAACCCATTAGAAAAGGAGGAGAATATTATAAAAATGAAAGGAAAAATAATTTACGGGCGATCTGAGGTCGGGAAGGGGAAGGGGTGAGTTTTTAAGGGTAAAAATCGGTTTATCTCGATTTCCGGCAAAACTAAAAGTCCTATGGAAAAAATTTATATGGCAAAGTTGTAGGTAATAAAAAGATCTAAAACTTTTGTATCGACACTTTTTTCACATAACCTCAAAATTTATGTGAAAAATTCAAAAAACCAAGTTTTTGGTTTTTTATTTTTATCTTTTACAAAAAATTTTTTTTTTTCACGAAATTTGGTGAAAACTTACCTCTTTATGTCCCAAATACGCTGTAATTTATTTGATTTGAAATTTTTATTTGGTCACCTTATTTTGAATTAATATCGAAAAAGCACCCTAATTTTCAATCGAAAATTCACCCGTCAAAATATCAGCTTTTTTCAAAAAGTTGGTATGCTTTCTGTTCCTTGAAATCTCTACTTTCCGATGGTGAAAAAAAAAATATATTACTATAGTAAATCTTCTCAGAAAATGCAAAAAATGAATTGAATTTTCGATTGAAAATTAGGGTGCTTTTTCGATATTAATTCAAAATAAGGTGAAAAAATAAATATTTCAAATAAAATAAATTACAGCGTATTTGGGACATAAAAAGGAAAGTTTTCACCAAATTTTGTGAAAAAAAAAATTGTTTTGTAAAAGATAAAAATGAAAAACCAAAAACTATGGTTTTTTGAATCGAAAATTCAATTCATTTTTTGCATTTTCTGAGAAGATTTACTGTAGTAATATATTTTTTTTTCACCATCGGAAAGTAGAGATTTCAACGAACAGAAAACTTTTTGAAAAAAGCTGATATTTTGACGGGTGAATTTTCGATTGAAAATTAGGGTGCTTTTTCGATATTAATTCAAAATAAGGTGAACAAATAAAAATTTCCAATCAAATAAATTACAGCGTATTTGGGACATAAAAAGGCAAGTTTTCACCAAATTTCGTGAAAAAAAAAATTTTTTTTGTAAAAGATAAAAATAAAAAACCAAAAACTTGGTTTTTTGAATTTTTCACATAAATTTTGAGGTTATGTGAAAAAAGTGTCGATACAAAAGTTTTAGATCTTTTTATTACCTACAACTTTGCCATATAAATTTTTTCCATAGGACTTTTAGTTTTGCCGGAAATCGAGATAAACCGTTTTTTACCCTTAAAAACTCACCCCTTCCCCTTCCCGACCTCAGATCGCCCGTAAATTATTTTTTCTTTCATTTTTATAATATTCTCCTCCTTTTCTAATGGGTTTCATCCTACTATTATTTTTTTTTACTTTTTATTATTTTTAAAGGCTTCTACCCTGGTCTAATATATTTTGAATGAACGGAAAAAAGAATAGAAATTGGTTTCAATATTATTTATGAGAATTCTCGACGTGACACAATGAACGAATACCGTAGCTTGGTATGCTTATAACAAAACTGATAGCACAATATCAACCAATTTCTATCACAAGCCCACAAGGGTGGATACTAAACTAACAATCTAAACCTTTCAAAAAACGAACGTAATCTCCTCATTTATATGAATAGTACTCACCCTTGGCTCAAAAGAGTTCCATCATAACCAAATAAAAATACAGAATCAACTAAAAACTAATTAAATACAAAACACACGAATACACAATAACCTTAATCAAGACCTTAATAAGCAAATATTATAAAAATGAAGTAAAAAAGACATAACCCTCAATACACGTACCACAAACCTCCAAAAACAGAAACAAAACATATTTCAGGATGAGCTATGTCAATGGCATAAAAACACTTAAGAAAGTTTTTCACAGACAATAATCCAACAATAGGCATTGGTCTTAAAACTGTAAAGAACGGTAAAAAAATTCACATTCACGCCAAATGTAGTGCTAATGATATTATAACACTCCTATATGATAAATTGTAGTGCCAATATTATTGCGTAACACTACTTTTTATTTCTGTTGCAAAAAGTTTATTTTGCTTTTTGTTCTTAAGAAAGACAGAAGTAGTGATAATTGGTGCGTAACACTACTTTTTATTTGCGTTCCAAGATGTGGTGCCACTACTATTTACATACTACCAAAACGTTGTGGCGTTATTGTTGTACTAACTAGTATGATGGGCTATATCTACGTTGACACTAGTAGTTTTGTTTAGAGCACTTAAAACATTGGACTTAGATTCACGAAACACTCACTTAATATCCGGAACTTGAATTTTATCTCAATTTTATTATTAAAAGATTGTACTTCTTTTTATATTTATATACACCGTTTTTTATTATTTGCACTTTATAATAATTATAATTAATTTAATTCTACAGTTCTATTAATTTGTTATAAACGAATGATTTGAAATAGCTTATTCGATAACGATTGGTTTTTAAATTGGTTTCTAAATTTAATTGTTTATTTTTAAACGACCGACTTGATTTGATTTTTGTGTAAAACTCACTTGATGGATTTTTCCGACTACCTTAACTCACTTGCTTGTTTTGTTTTGAAAAAACTGATTTTATTGATTTATTTAAAAAAAACTGATTTTAAGTGAATTCACTTTTAAAAGACTGACTGAGTTTTAAAATTATTTAATTGCTGAAAACGACTGTTTTATTGATTTTTGTTATTCCGACTACCAAGAAAAAATGGATAGGATAGATTTGATTTATGAAATCAATTGCAAAGATTGTTTTGGATGATATGTAGGTATGACTGGTCAGAAACTTAAGAAGAGATTACAGCAGCATAAAATTGATCAAAAACAGATTAACACATATACCAACATTCAATAAAAACTGGACCACCTTCAATTTTGATAATCCATCGTTCAAATTCCTTTATTATTCGATTAAAATTATTCAAAGTAGAAAATTTTAAAACAATCAACTAAAATAGATTTTTACGCTATGAAACAACTTAAAGTTTATATCATGTTTTTATATTTACCTGGGCGTAACTTCTGAACCTGAATGTAATTGAAGTAATTGAATTAAAAGCTGCCAGGAGTTAAGCTGCAGGAATTAAACTGCAAGTAATTGAACCTAAAATGAGAAGTATGTATTTTTCTTATATACGTAACGTAACATTATAGATAATTTAACTAAAACATAAGATATGTATATACATATATATATACAAACTAGCGGGACCCGGCGCTACGCCTATAAATAAAGTTTGTGTGTATACATTTTGTTGGCGTAGTAGCAATAATTTCAAAGAGTAGTAATGAGAAATGATTTTCTATTTTTTTTTAAATATGAATGTAAAAGGATCAGCACTCTAGTTGATCAGCAAAATATAAAAAATTAGTATTATATATAAAACAAAGGATATATAAAAATACCCGATCAAATTAGTTTTCAGGCGTGTAAGGTTTCAGGTGTGTCTCTATATTGAACATTATACGGAACAAATATAGATTCAAAAATGTTCACAGTGCTCATGCCGTTTAATATACGCTTTCTCTACTGGTTGGTTATTAAAAAAGTTACAAAAAAATTGTAATCGTGATGTCATTCAATGGTCAGCAAGGGCAGTTAGACAAGTGACAATACATTCGATGAAGGTGAATACAAACACATTTACAAATTTTAAAAATACACACATTAAGTTTTATAAACAGAAGATAATGATTCAAAAAGAATTAAAATTTTATTTTGGAGTTTTGTATTAAACTTCAAGGCAGTACTACGGGTGAATTCATAGGATGAGAAATATTTCTATTTAGTCAACATTCTGAGTCATTGTAGTCATTATTGGTTGTTGCAAATCAATGCGAAACTAACATCTGACACACAGTCAATATATAGACAACATTAAGGGAATATTAATTTTTTGGAGTTTTGTGAGTGATTAAGCTTAAAGTAATTGTTGAAAGTAATATTCCCGACAATAAGTAATTATTGTCGGGTCGGGATGGAACTTATACTTATCAGAGACATCATTCCGACAGACATTGTCCTGCATGATATTTCAAGCGATTAGGATATTAAACAAAGTATGAAATGAAAGACAAATAATATAATAATTACATTATTCTTTATTTTGAAAGAACATCAATTTTTCTAAAAACAATTCGTTATAATCAATATTGTTTGTTTAATTTTATCTTAATGCAAGTTGATGAACAATATTTTTAGTCAATTCCTGAGGAGTATAAATGAATAAATTTGATGGTTTTCCAACGCGAGAACACGTCACATATAATTGGCCATGTGAAAAGACCGAATTTTCTAGATCCAACCCACAAATCGACATTGTTTGACCTTGTGACTTATTAATAGTCATGGCAAACTCCAAGCGAATTGGAAATTGCAGACGTCTGAACGGAATGGGTGAGTCTGAAGGGATCATTTGGATTCGTGGTAGAAGAACAACTCCACCTTCAAATTAGCCGTTCAAAATTGTAGCTTCAAGAACATTGCCCAAAGTTTTTTATGATTAATCTTGTACCGTTGCATAGCTTAGGTGGATATCAATTCCGAAGCAACACGATAGGTGAGCCAATTTTTAATCGCAAGTTATGTGGTGGCATTCCTGGTAAATCCAGCGAATTAAAAAGTTCAACAGGATAGTTGACTGCTTCGTCAGGATCGGTAACAATGTCGATCGATTTGAACAATATCACATTGCCGGGTATTGACTGTTGTATTTTGAAGTTAATAGCGTCAACATCGATATTTTTTGCGGCTAAAATAGCTCGTTCACGAAGCCACGCATGATTAATATAATTAGCAGCGCCATCTGCCGGGTTGATTTATAAATTTAAACCATTCGGAGCGCCACCCAAACGCACACAAGAAAATTCATTCAAATCAGTCCCGTAAGCCGATTAGGAGGAGTTCAGTGACAATACCGACTGCAGCGCCTCTGCCGGGCTGATTTATGAATCTAAACCATTCGGGGCGCCACCCAAACGCGCACAAAAAATTTCATTCAAATCGGTCCAGCCGTTTAGGAGGAGTTTGGTATCAATACCGACTGCAGCGCCTCTGCCGGTCTGATTTATAAATTTAAACCATTCGGGGCGCCACCCGAACGCACACAAAAAAATTCATTCAAATCGGTTAAGCCGTTTAGGAGGAGTTCAGTGACAATACCGACTGCAGCGCCTCTGTCGGGACGATTTATGAATTTAAACCATTCGGGGCGCCACCCAAACGCACACAAAAAATTTCATTAAAATCGGTCCAGCCGTGTAGAAGGAGTTCACAGTCATACACACGTACAGTAGAATTATATATATAAAGAAGATATAATTTGACTTACGATTTATATAATATTTAAAGTATATTTTCTTTTGTTATATGTACATAACAAATGTGTACTTACTTTTAAAATTATATACTTATATACTGTAATGGGAGGGTTATCAGGTAGACCGTGAAGGTCTACCATTTGGTCTTGCACGCAATACCCTGCCGCTAGCTCGTAGAGCGAAGGTTCTATAGACCAACCTCTTCACAAGAAATTTAGAATAAACTAAACAAAAACAGCGCGTGCTTACAATACACCACCCAGGTTCTCCAGAAGGGAGAACTGCCAGGTCACAACCCTCCCTGAATTTAAATTATGTTAGCACCTCATTATTTTTTTATCGAATATATTTATATTTATATTTATATTTATTATTTCTTGAATCGAACTCGAAATTAACTCGAACCCGAATTACACTCTAATATAAAATGCTAAGGCACTCACCCTTCTATAATAACTCCATGTCGATCACTCACCGCATCATCGCTCTGACTTGTGTTGGTCCTCGGGTTGATGTTCTTAGTGCCTTTTTTTTTACATCCGCAAATTTCAATCAATTCGTGCATATAGTATCTGTTCACATTTACTTCCTCCAATAAAACGCTTTCGGATTACTTTTTCAACTAATTTATTTTACCACATATCGTAATTATTTAACCACAAGTCCTCAGACAAATTACACTTATTACACAGGTTCTTACTTAAACGTGAATTAACACAAAGGTTATCACTATACAGTTCTTATGTATGTTACTATTAATATCATACTTAAACGTGGATTAACACAAATTTTTTCCACTATAATATTATTTTGTAAACACCTCAAATGTATTTAGGCATGCCAATATTAGCTACACTATTTTATCTTATCCAAACTTAGGTTAATACGGTTGATCAACTTGATCCAACCGTTTTATTTTGATCTCATGTCAACTAACTTAACCACCAACGCTCCGTATTTCCAAAAAAAAACTCTTTCACTCACTTTTCACTGCCAACCACCAACTCTTTTTCTTCTAAGATTACTTTAATTTTATTTGTTTTATTATTTCCCGAGGCTCACTGGGATCGACCTTACGGTCCCATGGTCTCCTCAACAACTCAAAAAAAACTTTCCTTCTATTCTTCATCTTTCTCTTCAAAACATTCCATTCAAAAAAAATTAAGGGCCAGTAAAAGATCACCACAACCAAGAAACATATGTTTGTTATCAGAATTTTGAACTTTCCAGTCATCCCTCGCACATTAATTTTCCGATGATGTTGACAAAAGTTTATGGAGTTTAAAATTTCATAAAATAAACAATCATACAAAGTATTTGTGAGAAAAATAGTGTTAATTTCATATGTAACAAAATATGTCGAACCGTCAAAGTGCTTACTGAGCAAATTGAATTAGTATGAGGGGTGATACTTGTGTCCATGGAATAAGTACTCGGGGTGAATAAAAAGTTCGTGCAAGCAGGTGAGCGGAATGATGTGGATGTTCACACCATTACAATACTGGTTTTATATACTGTTAACTGTGACTTTATTTTTATAATTTTAATCAGTAAATATATATATATTTTTATTAAAATTTATTTAAACCTGCAATAGCGGTTGAAGAAGTGTGGTTATGAATTATATTTAAAATGTCTAAACACATCACGTGTGTATAATTTTATTTTAAGAACGAGATGACAATATATGTATAGCTTTGTCTCTTTTGCTCCAATTCGTAGTATAAAATCAGAATGCGAAAGATGTATTATATATTCTTCAAGAACTCTATATCGTATGTTTAGACAATTACTTTTAAGATTTTAAGAACATTTCAACTTGACTATGACGTATTACTAATAAATAGTTTATAAATAAAAAGTATGATACTTCACAAACTCTTGAGCATACTAAAGTACGTGAATAGTACAGTTGAAGATAATTAATATGTTTTTAAATGTAATCATTTTTGTGTGTATGGTACTTTTACGTTCTTAAATTAGAACACGTTCTTAAATTCGGTATCGGGTTACTCCACTTGGTAACGGTTGTGTATTGACTGCTTGAAAAACTTAATTCAACTTCTTTTAAAATTATGGAAAAGAACTCGTTTTTACAACACGTGTTTCAACAAACCAATTACCTTCAGAATTTTCATTGGTTTATTTTAGCACGCGACACAAAATCAGCAAACTTGAGTTCATTTACATGGCTTCGGTTCTAAACAAGTATTTTTATTATAATGGAATTTTGCCGAATTGCTTTAATCAAATAATAATAATTGTTATTTTTATTGAATTAATTAAAGTGCATTAACCATAAGTTTTATATTTCAGAATACAAACTAACTTGTATTTTGAAATACGAGGTGAACAGAGGTTTCCGAATTTATGGATTAATGCTATGAGAAAACAATTACAAGATATAACTTCTTGCACCTATTTGTCATCGTATAAATATGCATCACTGGGTGGATGAGGTAATAGATGATGAACATCGACTGATGGACCATATTTATGTTCGACAGATAAAAAAAACTGACAAGATCTTTAAACCCATCATTTTCAACAGCTTGCAATCTCTTACTACCCGTTTCGTACATTCTAGAAGACATTGTTTTTCCGTTTCTGGTTCTACTAATATATTTTCTTTGTTGTTGTCGTTTAATATATTTTCTTTGTTGTTGTCGTTTTTATATTGAAGAATGCAGCATTTATGTTTTAATAATTCGATGTGCTTTTCTCATTATATTTATACACATTTTTTACAAGCCACAAGATCTTTTATTTCTTCTCCATCTGAACGGTAGTAGTATTCTATTTATTTATAAATTAAATAAAATGTTTGAATTGTCCTGCAACAATTTCAAGATTATTAGTTATTGAATAAATATATATAGATGACTGTTCAAATTTCAATTATTCCTTTTAAATTTCTAGAAATAATAATTATTTTGCCTTTATTTTAGTACTTTTTAAATCGCTATTTATAACTTTAAGGTTGCACTGTTGGATTTTTTCCACAATAATTATTAACAAAAATAACAAACTATATTCCGAGTAACGGGTCGTTTAAGAGACGAATCTTACGTTGGGACTCTCCTATCAAAACAAAAATTCTAGCCTAACATTTCAACAATATAATAACAGATAATGATATAAAAACAAGATAACAAAAATTAAAAAAAAACTTAACTTAATCTTTGTTGATTTGATTGATGGGCATCAGGAAGATCAGGAAACATCAATTCTACTTTATTATAATTTCCCAAAAAAATTCGTTAAACATTTATAGTTGTCTGTCATCCAATTCCAATATTCAGTACAATCCAGAAAAAATGATTATATGCATCACAAAAATTAGGATTATTTCTTTCTATTCCTTACTTAAATGATATCCGCCGTGAACTTTTTCTTCCCTTTTTGCAGGATATTCCTTGAACAAGATACTGTTTTTGTATGATGGTGGCGTAGCACTTTAATTTCTTCCCCCTCTATCTTTTCCAACTTACACGATATAAAAAGTTCCAATAAAAATTGGAGAAAAAAACCACAATAGGCCAAACTTTGTTCACTTATCTTTTTATTAACTTTACATTTTAATTATAAACATTTCTTCAAAAAGAACCAGAAAATGTTTTATTTAAATACTTAAACATATGTTTATATATAATAGAAAATGTCATATCTTATTATCTTTTATTATCTTTACAATCAGTTTTAAATTAGAGATGATTTTTTTTCTCTCTTCGGTTATATGAAAACCAAGTCAATTGTTTTCTTTTTTTAAAAGTTAAACGTGGTCTTTTTGACAATCAAAAACGAATGATCGATCTGAGAATTTAATTTACATCGTAACTTTTTTTAATTGAAAAAAAGGAGGTTTGCCACATTTCGTTTTTTTGCAAAAATCCGAGAATAAAGTTTTATCTTCATCCGAGGATTTTATTTTTCGTCGATTGTATGAACACGGATAGATTATTTTTTAATTTTGTTTTTATTGCAGTTTATAGCAGTGTAATTTTATTAAGTGGCAATACTTTTTCTTTTACTTTTCTATTAAATAAATTTAATTATAAATTAAAAAACATTATTTCAAAATTGAAATTGAATATATGAAAATTATATCAAAAATATTATTAATTTGACTATTAATTTATATCAAAAAACAAATTTTAAAAACGCAGAAATTCAAATTAAAAATAACCGCAAATTCAAAACAAAATTCTCCTGCTATGCGCATGTCAAGAAAAAAAAAACAAAATTTGACAAAATAATAGTTTCTAAATTTTTAATTATTTTATAGTAGGTAATATTTAATTTTCATGCATAAGCTATAATTATTCCATAAGATTGCTTTTGTTGGAATTTGAATATTTTTTTCTGTATTCCGTGACAACTTTTAGCATATATTGCTTTTGTTCTTCATTATTTTAACTTATCTTGTTAAAATCTTCAATTAATTTGACAGCTCGTTCAGCTAAATTACCAGTTTTAATTTGCTGACTATTTCTGTACCTCGTTTGTATTCTAAATTGTTCTCCCATGTTGATGGTAGTTGGGCCATTTTTATTTATCATCAAAAAATGCTAATCCGATTGTTTCTGGAGCTAAATACCATAGATGATTAATAAATTTTTTTAGTGTAACTTCAGACATCATTTCATTTATTGTTCTATAAGCATAAAGGTCACGCAAAAATTCTAAGTCTTGGCACGGTGCAAAACAAGCATTTGGAGCATTGAACCACGCTATAACGTAGCAACGAACAATAAAAATACAAATATCAGAAACCGAATCATATTCTCTTTTGTTTAATTTATATTCTTGACGAAATAAAAATATTTTTAAACAATATATGGCTTTCGATATCCAGCGAGCATGATGAATTGCTCCTGGAAATCGAAATTAAAAATATCCCCGAGGAGGAGTACCATTTAAAAATATTACTGTTAGTTCAAGAAATTCTCGGTATTCTTCCCTACTGTCAAATACAATACTATCGATCTCATACATATTTTTTTTCCAACTTTTTTTTTAAATGAGGGATTATTACTGCAGTGCTGCCTTGTAACGAAAAAAAATGTAAATATTATTTTATCTCAGACACATACTATTTTGCAGCGACACACAACGAATATTACAAATATTGTGTCAAATTATAATTATTTTTAGAAAATCAAAATATGTTCGTGTTTTTCTTTTTCAAGACTAAACTTTTATTTTATTATGCGTGTGTAACTGTGTATCTATTTGTGTGTGTGAGTGGTTAAGAAATATTTTTTGTGGATTTGTATATAATTTTGGTTTTTAATTCTTCTCGTTATGCGATTTTTGAAATGATTTATGAGAAAAATTTGTTAAGGAAAACTGGGAAAACTAAAGAGCTTAGTCGGTTTTGTGAAGTTTTGTAGAATGGTGTATTTGGTAGAATGAATGTACTTCTAAGGCCGGGGTGCTATTCTTGTAAGCGGGTCAAACTAATAAATTATATTTTTGTGAAAAAAAAATGAAACGGCATTTTTTTTAAATTTTGACTTAAGGTATTTTATTAGTATTTATTTTGATTTGAAATTTGTTCTGATTTGTTTTAAAATTTTTCCCAAGAATATTCCATATTATACCTACACATTCTAGGAAACATGCAATGGGTCGTAATATGCAAAGCGGGTTAATTGCAATTCTAACTCCTTATAACAGGTACAACATCCCAGCCAACACGCGATGCTTCAATTAAAGGAATATTGATGACTGCCTTGAACTGTATATAATTGAATCTATAAGGCTCTCTATATAAATTTGCGATGGGTTTCTTCAGTTTGAAGAACCTTATGTTTCCTTAGTAGTTTTACTCGTTACACTTCCTATCGTATTGTGGTATTTAGGCACCATATCAACCTGTTTCTTGTATAAAGTGATGTAGTAAGCTGACTTGTTTTAAAATAAGTTGATATAATGTCGTCTTATGATGGTATGTCATTGAAATTGGGTTTTATAACTATAGGTTGCTGGTGGTATCATAATTTTTTCTCAGAACTGTAAAGACTAAAATTTAGGTATTGCGGGTGGCGTAAATCTGATTAAGTAGCAGATGGTTCATGTCATGAGTATGGTCGTTAACTGATCGTGTGATCGTTTAAGTTTTTGTAGTGATTAATTATTTAGATTTAAATATATTAACCACTACAGTACCCCGCTCGTAGATGAAAGCCCCCGCTTAGTTTGTCTGTTCGAAATGAACAGCTTTGTGTGTTCGAGAAGCTGGTGAACGATCAGCTGAACACAAGATACCATACGCTGGCTTCAATCTGTCGATCGAGACAGATTGTTGTTTGCCTTTGATGTCGATAACGAAATGTTTTCGTAGACGTCGTATGATTCTGTATGGACCTTCATATGGGGTTTGTAGACCAATACGTACTCTATCAACCCTAACGAAAACGTAGTCGCAGTTTTCTAGCGACTTCGGAACAAAAATGTCGTTTTGTTTGGTTTGTCGTGTAGCTGTTGGAATTAAGTTATGCATTGTATTTCGTAGTTGATCAATGACTGTATCGTGACTTGGCAGCTGTGAAAGAGGATTTTCAACGAAGAATTCACCGGGCAGTTTGAGTGTTTGTCCGTAGACAAGTTCTGCGGGTGAGCACTTCAGATCTTCTTTCACTGTAGCTCGAATACCTAGAAGAATTATTGGTATTTCGGAGCTCCAATGAGTGGTGTTGCCTCTGGCCATAAGTGCAGCTTTTAGCTGTCGATGAAAACGTTCTACCATCCCGTTCGCTTGTTAATGGTAGGCCGTTGTACGTATCCGATGTGAGCCTAAAAGTTTTGTTAACTCGGAGAAAAGTTTTGACTCGAATTGTGTTCCCTGATCCGTTGTGATATGCAAAGGAACACCGAATCGTGATACGTAATTGTTGACAAATGTCGTGGCTATGGTAGCAGCAGACATGTCAGACATAGTATAAGCTTCTGGCCATCGAGTGAATCGATCAACGCAAGTTAGAATATATGAACATCCATTAGAAGGAGGAAGTGGACCTACGATATCTATATGGATATGTTCGAAACGAGATTGTGGAATTTCGAATTGTCCCGTAGGACTTTTTGTATGCCGTTGGACCTTAGAGCGTTGGCAAGATAGACAAGATTTTGTCCAGTGATTAATATCTTTATTAATACTGGGCCAAAAATATCGAGCTGTAATCAATTTACGTGTACCGTTAACACCAGGATGTGACAAGTTGTGTAAAGTGTTGAAGATTGTTTTACGTAATGGTTCTGCGATGTATGGGCGATTGTTACCCGTTGATGTTTCGCAGACTATTTCGAATCCTGGAAGTTTAAAAAGCTCTAGTTTCATTGATGAACTAGCGTGACATACGGAACCAGAAAATAAATTCTGAAGTTCTAAGTCTGCTTTTTGTGCAGCGATGATAGCATCGTAGTTGAAGTGAGTCTCAACTGATGCAGTTTCGTTGTCGGATGCACGAGATAATGCATCCGCGACTGTGTTGTCTTTACCTTGCACATGTTGGATGTCGGTAGTAAATTGACTTATGAAATCCAAGTGGCGAGATTGCCTTGGGTTTCGTTCAGTTTTAGAATGTATTGCACGAGTGAGAGGCTTGTGGTCGGTGTAAATTGTAAATTCGCGACCTTCGACAAAATACCTGAAGTGTTTTATAGCTAGGTAAATTGCGAGTAGCTCTCGATCGAATGCAGAGTATTTAGTTTCAGCGTCTGAAAGTTTCTTTGAGAAAAATCCCAGTAGTTCCCAACAATCATTATTACGTTGTTGCAACACTGCTCCGACAGAAATGTTCGATGCATCCGTAGTGATACTGTATGCAGAATCGTTATGTGGATGAACTAGCAACGTGATATTGCCCAATTCGGTTTTTAACTTGGTGAATGCTAGTTGACATTCGTTTGGCCAAGTAAAATTTTTCGGAGTCTTAGGCTTCTTTAGTAAAGCGGCCAAGTGTGTATGAATTGGGGCAAGTGTTTCAGCTAGTTTCGGTATGAATCTATGATAATAATTTATCATACCGACGAATTGCTGAATACGTTTGATTGATGTTGGTGCTGGGAATTCCCTAATGGCATTAATTCGTTCTTGAGAAGGCAGAATACCATTAGGTGTTAACGTGTGGCTGAGGAATTCGAGAGTGTTTACGCCAAAAACGCATTTTGAACTCTTTATGTGAACGCCAAACTCGCTAAGTTTCTGAAAGAGTTGTTCCAAATGGAGTTTGTGTTGTTCCTCATTTATTGATGCCACTAAGATATCGTCGATGTAGACGAATACGAAGTCTAAATCTCGAACGATTTCGTTAATGAAACGCTGAAACGTTTGTGCAGCATTGCGTAGACCGAATGGCATTCGGGTGAATTCGAATAGGCCAAATGGAGTAGTTATTGCTGTCTTATGGATATCTTCATTCGCGACAGGAATGAGATGGTAAGCTCTAACAAGGTCAATTTTGGAAAAAAATTTGCAACCATACAAATTCATCGAAAAATTTTGTATGTGCGGTATAGGATAGCGATCAGGAATCGTGACCGCGTTCAACCTGCGATAATCTCCACAAGGTCTCCAGTCGAGATCTTTCTTTCGAACCATGTGAAGCGGACAAGATACAGAGGAAGAAGAAATGCGACAAATTCCAAGTTCGACCATGTGTTGAAATTCTGTGAACGCAGCTTTTTGACGAATCGGATCTAGTCTGCGTGGTCTTGAGACCGGCAAGTGCCCAGTGGTAACAATGTGATGTACCACGTTATGCTTGACCGGTAGATTGTAGTTCGGCTCTGCTGTTAGGGAAGGAGACTTCTTTAGTAGCAGGCCGTAATCATTGTTGATCGTAAAATGAATGGGAGTAGGCGTATCTACGTTAACCATTGTGGCATTGATTGACAGCTGTGTAGCTGAATCAATCAGCCGTTTTCGTTTGAGATCAACAAGTAGGCCAAATTTACTGAGAAAATCAGCACCAATGATCGGACGATTTACTTGTGCTAGTACGAAAGCGTGTGTGTAATTAATTTATTTTATCGTATGCGGGTGGCGTAAATCTGATTAAGTAGCAGATGGTTCATGTCATGAGTATGGTCGTTAACTGATCGTGTGATCGTTTAAGTTTTTGTAGTGATTAATTATTTAGATTTAAATATATTAACCACTACAGTATATAGTAATTCGGTAAATTGATTCGATTTAAATTACCTTCTGCGTTGATTTATCAACCCGGCTCTATGCTGATTTTGCAAAGGCAATAATTAATATTTTTTGTATATTTAGGTATGTTACTTATTCTACATTTGAGATTTGAGGCAGTACAAAAAAACTTATATTTTTTTGAATGTTTTTTTGAATTTGAGATCAGTTATTACTTTTTATATTGATAGAGATATTCATAAAATAATCTTATACATGTGCGAGTATATAAATCTGGACGAACTGACAATTAACATTAAAATTGTATTAAAATTTCTGTGATTAATTTATTTCGAAATATAATTTTTAAAAAGGTTAGTTTAAAAAATTAAATGCTTAGTGTGTCTAGTTTCTAGAGATACTTGGTTTTCGTATCAAGCATCCATTGGCAATTTTTTCTTATTAAAATTAGTAAGAGATAGTCCAATGCCTTAATTCGATGGTCATGGCATGATTTTTCCTTACTGTACCACTCTGGATAATTTTTTTTGGTCATTGCAATACAATCCTTTATATAAATTTCTTCTGTGTTATTTGTATGAATCCGATTTTTAAAGGTTTCCTGAAAATATGTGATATATTCACGACATAGCTCGAAAAATGTAGCGCTTACAGCTGAGTATGCATAATTTTTATTTTCCAATTTTTTATGGAGCAAATATTCCCTAGGAACAATGACAGTTTGGTTCCGAAGTAATGTAGAACTGCACTGTTCACACTTTATCTTTTGAACGATTTTGTTGCTCACGTAAGAAACAAAATACGTTATAACATTATGGTTCGTGGTATTTGTATTTTCCAAATCGGTTGATGTAAGTTCAAACACCTCGTCATATTGATCGTAATCCGTGCACTCAATGTCCAATTCATTCTCGATCGATTCTAATGCTATTTTTTCTGCTCTGTTGATCTCGTCATGTAATGGAATAGGTTCTCTTCGATTTTCTAAATCTTCATCTAATGTACAGTTTGCTGATTTACTTTTTAAATTTGGTATAGTTAATTTCATATTCATTATGAATTTTAAAGTATTGTTAAATTCATAAGCAGAAGGATTGCGATTATTGCCTCCCTTGCCACGAACTAGACTAAAGACATTTTCTAATATGTCCTGATTTAGTCTTCGAGTTGATATATAGTTTATTGACTGGTATGTTGCGAAAACCATCTTCGTCAATTCCACCACCGCGTTTATATTTTGATTAAACCCGTTAATCGCGTAAACCTTCTTTTTTTCTTACCAGGCTGCACTATTAATTCAATAGACTCAAGAAATCTTACCATTTCTTTCAAAAATTGCTTGTAATTCTGTTCATTCCTATTAATAAAATAACCATTTTTGGGTACAATTTTTGAACTATTAAACAAATCAAATAAATCATTAAACTTTTTTAAAAATAATTCAGTAGCTTTAGCAGAATCTGCTAGTTCTTGTTCAAATTGATTTAAATGCAAACACAAATTAATTGCTGAAGCAACTGAGTTGGAAAGCACTTGAGCTGCATAAGACACACGCATTTTTGCGAAATTGTTCGGATCAACGTGGTTTATTGTCAACTTGGGGCACATTTTGGTGGATTTATTTTTATCAATTTCATAAACTTTCTTTACGAATTCAAAATTCACTATACCATCTGATGTTTTCAGTGTGTTGGCCATTAATATATTTCTTATAGATTTTATTAAGTGCGGTTTTAGGAGTTGGAAAATATCAGTTAGTGGGGTGATTTAGCAGTATGTATTATGTAACTTCCACAAATAAAACAAAATGAATTTGTCTATTTATACACTTGAAACTTCTTGACGACGCCATTTAAATAAACTTGATTTTACACTTTACTAACAATTTATTTTGCTTTAAAAGGCAGTTATCACTATTGATTTATTGATTTTTAAAAACAATAGACAATTTAAAATTTATATATGTAATATTTTTTCTTTTTTAATTATTATTTTCACTTTAATGCTTGGAATTAAATTAATCCTCAGAGAGATTATATTTGCAACTAATCATACGACAATTATCTACTTAAAAAGAAACCTCTTCAAACTAATTAAACAAAAGTTGGGAAAACCGAAAAACTATTAAAAAGGAGAAGTAATTGCTTTCTTAAATTAAACTTAAAATGATCATAAACGTAAGGAGTAACATAAGGTGGGCGGTGATAGAAAAAAATTTACATTATCAAAAAACAAAAAAGAGAAAACAGAAAATAAACAAACCTTACAGGTATTAATAGACATAAATAGGGGCTTAACTTTATGGTGCTTGAACTAACTTAAATAGGTCTGATGTTTTGCCTCTCCTCACATTATCTTTTGTTTATATTTTTCTATATACGTCTCATATCGATCGAACTTCGAAAACAAAAATGGAAATTATACTTTACTATTTTAAAATAATTCTTTACTGATGTTTGAGAACGACTGAACTTATAAAATTATTATTTATGGCACAATAAATTAAGTAAAAAATTATTTTTTCCAAATTTTGAGTTTTGACTTTCTTTGGGAAAACTTGAATAACTTGGTTCAAACTGCACCAATATTCGTGTCTTTTAACTTAAAAGAAAGAAAATTGAAGCTACTATAGGCTTCAAGAAATTAAAAAAAATTAGTGTCTTTATTTGTTCAAAATTTATGGCGTTGAAAATGGAAAAATTTTAAAAAAACGTGATTTTTTTGTATTTTTTCAACTTTTTTCGACTGTAACTTCCAGAATCCTTGATGAATTTTTACAAAATATAGCTCAAAATGTTTGTTGGTATATTTACTCTGCATTTGTTTCATTAATATTTTTAATTTGTTGGTTTTGTAAAATATGAGACCCAAAAACCGAAAAAACATTTTTGATCACCAAAAAAATTGGTTTTTCGTGAATATCTCAATAACAAGAGCTAACCAAAAAAAATTAATATGATATTCGTGTTCAGAAGGTCCAAATCTATAAGAAAAGTTGGGTTTTATTTCGGGAGATTTTTCTTGTAAACTAGTGTTATCAGTTGTCCAGATTTATATACTCGTACATGTATAAGATTATTTTATGAATATCTCTATCAATATAAAAAGTAATAACTGATCTCAAATACAAAAAAACATTCAAAAAAATATAAGTTTTTTTGTACTGCCTCAAATCTCAAATGTAGAATAAATAACATACTTAAATACACAAAAAATATTAATTATTGCCTTTGCAAAATCAGCATAGGGCCGGGTTGATAAATCAACGCAGAAGGTAATTTAAATCGAATCAATTTACCGAATTACTAAATACTTAAATTTTAATCTTTACAGTTCTGAGAAAAAAATTATGATACCACCAGCAACCTATAATTATAAAACCCAATTTCAATGACATACCATCATAAGACGGCATTATATCAACTTATTTTAAAACAAGTCAGCTTACTACATCACTTTATACAAGAAACAGGTTGATATGGTGCCTAAATGCCACAATACGATAGGAAGTGTAACGAGTAAAACTACTAAGGAAACATAAGGTTCTTCAAACTGAAGAAACCCATCGCAAATTTATATAGAGAGCCTTATAGATTCAATTATATACAGTTCAAGGCAGTCATCAATATTCCTTTAATTGAAGCATCGCGTGTTGGCTGGGATTTTGTACCTGTTATAAGGAGTTAGAATTGCAATTAACCCGCTTTGCATATTACGACCCATTGCATGTTTCCTAGAATGTGTAGGTATAATATGGAATATTCTTGGGAAAAATTTTAAAACAAATCAGAACAAATTTCAAATCAAAATAAATACTAATAAAATACCTTAAGTCAAAATTTAAAAAAAATACCGTTTCATTTTTTTTTTTCACAAAAATATAATTTATTAGTTTGACCCGCTTACAAGAATAGCACCCCGGCCTTAGAAGTACATTCATTCTACCAAATACACCATTCTACAAAACTTCACAAAACCGATAAAGCTCTTTAGTTTTCCCAGTTTTCCTTAACAAATTTTTCTCATAAATCATTTCAAAAATCGCATAACGAGAAGAATTAAAAACCAAAATTATATACAAATCCACAAAAAATATTTCTTATCCACTCACACACACAAATAGATACACAGTTACACACGCATAATAAAATAAAAGTTTAGTCTTGAAAAAGAAAAACACGAACATATTTTGATTTTCTAAAAATAATTATAATTTGACACAATATTTGTAATATTCGTTGTGTGTCGCTGCAAAATAGTATGTGTCTGAGATAAAATAATATTTACATTTTTTTTCGTTACAAGGCAGCACTGCAGTAATAATCCCTCATTTAAAAAAAAAGTTGGAAAAAAAATGTATATGAGATCGATAGTATGGTGTATTTGCTACTGTGAATTTTATTTAATTCATTCATGCAAAATTTTAAAACACACTCAGTAGAATCATTTAAATGTTGACTAACTTTATTATCTTGGAGTCCAGGTTTGAAGTTAATTATATTTAGATATGGCCATGCTAATTGAAATCGTTGAAATATTTGGACGTTTGGCCCAGATGTTGAACCGAATTCTTGGTCAAAAACACTTCTTAAAATGATCTCATAAATGTGATGACGACAGGGTAAATATAATAAACTTTTTTCCAACCCTTGTTCAAGTAAAATGCATGTACCACTAATTCGGCCTAAAACATAAAATATAAATTTAAAAATAATAAATAACTATAACTATTAAAATGTATATATATATATATATATATATATATATATATATATATATATATATATATATATATATATATATATATATATATATATATATATATATATATATATATATATATATATATATATATATATATATATATATATATATATATATATATATATATATATATATATATATATATATATATATATATATATATATATATATATATATATATATATATATATATATATATATATATATATATATATATATATATATATATATATATATATATATATATATATATTATTATAAAAACTTATTTTTCTTTGTGTTTGAAGCGGTAGTATCAAAACACATTGCCTTCACATGGTCCATTAATCCTCATTCAGCTAGGTATTTTTAAACGGCTTTTGCTTGAGCTTTTGATGTGCCTTGTATTAACTTAGGTACACCTAATAGTTGTTCACTACCATTATTATTACAATTGGCAATCTATCAACATTTTGTTTTCAGGTTAAATCAGGGAGTAATCTACCATCCCAGCGTAAAACTATCTTTTTTTTAAATAAAAAGTGTTGTATTATAGGGTTTAGAATATGTATCACAGCAACACATAAACACCTTTTAAGACCTAGGTCCCACAACAACTTGCGTTCTAAGGTGTTGATAAACGCTTTTTTTAAACCTCTGCCAATTGAAGCCACCTGACTCCTGAGACTATTGATTCCAGAAAACTATTCTATTTGTATGCAGTTCATCTTTCTGCGATCTGCCAGTATGACAGCGTGGGATCTCGAACGTTTGAATGGTTGCGGTAGCCGATTGCCGAGTGGAACGGGGATAAGAATAAGTTTGAGGCATGATGCTGCTGATTTCATCTGAGCACTGTTCATGACGATATTTGTAAAAAACAACGAGGCCAGCAACAGTACAGCAACGATGTTATAGGGAATCAAGTTTTGATGTTGAAGCTCGATCACCTACAATTCGTATAGCCCGCTTTTGAACAGAGTCCAAGAGAACCAAGATGGAAACAGAAGCAGCACCCCAAACTTGACAACATTACTCCATACAGAGATTAATATAGGACTTATTAACTTGGAGCAATTGGTATGGAGTGAAACATTTTTTGCATCTGTTTAGGAGGCCGAGTTTTTTAGACGCGCTTTTTGCCATCACCATTACATGATCGTTCCAGAGTAGGTCATTTGAAACTGTGACACCCACTAAACGAATGTTTTTACATTCACTTATTGGTTCATCACACATACTGAATAAAATATCTTTGGGGAACTCGGTTTTTGATCTGGAAACAATCAACAGCTGTGTTTTGGTAGAGTTGAAATTGACCAGGTTTTGGTCACTCCAATCGGCAACTTTTTTTAGGTCTTTATTCACGTTTATGGCAGCGTCTCTCCGGGCAGGATTAATTCGTTCGTGCATTTTACCTTTTGAAGGAAGGGGCTACATTTAACTCAGATGCTGAAAACGTTTTACGAATTTTATTGGCTAAGACCATACGCGATTGCTCGCAATACCATTTTATTGAAGATCTGTTTACAACTAAATCACTAACTTCAACTCCAAGTGCTTCTGCTACGGGAATTATTATATGCACTGCATCTCTATCACTAATATATTAATTTATTATGTTATATATATTAATTGATTATCATTATTTTGATGTTCACATTATTTATTTATTATTATATTAAATATAATTTGTGTATTACATTTTATATTAGAACACAGGCACACATCTTTGAGTGTTACTTTTACTACAACATCACGTACACTGATTATATTATGTTTTCGACTTCTATTTCTTTAATCAAAATTGCAGCGTCAAGCGCTTGAAATATGATGTTTTCTAGACTGGCTGTGTGGAGAGTTTTTTTTTTAGAATTTCTTAGGTCTCAGGGCAAAAATTTATTCCTTTTAACAAAAGAGAAAAAAAAAGTTCTGAAGAAAACCGATCAAAGTAGTTTAAGGCGGCAGGACGGCGCGGGCGGTTTAAAGTTGAAAAATCTCATTTTTTCCACTTTTTCACGCTTTACAACCCTTATATTGCGTTTAGCAACCCTATATCCAAGACAAAAACATTAAAATCGGACAGCAAATAACGAAGTAATAGAAAATAAAAGCATCGTTCTGACGTCTCACATAAACATTTACAACAAAAAAAACAATTTATTTTCTACATTTTATTTATACAAGACATTAAGTTCTCTATTTCTTTGTAGAATCCACGTCAATTAAATATTGTTTGCAATAACTTGGATATTTTTTCTGATATTGCTTTACAACTTGCAATATATATTGTTTTTCTGTTTTATTTTAACTTAATGCAATATGTTTTATATTATCGTTTATGATATACCTTTTTACAAGTGTATCATAAAACTGGTCTTTAGAATGTATAATACAATTATGCAATAGTTTTTATACAAAAACTATTACCAAGTAATAGACCATACATTTCTTTTTTACTACTTTGTTTCAAATATTTCGGGGTTGTCATGACCCCCTCATCAGTGAAACTATGAAAAATGGTAATAACAGTATCAATTAAAAATAATTAATGTTGTAAAATTGAAATTATGAATACATTCTTTGTACACTTTTTAGAACGTTAAACTTATTTGAACAAGACAGATCATTTATACAGTAAGTTTTTGTACAATAATTAATTAAAAATTTGAATCTAATAAAGTTATACTAAAAACACGAAAACAGCATATTAAAAATTTTAAAAAATAAATAAATTAATTAATTAAAAAGTGAGACCGCTTGTACGTTGGTGTTAAGTCCCCACTGCAATATTTTATCATACACAGCGTTCGAAATATCTGCACCGCTTCCGCTGGATAGTTTTGAAACTCCAAGTAATTGTTCTTCTTTTTCATATGACACCAATATAGGTTGGTCAACTTTTTTTTTTTATTTATATCAGGCAGTATTTTGACGTCCATGTGAATAACTACGCCCGTACCTTCTATCAATTGGAATTCATCCTTTAATTTCTTGGAAATTTTCTCACGATAAGCTTGGCAAGCACGATGAATAGACCATCGATTAAAGATAAGTTTTGTTAAATCATTTCCTAAGGACTCAGTGTACGCTATTAAAATATAAGTTGCAGCTCTGTCAGATCTGTCTTTATATAAGAAATAAAAAAAAATTTGTATATAATAATAACTATAATAAAATTAATAATAATAGAAAAAACCTCACTTGTTTGCAATGCTGTGTTATTTCCAGATATATTTTCCTTGTGGTTTGCTTCGTTCCATTCAGACAATATTCTGACTCGGCATTTTTTTTCCATGTAACTTAAACAGATTGTTGGATGCTGTAAATTTCCTTTTATATTTATACTCCCTTCTGACTCTTTATCTCCAAAATAATTAGAATCCAAATCGTTGTCATCAATACAATTATTTGTTTCCCACAATATTTATTTATCTGGTACGCTGAGATTCGGTACTACATATTGCTGACATTGTGGAAACAAATGAACCGTGTCTCCATATTACTAGTTTTCCATGAAAACATTACCATCATTATAAACAACAAAACTCGAGGAATAAAAAAATTGTTTAATTTCCTCTACCATCCATAAAAAATGTACATATAATTTTCAATTATCGGTTTTTTTATTACATCACTTTCTATTAGTACATTGCTTTTAATCCATATTATTTACCATTATGATATAAAAAGTGAAAAATGAATACTTTATGGTTAGATGGATCCACACCAATTTAAAAATGTTTAAAAAAACTTAATTTTTCTAACTTGAAAGCCAAGCATTGAATTCATTGAAAAACTGTGATTTTCTCTGACCTTTATATTTTTTTTTCAGCAAAAAACAAAAAATGAATAAAATTGAGCCAATAATCATGTTCGTTAAAATGAAGATGATGAGTTCGTTTATTAACTTGTTGTGATATTCGAATTTGGGGCTGTTGGCTATAATTTGAAAATTTTTTAAATTGTTATGATTGTAAAAATGAAATGTAAGGAATGAAATATATTTTGATTTGAACGGAAAAGGAATAGGAATTGATTTTAATATGATTTATGAGAATATCCGACGTTACACATCTAAATAAAAATATTTACAAAAAACAATATAGTAAAATATTAGGAGCATCATAATGAATTTTACCATTTTTTTTCTCACCTTCATTGTAAATACTTCTATTATTAGCGTTGGTGCTGGCCATTCTTTTTTCATGCTTTCTTTTTCTTTCAATGATTTTTGCTTCACAAGCCATTCTTCGCTGTTCCTTTTGATGCTGTTGTGACCAAGATGGTAGGCGTCAACATAATCAATAGAACTTTCAATAAAATAAATAAAAACTCGGATTGTTGGTGCGATAGTTCAAATTTTAGCTATACTTTATTTATATTTTTAATTTTTGTAAGCATTAATAATTGTTTACTTAATTTTTTCTTAGGGTAATATTATGCTAATTGAATTGCCTGCAATTCTTAATCTAGAGTTTCAATACACTTATCTGAATTCACTTAGTTATATTCAGTTTTATTATCATTCTAAATAGAATTGGAACTTTCTAAATAGAATTGGAACTTTGAGTTCAATTTAATTTGTTAATTTTAATAATTTGTTCAACACTTAACTATTTCCCTAATAATTTTTTCTTTAATTTTAGCACTGGTTTCTCGCTTACGATTTTTAAACAACGACTTACAACTTTATTTTTTTCGCTTATATTCGACCCTTGTTTCTTACTTTAGATTTTTAATTCCAACTCTCTCGATCAAGAAAATTTACGTTAATTTATAATGTTAAAAGTTATTCCGGGAAATATTTTTGTGTCAAAAACAATTTATAATTTTATATAACAATTAAGTATGTAAGTAAACGAATATATAAAAAAAACAAAAACGTTTCCTCTATTTCTTTTATTGCAATGCTATGCGGAATAAACAATTAAAATTATTATTTAAACCAAATTATATGCAATACGACAAATGTTGAGCTTTCAGCCATGGTTTGGTTTCTTTATAGTTGTTCCGTTTTTTTATAAATTTCATCAAGTTAATGGTTTAAATTGGGTATGATACAATTGGTGAATTGTAACGGGACGGATTTTAAATTGGGACGTTACAATGCGCTTTTCTGTCAACACCAATCAAAAATCCAGGCCTTCCTTCTTCTCGTTGAGAAATTAAAAAATTTATACTCTCTTCGACTTTCATGACCTTTAGAGCGTCATTGTGTGCTTATTTGATACTAAATTATTTAGACCCTTTGAGAATGCATTCGCTTTTTTCTTCAAAAATTCAGAAGATATTTTATTTATATTTTTTTTATGAGACACCCATTCGCTATATAATTTTTCAACTTGAGTAATGCAGTGCTGCTTTTCTCTCATTTGAACTCCTGCCTTTTCCCAAAAGATCAACACTTCCTTAATGATAAGAGCAGCCCTATCGCGAGCATTTTCTACTGACTTTACATATCGCATGTTATACAGGGTGGCCCAAAATGAACGAAGGGGTTTGAATTCGTTATAACTTTTTATTTAAGACATAATTATTAAATTTTTTTTTTTTAATACAGAATATAAATGGGGAATATTTTTAGTTTAGTTATGAAAAATAATATCTCGCAAGTGGTGGCCAATTGCTGCTTCGCATATTCGTGCTCTTTCCAACACATTTTCCATCACCTTTCGCGTGCTATGTTGTTCATTTCGTCGCGTATATTGCTTTTTAATTGCTGAATGGTTCTAGGCTTATTAATGTAGACTTTTCCTTTCAAATAACCCCAAAGAAAACAGTCTGGAGCGGTTAAATCCGGTGAACGCGGAGGCCAATTAAAATCACTTGTACGCGAAATAATTCGTTCACCAAAGATGTCTCGTAAAAGAGCCATTGTGTCCCTTGCAGTGTGCGATGTGGCTCCATCTTGTTGGAACTATACTTGCGGATGGTTTTCCACGGCTGGCTTTAAAAAATTTTCCAACATTGTCCGATATCTGACACCACTGACGGAAACGGCGACCCTGTGTTAATTTTCAAAAAATAAGGACCAATTATCCTTTCCGATGAAACACCGCACCAAACCGTACACTTAGGTGGGTGTAATTCTCGCTGTTGAACTACTCTCGGCCTTCCCGTAGCCCATATCCTGCAGTTTTGCTTATTAACGAACCCACTTAATTGGAAAGGGGCTTCGTCGCTCATAATTAAATTATGAATAAAATTATGATTTTCTTCTGATTTTTGCCGGAAAAAACTGCATAATCAAGTCGTTGCTGGTAATCTGTCGGTTTCAATTCTTGGACAAGCTGAATCTTGTATGGAAACATGCCTATTGTATGCAAAATTCTCTGCAGCGACGATCGTAAGAGGCCAAGTTGTGTCGAACGTCTCCTGGTTGATGTTTCTCCATCTTCCCGAATACTCCTCTGTACCAGTTCAATATTGTCATTCGTGTGCACCGTTCGTCGTCTGCCAGCACCAGGAAGGTTCCTTACTGCCCCTTGTTGGCGAAAATTTGGCACCAGACGCTTTATTGTTGAATCTGAGGGTCCAACCCGCACATTAAAATAACGACGATATGCACGCTGAGTCAAAACAATGGATGGTTGATTTGAAAAATAAAGCTCAACAATTTGGGCACGTTTTTCAATTGAGTACTGCTCCATTTTAAATTCCCCAAGTCTTCTTTACAAAATACTGAAAAGAAAAGAAAAAAAATTATAATAAAGAAGTTATAAGCAATTCAAACCCCTTCGTTAATTTTGGGCCACCCTGTAGAAGAGAGCTTTTAAAACTTGTCGTTTCGATGGTAATTTAGCGCCAATTATTTGACTTGCTACATCTCCAACTAAATAAATATTGCTATTATCTTGGCTACGTGTAGCTATCGACATTTTCACTGGATTATGTTGTCTCAGAAACTATAGTGAAATTTAAAAACAATGACAACAAGAACTTTGTATTGTCACCGGCTGTTTTACCTCTTCTTCTTCTTATTTCTTCTAGAAGTGTCAAACGTAGAAAATAACTCGTTAAAATAAATGTAAAAAATAAATTTTTTTTGTTGAAAATGTATATGTGAGACGTCAGACCGATGCTTTTATTTTCCCTAAATTCGTTATTTGCTGTCCGATTTTAATGTTTTTCTGAGCAAATCTAAGCACTTGACAAACAAATCTAAAAAATAAAAACAAAAAAAAAACAAAAAAAAAAAAACAAAGCTAAAAAAAAAACAAATCTAAACACTAGAAACAGAAACAGAAATCTAAACACTTGACACGATATAGAAATAAAATTGGACACCATGACCTTTAATTTGAGCTTCTTGAAAAGTTTTTAGGCGGTCTAAAACTAAAGTTATGACAGTTTTAAGATCTTTTAAAATTCAAGGTACCAAATCCGTGAACGCTCTTTTCATCCGATTTTGAACAGCAGTTAGATTCTCATGAATTACATTTTGAAGAGGAGTACGTACATACATTCCTCATAAACTCGGTGCTCTTTAGATAAAGTTATTCGTTTTGTTTATTTATAAAAAAAATATGTTTGAGTATTATAAAGGTTATTAATATTATTATTTGATGTAAATTCAATATAAAATAGTGAATATTTTATATTCACTTGTTTATAAAAATTAGGTTTATTTTATTTTATTATATTTAACTATTTAAGATGTTATATTAATACTTCCTTAAAAAGTTTAATATATTATTAGTTCCAATCTAAATTAACTGATTTTTTATCAGTGGAAAATTATGTCACTTACATTATCATTGATTTTCCTTCAACTGGTATAAAACAATGATGTTGCCTTGTATTTAGAAATGTTGTAGGGTTTAAAAATTGTTTACGCAGATGTCTTTGGTATTTTTGGACTTCTGTATCTGGTACCCCAGACAAGACTCTGTAACAAATTATAATATTCCTTAAACATAGTTCTAAAATATTTTCAAAAAAATTTTTCAAAAACTTTTGTTACCTTATAGTTTTTACTTCTTTGATAGCGTACTCGTACATCTCACAAGCGGTGGGTATTTGTTCCTCCGTAAGTGATCTTATGTAATGACGCGTAACTTGTCTTTTTAAACTACCGTCAGTAGCATCACAAGGTGCTCTGCCATGGCTTGTTGCGAAAAAATTGTACGATTTAACTTTTATACCAAAGTCTCTTTCATGACACAATATATTAGCTAAATGGTTCCTAAGTAAAGGAAAAATTTCGTATTAAATTTTTTAAAAATGTTATGCTAATAAAATATAGTAGGAAATTTTATTACTTATTTTTGTACTGCTGAGGTGCTCCATCCGAAAAATATAGAATACTTTTAATCCAACTGTATTGCTGTTTGATAATGGTCATAAGTTTAGCAGTAAACGTGTTGATCGTGTACGCAAAATGATCCGTAGTATCACTAATGACGCAATAATTAATATTGAGTAGTTTATTACTCTCCTCAGTTTTAAAGTATATGCAAAACGATGCACGGTTGCTTGGGAGTTATTATAATAAAAGGCCTGAATTGACTGTTGAATAATAAATGAATAGTTTTCGGAAAAGTCCAATAAAATTATACAAGTATCAAATGATAAATTGCTTTTACAATAATCTAAAAAGCGTTTTTGAGTGTCCGCTGTGTAATGGTGAGTATTTAAAAAGTTGATATCTGCATAACTGAGCTTTAAAATTTTCAAAGCTGTCGTCAAGTGAAGCTGCACTGTCCGACTCAACACAGCTTTTATATTTGATTTGCCAATTTTTCAGTTCAATGTCTAGTTATTTTACTAGATTTTCGAATTTTGTTAAAACTCCTGATTATCGTGGACTTTTATCACAGTTTTTCGTCATGCAATCTTCACAATCAGTATTACAAACTGCACCTTGTAATACATCTCTATACTTAAGTTTTCTTGACAGAGTGTACAACTTTAATTTTACATTTTGATGCTGAGAGCAAACACAAATATGTAGTATGGCTGCCAGGGTTTCCAGCATGTATGCATTCAACTGGTTTAGAGAACTGAAGTACGAAAAATATGGAATTTTTCATTTGTAGTATTTGTATATTCTATTCGTTTCCAGAACTTCGTAAAACGAGGTTACTGGGCGTGATTGACAGATCTTAAGAAAAAAAAATTTGATACGATATTGTTGCGCAGTATGCTTCTGTCTCGTTCTGCGGCTGCTCTGGCCAAAAGGAAAATGGTCGTGTGTTTAATTCATGCGCATTTAAATACATACATCAATTTATTTGGAGCAGACTAAAGACGATATTTAAAAGAAATTTATATGTATCGGGACTAGCGACTAGTTAGGGGGTAACCAACGAGAAAATTTAATAAACCGGCTGTAGATACACGCAGTCCGTCTCCAACTCAACCTACACCCACACCGTTCCGTAGCTACGCAAGCTTCCAGTCATTATTATAATTCATTCGCTGGCGAAGTATCTACTTTTAGTCAGAAAAAATATCATGTGTTACATATGCCCTAATTAAATTGACAGGAAAATAAGGAAAAGAAATTTTATAGAAGCCAAATCCAATTACATACACTAATTTTATCTTTAAATTAAATTTAGATATTTTCTCATGTGTGATGTGTGAGAGATTAATTTTATTGATTTGTTTTTGTTAGCAATTGGTTGTTAGTTAGAAAGTTTTTTGCCAAATGTATGCTAATCAAATTTTTTATTAAAGAACAAAATTTAAAATGTAACCAGATATGGTGAGAATAAAGTAACCCTTACGGTTTTATTTGTTTTATGTAACGATAAGGAAAAGATTTTTTTAATTTTACTTTAATATTAATAATACTAATATTAATAATTAATTGGATAAACGATTCGATTGTTTTTAAATAGAAAACATTTTCATTGATTTAACACAAATTTTGTTAAATTTACCTTAATTTGAAAACGTAACAAAATGATTATGAATTCAAAACAGTAGTTAGTAGTTTTCACAACTTTTATAAATTTTTGATATTTTTGTCAAATTTATAGTTTTGACAACAGAATTTGTTTAAAGAATATTTTAAAAAAATATTTTAAATATGCATTTACAATTATAATATTTTAGGTTCACACGGTTGTTGAATATTCAGGTAAATAAGAAAACCATCCGCAAAATCCAATTATATACACTAATTTTATCTCTTATAACTATGGATTGAGATGAATGCACAGATAAAAAAATTATTCCATGCGAGAATAGCGAGAATAATCCTATTAATTATAGATTAATCAAAACAGAAAAGCTCACCTGGAGAGGACTAGCAACCTCGCCCATTGTCCTCTCTAGCTCCACTCACGGTCGCGCTTCTTCCTAATACCACCGTACGTTAAAAAAACGAACCACGTGAACGAAACCGTGCCCGAATTAAATTAAACCACGGCAGAATTTTAACCTTAGCATGAACACTATAGTCTGGGAGCCCGCCGACATAAACAGCAACTCATAAATACTCTTCTATAATTTTTTGTGTGGCTTAATTACGCCTAGTCTACCACTTTTTTTTCTCTATCGTAATTTTCTTAGTCGCGGCTTTTTCTCCCCAGTAATTTCTAAACTTGTCAATACCGTATTAAGCTAAAAATTTATAGATACTCTATTTTTAAAAGATTTAATACCAAGAGAAATTCATGAATCGCGAGAGAAAAAACTTGTCCGACAAAAATTTCGGTACGTTAAGGGTGTCTGCCGAGTGAAACATGTAATAATAACAATTTCGAAAAATTTATGGATAACCACCTGATTATTATGAAAAATGCATCAAAAAGGATGTAACATCACGTCCTTACATCGTCCGACAAGACAGATTTACCAATTTTAAAGTCCAATAAGCGGACATTGACATTTTCACGGCGACCTAAAATTTATTCATAACCGTCGGACAAAAAGAAATTAACATATTATAGAGCAAAACTTACCGTGTATTACAAGTGGCGGACAAATATTTCGTGCCAAATCAATAGTCCGACAAAAAAACATCGATCGACAACATCATTTCAATACTTTCTTTTTTCCAAGTTAATAAATAATTTTAGTTTCATTATTTACAATAATAAATGAATGGTAAGGAATGTGAATAGTAAAAAACATGTATTAAACTAATAATAGGAGCTTTTATTAACAATTTCATTAAAAAAAATATATATATATATATATATGAAGAAACGTGCACGGAAAAAAATATTGTCTTCTATTAAAATTATTTGCATTGAATCAAGAATTTTTAATGTACAAATACTCGCCCGTGTTTTCTTAGCTACCAATTCAAGATTACGTATTTAAAATCAGTGTGTAAAACATTATCTTGTTTGAAAGCTTTTTATCTTGATTTTAAATAATTTTGATTTCATTCAAAATCTAAACAAATATCACTATTTTGATTTAAATCTTATAAGTTTTGAATTGAAATTTGTCCAATTTTGGTTCAAACGATTAAAAATTTGATTCAAAATCCGTATAGTTCGATTTAAAACTTCAATATTTTGAAAATAAATTCTACCTGTTTTGATTTTAAATCGGTTTGTTTTAAATCAAACAAATTAAATTTTATTTCAAAATAGAAGCTGTTTTGATTTTATTGGGGCCTGGGGGTATATATTGAATTCAAACCCTTTAATTTTAAATATAGCATATTTTGAATTATTTATTACTTTATAACAACAATCAACACAAAGCAAAATGTTCGATGAGTCTTTAACAGGCTTCATAAATAAATCTTGAGCATCACATATACAGGACTTCCAAAACTTGTTGACACTTGTTAGTTTTTTTTCGGCAGTTTAGCTAGTTTTTTTTTTAATAAACCACGAATCAAAGGATCTATTGAAAGAGAAAATATAAATTTAAAAATTGTTTTATGATATTATTCAATTAAATATTGACCTTAACTTTTATGAGAATATATAATTTGGTGAAAAACGATGAATGAAATTGTCCCTCCATGGTTTCGTGAAGCAATTTTATTTGTCAAGTAATATTGTGTCGAAATCAATCTTCCGATCTGTAAAATCTTGACCACATCCTTTAAGTTTACATTTTAACGATTCAGAATTTCCAGACCTCATTGGATGTATATTTCCCAAATACTTGATTAATTTTTCAACGCAGTCACATTGCACACAACACTGATAAATTTTCATTTCAAAAATATTTAACACTATAATAGTTGAATTTGTTAAAGTTTCTACAATTTGATACTTACTTGCTTTAATATTTATAAGTATAGATAATTTTAATAACAGCAATTTAATTATTTTAAATGTTAAAATCGAATCACTAAAAAACACCTTGGTAATCGGTTTGCAGAAAACTATGAACTGTCAAAATTTTGCAAAAGATTTCCAATTTCAAAACTTAGTATTGTGAATCAAAAGCACAAAATCAATAATTTATGCAATTAATATAAATAAATTTCCACCAAAAGAAAATATTTTGATTCATTTATTTTTGTCTTGTCAAATTTTTTTTACAAATTTTAGTTAAGAATACATAGTTTTGAATTAGAGTTTTTTAATAAGGATTGAAAATATTTTGGCAATGATTTTTTAAACATTAAACAAAAATGCTTGACTCAAAACGTAAAAAACGTAAAATAACATTTTGATTCAAATGTTTTCGCTTTTGAAATAAAATTTCATTTAACATTTTGAGTTCAATCAAATTTGATTCGAATTAAATCACTGTTTTCTGAAATTAAAGCATTTTGTCTCAAAATAATATTATACTCTTGGTATTTTAAAATTTAAATCATAGTGGAATATTTTTTGATTTCATTGATAAAATGTATTGAATCAAGATTTTTTTATGAAAATGCAGAACTTGATTAATGATTGATATTTAAAATTTCGAAATCTTGAAAAATTGAAAATAATTTTTTCCGTGTGAAAAAAATTTTTTTTTACTCTTCATCAGAGTCATTATCAGTTGAACTCTCTTCATCGGTGCTACTGTTATCGTTTGCCTCATCATCCTCGTTATCATCATTAAAATCTGGATAATTATTGATTTTTAAAAGCTATAGTAAATGAAACATTAAATAGTGAAACGCATATTAACTCTTATCTACCAAATCTATCCGTTTTTGTCCGTTAACTTTAAGCACAGACAACTTTGTTACTGATGCTTAGAAATATTTAATAATCCATAGGAGGGTATTTTCTAGAGGACTCTTTCAGAATCTGGCCAACAAATTTCGAAAAAACCACCTCTATTTTCTAATCTAAAAATTAAAAAGGTGATTTTTTGAGGTAATTTTCTCGATAAGAAATGAATTTTTAAGAAATTGAGAAAATCTGTGAGGAACTATGAAAAAAAACGAAAATGAACAGGAAAAACTGAAAAATTATGAAAAAATGTGAAAATCTATGGAAAACTGTGGCGTAAAAATGAACAGACTGATCAATAAGGGGTTACTGAAATTTATAATTTTCATACCTGTTAAATTTGAAGATATATCTTCAAATGAAGGACTTTGGGGACCATCAAACCAATAATAATAATACTTATTGTTAATCAACGTCCATCCACTTTACGTCCTTGCGTCATAATGTACTATAATAGCAATTACAAAATATAAATAAAAAAGATCAAAAAAGAATTTCATCAAAAAATTTGAAGCTTCATAAAATCTATAATCTCCATGCGTCGGACTGGAAAATCGGAGAATATATCGTATCCGACAATTAAATAATTGGATTCTACATACTTTTTTTTAGTAATCCTGTAAAAAACAGCTGGTTATGTGGAAGTATGCTGTATTTACGCTCACAAACGCAAATACTGTAAACCTTCGCGGATTTTCAATTGAAAAATAACAATTTGTTCGATTTTTATGGAAATGGTAATATTTTACTGTCGGACAACTTATTCACCTCCTTGTAGGCTTTATTTAACAGCCAAAAATCAAAAGCGGAAATTGTTATGAATAAATTTTAGGTCGCCGTGAAAATGTCAATGGCCGCTTGTCGGACTTTAAAATTGGTAAATCTGTCTTGTCGGACGATGTAAGGACGTGATTTTACATACCTTTTTGAAGCATTTTGCATAAAAATCAGGTGGTTATCCATAAATTTTTCGAAATTGTTATTATTACATGTTTCACTCGGTAGACACCTTTAACGTACCGAAATTTTTGTCGGACAAGTTTTTTCTCTCGCGATTCATGAATTTCTCTTGGTATTAAATCTTTTAAAAATAGAGTATCTATAAATTTTTAGCTTAATACGGTATTGACAAGTTTAGAAATTACTGGAGAGAAAAAGCCGCGACTAAGAAAATTATGATAGAGAAAAAAAAGTGGTAGACTAGGCGTAATTAAGCCACACAAAAAATTATAGAAGAGTATTTATGAGTTACTGTTTATGTCGGCGGGCTCCTAGACTAACTAATTAAATGAAACACAACAAAAATTCACCAATCGATTGAAAAAAATCTAATGAAACCTTATTTAATTACAATAAAAAAAGAAATGTATTTATTAGCGTAAACCTTGAGGTCCGTTTCGATACACGACCCGTAACTTAATCCTCCCAAAATCAAAATTTTCCTCTTTAATAAATCTACAGTCAGTGCTCTCAACAACAATCTTTCTCTCTCATATCTCCCATATTCCCGCCAACATCTTTCCAATCACTTCGTAGCAACTGTACAAACAACAATTAACCAAAAAAAAACACAACCAGTTTGCTCAATTTAATGTATTAGTTTTCATTGCAATTATTTGCATGTTAATTTGGGTCAACTATCGCTATACTCTCATCTATCATGACCATATATATTATGGCTGATCAACAAAATGTTGACTTGTTTATTTTAGCGAAAGTTTAATAAAAAAAAAACATTTACGAAGTGATTAGAAATCCGTTGGCGAGAAAAACAGGAGACGTGTGGAAGCCGAAGTTGGTGCTATGGTGATACCGGGAAAATAGAATGCAAGTGGAATTTCCGTTACACATTTCCAATATATTCATCTACAAATTTTAGATACAGTTCGTGCACAGTCGCCAACAATAACTTCTTTTGTACAAAAATTTTCCTTCCCAGCAAAATAATTTCTGCATGAGGCTTGAGACCACCAAGCAACGGGTCACACCAAACAGGTTACTTATAGAACAGGCTTAAAAACACTTCATACTAAAGCTGTTGAAGACGTTATACGGCACTAAGCCTCAAATCGAGTTCTACATAGAAAGGCACCAAATGTCGCTGCTGAAGAGGTCCAACTACTCCGTAGCACCAGATTCATCCTAGCTCAAATAAGATCAGGTTGGTCAAGCATCCTAAACAACTACATGAGGAGAGTTGATCCTGTAATTTTTTATTTATTTATTTATTTATTTGTTATTAAAGAAATCGAATTTGTACATACATATATGATTTCAGAAGTTGGTTGTATATGCTGACCCTTTCCTTAAGAAGAAGATCGATAGGGATTGAACTCACAATGACCTGAGATGAGGCCGGAGAAATGGTTCTATAGCTACGGATCATGCGAAGCAATATATTCCTTTGAGCGCCCAATAACTGTTGAACATACTTTACGTTGGTCCGCCCGTACTAACCAACCGAGCAGTACGTCAGAATTTATTCAACAACAGATCTATAAATTAATTGTATAGTTTGGTTGTTAAGACCCCAGCATTTGTGAGATAACCTCGTGAAGCTGTGGAAGCGGGACTTCGAGTTGTCACATATACGAGTTATATGACTTGACACATTCATTTTCTCATCCAGGTCGACACCCAAGTATCTCACCGTGCTTACCATTTTCCTTGATGCTCCATTTAGTTTTATGGTAGGCGGTCTTGTTCGATCGTACTTGCCCTTCAGCTGAAGCATAACAGTTTTGGGCGTCGAAAGGTTCAGTTTGTTCAATTTGCACCATGAGATCATATTGTCTAGTGCTCGTTGACCTCTTTCTTGTAATTGTTTCCTAGAGTTTCCGGTTATTACAATTACATTGTCATCAGCGTACGCAACCTCCAGAACACCGTCCAACATGCTCGTGTCGAAAACCATGTTCCAAAAAGAATAGCCCCTTGCAAGGCACCTCTCGTTATGTTTTTCTCAACCGAGCCGTAGTCATCCTTTACTATTGCTCTTCTATCGTGTAGATAACTGCCAAGCAGTCTGTAAAGATTACCAGGACAATTTGCCGCTCACAACACTAATCTACCAAAGATTATCGAACGCGCCCGATATATAATGAAAATGCCAAGAGAGTACTTTTCTTCAACGGTTGCTTGGACGATTTCAGCGAGTTTGCAGACTGCCACCTCGGTAGAGCGACGCCCCCGGAAGCCATACTGCTTATCGGATAGCCCACCACTCAAATCGATGCATTTTTGTAGCCTTTTATCACTTTTTCAAAAATTTTGCCCAGTACGGGGAGTAGCATAAGTGGTCGGTATGGTTTGGGATCTGAAAGATCATTATCGCCAGCTTTAGGGATTATAATTACTCAACCAATTTTCCTCTCCTTTGGAAATACACCAAATCTGAGGGAGCCGTTGAAGAGTTTTAAGCAAGTAAGAGCTAAAACCTTCCAGGACTGTTGTACAGCTATTACTTCTATTTGATCAGAACCAGGGGCCTGGCCACGTCTTAAACTCATACATCAACCTTGTCTTAAACTCTACACCAAACCACGATTAACTATGAGATTCGTCAATATTAGTAATACTGTTCCTTTGTGATGAATATCCAGGAAGAATATCCAAAAAGGAAAGGAGATCACTCATTTTGTTCGCTGCTGCTCCACTAGAACCAGTGCCAGGTTTTCCTTTACGTCGAATATAGTAATCTGTTATGTATATCCATCTTTTTTGACAATCAAAACTTGCAAAAATATATAAACATTCATTTTTATTTCTACTTTAGGTATTTGGCGACTGGGGAGTCGTTTTGATCGCTTGCTTTCCAGTTTTGAGTAAGCCACTCCTGGATAAGCGTTATAGTTAGAGAAGTTTCAGATGCCATTATCAAAAATATGTTAAAGTAATAATACCATCCCCTACAGAAGATCAGTTTAATAATAGTATTTTTTTTTTTTTTTAATAAAATGTGATGTGTAGTAGGCATTACAATATGTATCACAACAACACATAAAAACCTTTTAAGACCAAGGTCCCACAACAACATGCGTTCTAAGGATGTTACTGGACGCAAATCTATTTTTTTTTAATTTTTTTTGTTCAATAATAGAAACTAGTTTCATAATCGACGATTTTATCGCACGCAATCTGTTTAGAAATCTACCCGCGCAGCGGGGAGTTTTCTAAAGGATAAGTGCGATAAAACGTCTTATGAAACGAGTTTTTTATACTATTTTTTCTATTTTGCATTTTTTGTCTTGAAATTTTAAAAAATGTGTATTTTATTAAAAAATAGCCAATTTGAAATTTTGTTATTATTACTAATTATTTTAATTAATTAAAATATTTAACACTAATTTAGGTATTCTTATTAATTTTATTTACATAATTATTCGTTTTAATGTTCACTGACGTTTGTATGACCAATGTGACCAACCTTGAAAGACAAAACTTTGCGTATCGTAATGAAGGCCATTTCGATACGCATTTGTGTATCGAAATGACTTTATTTTAGACGCAAAATAGAAAAAGTAATTTAAATTATGTTTACTACACGCGTCAAAAACTGCTTTTAAATTTTTTAAGTGATGTTCTTATGAACATCCAATATCTATTATATCATCTATATATAAAAAAACATTGTAAAGGTGATAATCCTGAAAAAGCTAAATTCATCATTCTTGAGAATGAATTAGGTGATATATTTAAACCAAAAGGTAGAACTTTCCATCTAAAACCTTAGTCTTAGGTGGTGTCAACCCGCAGAGGTTTAAAGAAAGCGTTAATCAACACCTTAGAACGCCAGTTGTTGTGGGACCCAGGTCTAGACCTAGGTCTTAAAAGGTTTTAATGTGTTGTTGTAACACATATTCTAAACCCTATTACACAACACATTTTATTAAAAAAAAAATGAACCCTTTTCAGTACTGAATGATGTAACATCTCTGGATTTCTCATGTAGAGGTACCTAATGAAATCCTGAAGACAAATCAAGGATTGAAAAATTTTTTGCTCTGCCTAAATTATCCAATATATCTTCTATACGTGGTAACGGATATTTGTCTGCTATTAGCTTTTTGTTAACCAAACGATAGTCTACACATAATCGCCATTTTTTATCGGAGTCTTTTTTTTGTAACAAGTATGATTGGGCTATTATAGTTTGATTGGCTTGGTTCTATTAAATCATTACCTATCAAGATATCTATCTACCAGTCTATTTATTTCGTCCTTTTGAGAGTAAGGTAGTCTGTAGTTTTTTATATATACTGGTTGTGAATCTTTAATTCTTAGTTTTTGTTCATAGAAATTATTAACACTCATCTTGTCTTCCTCCATATGGAAGATTTGTGAATATTGATTACATAAGTTCAATAACTTTGTTTGGTATTGTGATTTGATATTTTTTGAAAGCGTTTTTAAAAGAAGCTCAGTTTTAGGTGAATCGTTTTTGGTTTTTTCAGGATTGTATATTTAATAGTTTGATAACGGTTCGGTTTTTAGTTTGATGTTTTTTGGAATGAGTTTTATATTGTTTGTTGTATTTAAAATACGGATCGAAGAGTTTTTTGATGCTACTGTACTTCTTGGGATAAAAACTCCTGTTACTATTTTCTGTTCTAAAATAAGACAGTTGTTTTCATTTGGGAGTGTTAATGATCGGAAATCTTCACATCTAGGTGGCAAAATTATCGATTTGTCATCTAGACCTTCTAAAATTGGAATTGAAATACTCTTGTCGTAAACATTTATTGAGAGATTCATAGTTTGATAATCAATATTACATTTATAAGGTTTTATAAAATCTTTGTCCAATATGCCATCCGATGGTATATTGAAGTCATTGTCAACTAAATGAAAGATGCAAGGTAATACATCAGTTTCGATATTAAAGTTGATAGTAATCGTTCCAAGTGTTTGCAAGGAGTTTTTTGTTATTCCTGTAATTTTTATCAGATTTTGAGCATTTAATAAATTTTTTAATTCAAAGTTAATATTAATTGATGATAATTTTATCAGAGATATATCTGCTTGTGTATCTACGAGAAACGGATCTACGAGCAGGATCTGGATTTAGTTTTGACTTTAAAATTATGTAATCAGAAAAACTTGAATTTATATTGTATATGTTTTTATTGGGTTTAACATTTATTTTTGGAAAGTTTTTTAATACTAGTTTTTTAATAATAGGAATTAAGGTTAGGAAGGTTTGAGGAATTAAGCTTTGACGAAAATTTTATTCTTGGTCTTGAATTGAGGTTTGACCCGATTCATTCCCAGTCGCCGGTGAGGGTCGTCTAAGTTTTCCGTAAATCCTACATTTGATTTGAGGAATTAAGCTTTGACGAAAATTTTATTCTTGATCTTGAATTGAGGTTTGATCCTGATTCACTCCCAGTCGTCCCTGAGGGTCGTCTAAGTTTTCCGTAAATCGTACATTTGATTTACGAGGTACATAATAAATACGACGACTATAATTATTATTATAATACGTGTTGTTGCTAGGGTTGTTATGATGGCGTTTGTTATTATAAAAATTACTTTCTTGACGATTATCATTGCTAAAATGCCTTATATAATTCTCGAAATTATTTCTATAATTATTATTTCTGCTATTATTGAGTCCGTTCATATGATTATTTCTTCTATAATTTGGGTTATTATTCGTATAATTTCTGTTGTTGTAAAATTTTGAAGTTTTAAAAGTAAAAACTTGTTTTTCTTGTGATTGCGCATCTATTTCAACGATAAATTTTACTACAACCTCCTTATGATCTTCTAACTTTGAAGATGATAGAATGGTCTTTGTTAGATCTGTTCGAGTGTTAGCTCTGCAAATTTCAATTGTTTTCCCCGTTGTCATCTCATTTGCTTTATCGGGCGGTATTCCTTGCATAATTAGTGATCGCTTAAAACATTCAGCTAATTCGTAAGCTTTTTCGACGATGGTTTGCAAAGAATATTTATCAGTATGTAATGCTTTTATTTTTCCTTCAATTATTTTTGAATTTTCGGGTTTTATTTTATTTTTTAGGTCCTTTATAATCGATTGGACCGTAGTAGATTCAGTTGTAATTGCTTTACGTGCTGTGCCCTCTAATTTAGATAGTGTAAACGATATAAGGAGTGGGTCAAGATCCTTGGGTCAGTTCATTTGTAACGGTGTCTAACGACACCGTTATGCCAAGATATTATTAAATAAAAAAAAACCCAATCTGGCCTTCTACCAAGAAAAATCTTCAATATAAAGTTTTTTTAATAAACCATTTTAGTCATAATATGATTACAGGAAAATTTGAGGATTTAATTAAGGATTTTTTTAAGGATTTAAGTACTTTCTGCTCTTAATATACAATATACTACATATTTTAATAATATTTTTCTTATTTAAAATGTTTATTATAAAACAAGTTTTGTTGATATTTTTTTTTTAAATTATTATTTTTGTAATGTAAACTAGTTTGTTAATTTACGAACCAGTGCTGTCCCGTTTTTTTTTGAATGGATGCTTCGATTTTATTTCATATATATATAAGTGCCAAATACGCCATTCTCATAATAGATCTATATAATTGCCATCTAAGGTCTGGTCTAGTTATAATGTTGTTATACAGGTACATATGTATATATACATACATATAATATACTATAGGTTTCGTGCTGATATTTTTGTTGTGTTTAAAATAACTGATGCGGCCGATGGTGAAGCGATGTAGTGGACTGTAGTGTTGATAATTAGTTCCACACCACGGATTCAAAATATCTCACAATAATGATGGAAAATGATAATGTTCGGCGAAAATTACATGTCACTACAATCGATGACCTTGAATACTGCTTGAATGTTGTAATCACATATGACCACAATCGATGAATACAGAATACAGCTTGAAGGCTGTAATTACGTGTGACCACAATCGATGAATACAGAATACAGGGGCCCTATTCCCGAACACATATTTGTCAATCGACAATATTGTCAATTTCACCAAAATGCTTAACAACTTTGTTTAAAAATGGTATTCTGTAACTCATATTTGTGTCAAACGAATTATAACAAATTTTCACAAAATTATAACAGATTTTTGGTACTAGATTCGTACTTTTGACAACTAACTTTTTTAATCTTAAAAGATGCAAAATAAAATAAAAATATATTTAATAACTAAATATGTTTTAATGATATTTATATAAAAATATGATTATTTAATATTATTAAAGACTTAATTTTGCGTTATAAATTAATTTTTACGCCAATCGATGAAATTTGTATAAAAAAGTCAACGCACAAAACATAAAGCAAAATTGTGATTTTGACAGTAACTATATTGTTCTTGTCAGATTCACAATATTGTGTTGAATTTTCACCAAATTGGTGTTACGAAATTCACAATATTGTGTGAATTTACAATCTTGTGATGACATTTATGTGTTCGGGAATAGGGCCCCAGCTTAAAGGTTATACTAATATGTGATCACAATGGATGAACTCAAAATGCAGCTTGAAAGTAATAACATATGATCGCAATCGATGCACTCAAAATACAGTTTGAAGGTTATAGTAACATGTGATCTCAATCGATGCATTAAAAATGCAGCTTGAAGGTAATAACATATGTAACCGCAATCGATGAATTCAACATACAGCTTGAAGGTTATACTAATATGTGATCACAATCGATGAACTCAAAATGCAGCTTGAAGGTAATAACATATGGTCACACACAATCGATGAATTCAACATACAGCTTGAAGGTTATAATAATATGTGATCACAGTCGATGAAATTACATGTGACCACAATTCGCAATTGATTATTCGATATGTGTGATGAGATTTAGATGGTCAAATAACTGTTTGAATGTCACAGTTATATATTCCGACGATTTACAAGGTGTATCGCCTGCAAGAAACAAAATTCAGTAGCCACCAAAACAAGACAAAACCTGATATCTTAAAACAGATGCATCACCAACGTTAATCACAAAATAATAAAATCAAGGTCACAAAGATCATTTCCTTTCATATGAATATTTATTTATTCGATAACTTGAAATGTTTTTCTAACAAATTCACAACTAACTAGATAAATTAACAGTTTATATTGTCACTTAATTATTACAAATAATTTATACAACGAAATCGGCACAATTTTATAATGGACTGAGCTCAGTTGGAATAACCATTTCAACAATTGTAATGAACTGATTTAATTTATTGCTAATAATGGACTAACCCATTTTCTTATTATAATAGACTGACATTAATAATCACATGTGATTTTCTTTTCTTTAAAATTATAATTTACACAACACAGGAATTTGATTACTTAAACGTGATGAATGCAAAATAGAATTAATAATAATAAGGCTGGATCAATGGCTGTCAATATTTATATAATGCAATTTTTTGTTGTGACATAGCGCCATCGTTTCCATTTTCCATAAAATTGAGCTATTTTGAATTTAATAATTTAATTCGAATTTTAATGTATGAAATACTTTTGATTTTTTTGATAATTTAATTCGGATTTTTTCTTTTTAATCCTTTCTTAGATTACAGCCTTGATTTAGTGTTTCTATGAATCCATCTTTCACGAATTTGGCGTGAACATTAACGTTTGTATAATTATAACATTGCATAATTATAACACTAACACATACAGAAGATTTTAAAACTATCAATTCAGTTAACAGTTCTTTTCTTTGGTTCATTTAACGAAAATAAAGTTTCAATCTATTATTATGAATTATTTTTTGTTTGTTTTTTATTTGAATTTTAGTATTCTCTGGGGATACTATTTCGATAATGAAGTAATTACCTGACCAAAGTTCGTCGATTTTACCTGTATTCGTTTCATTTTTCAATAGTACTTCATCGCCAACTTTAAATTTATTATAATGTACGGTATGATCATATAAAGATTTAGATTTATGTTTATTTTCTATCAAAAATTTTCGAGCAATGTTCCAGGAAGTTTGCAATTTAAACTTTAATTCATTTGCATAGTAGTCATAATTATAAATTATATCGGGTTCTTTCATAAGTGAGTTTGGAATCATTGGTTTAGTACCAAATAATAATTCGAAAGGCATATATTTTGTTGATGAATGCGGTGTCGTGTTGTACACAAACATAGTATATGAAATCCATTGGTCCCAGTTTAAAGGATCATCTTGACTGTAATTTCGAAGATATTCACTCAGAGTTTTGTGAGATCTTTCCAAGACTCCATTACTTTCCGAATGGTATGCAGTACAATTAATTTTTTTAATTTTTAGTACGTTACATATTTGTTTGAATAAGGTACTCATAAAATTTGTCCCCTGGTCTGTCAGTATTGATATTGGACATCGAAACAGACAAATGAACTTTTCTACAAACATTTTTGCAATGGTTAGAGTTTCTTGATTTGGGACAGGATATGCTAAAGAAAATTTTGTCAAGTCGTCTTGAAGAGTAAGAATGAATTTATTGTTTGAGTATGATGAAATCAAAGGACCTACAATATCCATCGATATTCGCTCAAACGGTTTTGTTGAAGTTGAGGTAATTTTCATTGGTATTCTTTGAATCCGACAATGTTTGTTATGTTGGCACTTGTTACAGATTTTTATAAAATTTTTTATTCTTGATAACATTTTAGGAAAGTAATAATTACATCTCATTCTATTGAATGTTCTAACTACACCTTGGTGTCCATCTAATTGATTTACATGAAATTCTTTAATAAGCTGTTCTATTTCTTCTTCATCTTGAATTTCAATAATTTTTGAGCTTGTTTCGATTTGAGATTTTGTTTCATTTGGTTTGAATAATGCAGTGTTCTGTTTAGAATATGATGAAATTGAATTTGTTAAATTAGACATGTTTGTAGATTTAGAAATATTAATGAGCCTGTAAAAGAGCAACTTTTTACGGCAATGTGTGGCCGGGCAATATTGCCCAAATTCAAAAACATTCCCGGCAATTTTTTCGTATTGCCCGGCAATATATTTGTATAGCTCGGCAATATTGCCGGTATTGCAACTAATGGCTGTTGATTTTTTTCATCAATCGAAAATATTAAACATTGCCCGGCAACTATTTCGATTTTTGTTGTTGTTTTTTTTATTGAATTTGAGAATGTAGTACGTTTTGAAGATTTGTTAATGTGAAAACAAAATTATTTCATATAAAAATTTGTTTGAATTAAATTAAATGGTTGGTAAAAAAAGGGATACTGAATTCGGAAATTGTTTTGGTTGTTGTAAAATAAGAAAAAAGGTAATTTCTTTCTATTCAGATGTTATGGTTAATTAATGATTGATGAAAGGTGGGTTAATATTATTTTTTGTTGTTTTTAATGATTGTGATTGTTTTTAGAATGAGTGCACTTATTTTTGTTTATAAATCGTTTAGTATTTTGAATGGAGAATAAATATGATGGTTTTTTAGTAAAAATTTGTAAAACTACTGCAATGGAAAGCATTTCGGCTTGATGAATTAATTATTAAAGTAATTAAATTATTATTCTTTTAATGTTTAAAACACCCAAGGTTTTATAAAAATTTTTTTATAAATAATTTCGTTTGAGGGATAATGAGTTGATAAACGAGCATGCTGAAAGTTTCCATATAAGTAGAAAGACAAGAAGTTTTTTTTTTAAATTGGCTTGTAGGATAAACATGGAGCAATTGGTATGGAGTGAAAATTTTTTTTGCATCTATTTAGGAGGCCAAGTTTTCTATACTCGATTTTTGCCATTGCCATTACATGATCGTTCCAGAGTAAGTCATTTAAAACTGTGATACCCAATGTTTTTACATTCACCTATAGGTTCATCACACATGCTGAATAAAATATCTTTGGGGAACTCGGTCTTTGATCTGGAAATAATCAATAGCTGTGTTTTGGCAGAGTTGAAATTGATCAGGTTTTGATCACCCCGATCGGCGACTTTTTTAGGTCGTTATTGACGTTTATGGCAGCGTCTCTCCGGGCGGGATTAATTCGTTCGTGCATTTTAATTTTTAAGGGAAGGACTCGAATGAGTTGTGCAGAGTACTATCATTTGCAAAACTATTTATTGGGTTGCTGGTGATTTTCAACAATTCGTTGATATAAATCAAAAATAGTGTTGGGGACGATACTGAGCTTTGAGGCTCATTAACCAGCCTTAATTAGTTTAGACTCAGGTGATAAGCCGTCTAAGGAGACTGAATTGTATCGGTTGGAAAATTTTGAATCAGCTTCACAAAAGTGGGATGAAACCCATACGCAACGAGCTTGTTGATTAAGTTGGCATGCCAGACTCGATCGAATGCCTTGGAGATTTCTAAAGCGATAACGTATGTTTCACAACCTTTATCAAGCCTTTATCATAACAGATCGGTAGTTGATCTTTTGTTTCGAAAACCGTATTGGCTGTCGGCTATTAAATGATTTACTTCCAGAAATTTTGAAATGCTATAGGCCTATAATTTGAGATATCGGATTTTGGTCCCTTTTTGGGGACGGCCTTGACATTTGCCAACTTTCAGCACGAGGGAAATATACCAGATTTGTAGGATTGGTAGAATATTTTAGTCAAAGTTGGTGCAAGGTCTTTAGAAGAGGTTTTTAAAATAATGCGTGGAATGTTTTACCATTCCTAAGGCTTTGTTGGTGTTTAACCGCTTTAGAAGTTTAGCGACTATTTTGGGTTTGAAGTGGAGTTCGTTCATATTAACTCCTGAAGACTGTATTTGGAGTATTTCTTTAGAAGTTTCCAAAACAGTGGAGTTCAGAGCAAAGCGTTCAGCGAACAAGTTAAATTTTTTTGCGGGATCATTGACGATTGAATCACCATCAATAATAGGAAGATTTTGTACCAAAATCTAAGGAATTAATGGCACTGTAGAAACTCTTGTCAGAAATAGACATAGACGGAAGTTTTGAAGCTTTCGCTCTGTCAATTTCAGACTTTTCGTTTGAGATTATCTGGTTAGATATTTTGTTGGCCTTTAGATATTGGGATCGATTAGTGGGAGTTTTGTTATAAATCCAAATATTAAATGATCTACGTTTGTTTCTAAGTGCCGTTTTGGCAGCTTTTGAATGCAAGTATGAATTTTTGTTTGAGTTTTACTATGGAAAAAGGGGTAAATCAGTTTTGATAACTGATGACATTAAATAATGATCAGAATTTCCAATGCTACCTTTTGCGACATTGACACTCGTAATATCTTGCATTGTGGTAAGATAGAGATCTAAAAGAAAACTATTATCACCGCCATTACGGGGAGTGAAATTTGGGTTTTTAACAATTTGGGATAGACGCAGCAAAATTTTTGCCAGTTTTCCACTATTGTCAATATCGTCGGTCGATTTGAAGAATTCCAACCATGATTTGTTGTGAAAGTTGAAGTCACCGGTAATGATAACCTCACAATTAGAGGACTTTGCTCTAATCTCGTTTTCAAAGTTTACAGAAACTTGTGTTTCTGTAAGGAAAAGAAAGTTCAGTATGTCGTGCTCATAATGATGTTGCACGTGGTCATGGTTAGCGTTAAATCCGCAGATGTTTTGAACATGTATTCTAAATTTTTTTTTCATTCATATATGTGTTGTCCCTGCAAATACCGTGGACATGCCGCTTTATGGGCGGGTGGATTGCGCATATTTACTTTACTACTTGCAGATGTATATCGTTTCTGTTGTATCAAAAGGTTTATTTTTTTATGTTTTATTAAAGAATGGATAACTAAGCAAAAAACCTTATCATGCAAACAAATACGACATATGCCAATATTTCATGATAAGATGAAGAAATAATAACAAAACTATAAGTGAAAAGCAAATTGTTAGAAATTTGCAGAAAAAATAACGAAACTAATTGCCAATAATCCAGCTGATACAGCGCACCCCAGATGCACTTTTCACCACCCCAATCGAGGCACAAAGCCCACATAACTTTATTTTGGTTTGATTCCTCGGAAGAGCTAATGAGCCATACTACTACGGAACGCTGCCTAGCTAAGACTGGGAGTGGTGCCGTTGACTAATTAAAGTTCGTCCGCCAGTACCGTAAGATATCATCTTGGCTAATGATGTCTCCTGCCATTGCCAGTGGTATGTGTTATCTCACGCTAACTCAAATGTCAATGGCAGGGACAGAAGTACGCGGGGTAGTCAGACCCGTAGATCAACATTGATCATAATCGATCCAAATCGACTCTTCCCGCTAGAGGAAGCCTGACATCAATAATGTTTTCCTTACTTCCGGTTCGGTTACAGTGCATGTATTTTACCTGCCATCGAAGTTTCGACTATGCGTCAACATTTCCATGAGCACTTCAAAATCATAAGCCTGCAAGCGTTTAATCCATCGTACCAATCACCTTAATGCTCCATGATCAGTTCTCAAATGGAAATTTTTAACTGTACAAGTATTTGTGGAAATATGTTTCACACATTCCATTATAGCCAACAATTTTTAACAGGTTAAACAATAATTCCTTTCTGGCTTGGACAGTTTCTTCTATAAATATGGGCCATTACTCTTTTCCCCATCCATTTCTTGAAATAACACTCCTCCTGTAACATCAGTGCTAGCTTTAGTTTCAAATATGAATTTAAAATCTGGTAAGCCAGATCTGGTGCAGAGCACAATCTTTTTCAAATTTCCACTAACGCATCTTCTTGCTTTTTTGTTCATTTAAATGCTTTATCCGTCCTTGTTAGCTTACGTAGAGCCTTTTTATTCCTGTTAACTAATGTTGGCACAAAACATTGGTAGTAAGTGCAAAATCCTAGACAACTACAAAGCTCTGGGTGGGCATTTGGGTGTTCACCATTTGTTGTCACTTTGCGCCCCAAGTATTATACTTTCTCTCTCTAAACAGTGTATATTTCTTTGGACTTATTACGAGTCCTGCTGCTTGAATTCTTTCGAAGGTTTCTCTATTTTTTTTTTCAAATGATATTTGAAGTCTATGACCGTTACAATAATATCGTTCAATAACGCAAGACACGTTCCATTAAACTTTCAAATGCAGCTGGGGCATTACACAACCCTGGGAAATTACGCAGCCCTCCCCTCACACATTCCTATTACACAACCCACTACCCATACTAAACGCTGTCAATTATCGGTCCTCTTCCTGGATTTCTACGTGCCATGAAGCACTTTGCAGATCTATTGTTGAGAACAATTTGGCACCTGCAAATTTATCCAGGGTATCATCAGTTTGAGGTAATGGGTAGCTATTTTTTATTACTGCATTCAGTTTTCTGTAATCAATGCAGAAATTAATAATTTCATCCTTCTTACCGACTAAAACTACAGGGACTCTATGAACTATCCGATTTTGTTTTTTATATAAAGTGTTTTGTTATAGGAATAACAATGTGTGTCAGAATAACACATACATAGATACCTTTTAAGACCTAGGTCCCACAACAACATGCGTTCTGAAGATTAAGTGGACGCAATTTTATTTTTGTGTGAATTGAACGCCCCCGAAACTATTGATTCGAGCAAAGCATTCCATTGTACGATGTACGAACAAAGAGGTCCCTTTGCATTTTTTTACTATGACGGTGAGTGATCTCAACAGTTTGACTGTTTGTACAAATCAATTGAAATAATAAAGTTAATTCAATTACGTTCAATTCTTATCGACAAAAATACATCATTTTGCAAAATATCGTTTTCTATAATATAAGCTCTCGAGCGATAATCATCAATCAATTTGTGCATATTATTATTAAATTATTTTCAAATTATATTACGAGATTATTGAATTTTATTTAAGCAACGTTTATAAACCTTAATATATTGAATCAAATAAAAATATTTGTTGATTCACATTCCACTACTTAATCCAGCTGATACGGATATTGAAACAATTTTGTTTATTTAATCAAACAATAAATTGACAATCTCCAAGTAACATTTTATTTTTAAATTAAATTATCAAATCCAATCAACAATCTAAAATAATATACACACTATATAATAATATACGTACATATATAATATGTTTGATTTGATTTTTCGTCATCGTTTATCATAAAAAGATAGTAGCTCATAAACTGACAAGAAAATTTTTGGGAATTCCCGTGATGACGCATGTTAATTACAAAAAGTAAATTTTTATATGAAATCTAGCTCAAATACAATACCCAATGAAGGTTACTGACCATTTTTCCAAACATCTTTTTAAATAGAAACAACAGATAATAAAATAGGTAGATCTTTATATGAAATCTACCTAAAAAGAATAGCAATTATCAATAGTAACACTTTGAAACAATAAAAATGTAAAAGGATTTAATTTAGGCGCCAAAATTATTATTTTGCTAAAAATATTTTTTATTAGGTTAATCCTCTTTTAATTTTTTTCTAGTTTTTGCATCCTTTATAAAAAAATAAAAACAATAATAATATAATAAATAATAATATAATAAATAATAATATAAGTAATATAATAAATACATGTATGTAGTAAGAAAATCGAAGATACATATGAAGAAAAAGATTTTAGCTGGGACCTTTTTAAAAACACATTATTCGGTCAGTTATGGTTGATCGTAATTACTGTTTCAATTTAATTAGTCATCGGGTGTCATTGAATAAAAATTTAAATGTTGTTTTTGTGAATATTGAGTATTTTTTTGTGTGAATCTTTTTTAGACTACGCAAATTTATTAATTGTTTGTGATTTTAAAGTAAGAAAAAATTAATTTTATTTTTAAATAAATATAAAATACAAAACAATATTTTTAAAGTTTAGTTAAATAAAAAAGTGTGAGCTTGGCCATTTCAGCTAAATCAAGGACAAAAAAGATTGGCAAATTTTTAAAACAGTTGATTTTGCAGGAACCTGGAACGTCAAAGTTGTCATTTGGATAAAAATGATAGAAATATGTTCAAATATTCAATATTTATAAATTTTATTAAAATATTATGATTCAAACATTTAGGCTCTAGCCGCTTAACTGGTACCCGGATATGGCCAGTTCACGAACTTGTCCAAAACATTATTTGCCGAAACACACACAAAAAATTATTTTGGTGTAGGTCGAAAAATACGACCGTGAGAGTGCCGCCAAATTCCGTTATATCTCATATTCCGTTATTTCTCATATTATATAATTCTCTTCAAATGAAATACAAAATATCCTTCCACCAAGTACGCAGTACAAACGACGAACAAGAACTTCAGAATCATCCCACCCATTTGCTGTCAAAATATCTCGATGTAGAACTATGTCCTTCCAGAACGATTACTTCAATAGAGTGGCCAAATTATGGAACCCATGGCCCGCCTTCGTATTTCCCGATAAATTTGCCCCTCAGACATTTAAAGAAAATGTCAATCGCCATTTAAAAAAATTAGTATAGTTTAAAACAATTTATTTATTTATTTATTAGTAAATAAGCAGGACCCGGCGTGCTTTGCTACGCTTATAAATAAAGCTTGTGCACAGACATTTTGTTGACGTAGTAGCAATGATTTCAAAAAGTGGTAATGAGAATGATCGCATAATTTTTAATTTATCTTTTTAAAAATATGGATGAAAAATAATCAGCACTCTAGCTGATCAGTTCGGATATATGAAAAATTAGCGATCAAATAAGTTTTCAAGTAAGCAAAAAAAATTTAAGCAACTTGTTGAATTAGTAGAGGTGTGTCATCTCTATATATAACATAATACAGAACATAAATAGATTTACAAATGTTCGCAGTACCCATATGTTCAATGTGCTGAGTGCTCACTAAGAAAAGAGAACCTACAGGTTTCTAATGTTCAATTTCCCGATGCTTCTGCAGGTTATACATTATTTGTTGTGGCTCCATTGTTGGTTCAGATATAGAGGTTATCTAGTTTTATGCCTCTATTCTATCTACGCAACATAATTGTCCATACGAAAATCAATCCGTTCTACATCTAAAGCGCGCACTTTTAATGATTGAGCGTGATCTTTTTTATGGTGATTGCAAACATCAATTTAATTGACAATTGTGATCTTTTGAATTGAAATGCTAATCACCCGTATTGTACTCATATTAAACCTAATCATCAGTATTGTATTTATATTAACGACGCAATTTCACATTGACCGACGGAGCAGATCGATTCGACGGTAGCATTAATAATTGATTGAGAACTAAGTTCGCGAATACTACGCACAGATCTTCAATCATTTTGCTATATAGGACAGGAAATATCATCAACCATGTGCGATTTATATTTTTTCCCATAACGTTCTTGTAGATGAAGAACAGTAAGCGGTCAGCATGATTTTAAACATAGCTCGAACTTAGCTTGGAGGTGAAGTGCTGCACGTGTCATTGATGAATGATACATACATCCCAGTGCTGCTTCATTGTAGCACGCTAAAACTGAAATGTTGCCTTTATTAAAGTACTTTCTAACTTACGTATTTGACTGATTTGACGTATATACCGTATTCCAAGTTTATGTGCGATCTGTATGTTCTTTGTAGCAAAGGATTAATATGGAACAACCATCCATGTTTATGGAACTATTTCCATGTTCCCGTTTCGCATATCTATATATTGTTACCTTACCGCCATCTGCTGCGGCTCTTCTTTTATATAAAGGATCATCGTTACATGTAACTGAATTTCGTGTAACTGACTAAATCCTTGGTGATATCACTTTGCGTACTTTGGATTCAGTGGATTCAGTGTTCTGGAAAGCTCATGTTACATATTTTTCGTCACAACTTCCTACAAATCTTTATCGAAGCTGGCATCGGATATTTGCCGTGTGCATTTGAGATGATTTTGTGTGTGTGCGTTACTTGTGAATAACCGTCATATTAAATTGGCTCTCGCAAATATACTGGTACTTCAGAGAAAAGCTTGGTTTGATTTAATCGAATGAATATTAAACGTTCTGTTTCGAATGTTTTTGCATACATATCTACCATGTATTGGTGAAACAATTGACGGCATTTCCAAATGTGGAAATCTTCCCCTCGAATCATTAATCCCTCTTTTATTGACAAAAATTATATCCCGGTTGAAATTTATTGCCGACTTTATTAATTGTCACTTCGTTTATTGTCCGAGCATTGAATCTTCTCATATGTTCTCAAGCAGGCGTTTTGTCAACCTGACCTATTGAAACTTATATATGTATCACATACATCATGTCAACTGCAGTTTTGAACAAATGCACAAAATCGTTTTTTGAAATCTGGTTTTCAAAAAAATTATCAAAATGCCATTCCGTGTAGAAGTATTTGGTAAAATACACAATAGAGCCAATTTCCATGCAATGAGCAAAAATGAAATAGAACATTTTTATGACCGTATGTATATAAATGTATGTACACATGTGTTGAATGGTCTAGTGGTTAGCACTATTTCCATTTAGGTCAAAGTGTTGTTATACAAAGTCATTAACAAACATAAACACACTGGTTACACAATAACACTGGACACTGGAGTGGTTATACAATTACCCGGTAATCAGCAAATATGGTTGATAAATTGGACAAAACTATATATGGGCGATCAGATCACCCATACATAACTAATCGATTAAATTAAGTCTTTAAGTGAAACTCGACCATAAAAAGATTGAATTGAGATTAATGCAGGTGAGGGGCGCTTGTCGACAGCTTACATTCCTATATGAAACGCATATCGCTAAAAAAAACTATATAATAACCTTTCTGAATGCAACATTGTGTCCAAATTTCAAGAGAATCGATCCAGTACATTCCTAGATTGCCTATTTTGAACCAACGAACATTTGCATTTGTATTTATCATATATAGATATGTAGATAGAAGATAGATAGATAGATTAATAGATTGATCAGTTGTTGACTACTGAGAATTGAAGAGTATTCCAGTACTAATATCGCAATTAAAAAATGGAGGTTGGTGGTAGAAGGGGGAAAATAAGGGATTATATGTATTTTGTAAACACAAATCATAAAAAATAAAAATAAAAAAATTTTTTCTGAAAAATACAAAACATTTTGGGGGGAGGGCCCCCCTTATCTTTTATGTGTATAAAAAAGAGTTTACGACCGATTCTCAGACCTACCGTATATACACATAAAATTTCATGGAAATCGATCAGGCCGTTTCGAAGGAGTAATTGAAGAGTATTCCAGTACTAATATCGCAATTAAAAAATGGAGGTTGGTGGTAGAAGAGGGAAAATTAGGGATTATATGTATTTTTTAATGTAAAATCATAAAAAAATAAAAATAAAAAAATTTTGTATGAAAAATACAAAAAATGTTTGGGGGGAGGGCCCCTCTTATCACTTAAGGCTATAAAACATAGTTTATAACCGATTCTCAGACCTACCGAATATACACATAAAATTTCATGGAAATCAGTCAGGCCGTTTCGGAGGAGTAATTGAAGAGTATTTCAGTACTAATATCGCAATTAAAAAATGGGCGTTGGTGGTAGAAGGGAGAAAATGAAGGATTATATGTATTTTTTAATGCCAAATCATAAAAAAATAAAAATAAAAAATTTTGTCTCAAAAATACAAAAAAATTTTGGGGGGAGGGCCCCCCTTATCACTTAAGGGTATAAAAAATAGTTTACAACTGACTCTCAGACCTACCGTATATACACATAAAATTTCATGGAAATCAGTCAAGCCGTTTCGGAGGAGTAATTGAAGAGTATTTCAATACTAATATCGCAATTAAAAAATGGGGGTTGGTGGTAGAAGGGAGAAAATTAGGAATTATATGTATTTTTTAATGTCAAATCATAAAAAAATAAAAATAAAAAATTTTGTCTGAAAAATACAAAAAAATTTTGGGGGGAGGGCCCCCCTTATCACTTAAGGGTATAAAAAATAGTTTACGACCGATTCCAGACCTACCGTATATACACATAAAATTTCATGGAAATCAGTCAAGCCGTTTCGGAGGAGTTTAATTACAAACACTGTGACACGAGAATTTTATATATATAGATATATATATATATATATATATATATATATATATATATATATATATATATATATATATATATATATATATATATATATATATATATATATATATATATATATATATATATATATATATATATAAAATTTTTTTTTCATTTTGATTTTCCGTCTCCGCTTATCATATATTGGCACCAAAATTTTTCCGAAATTCCGAGATGAAGCACATACCAATAGGTAGATTTTTATATGAAATCTACCTAAAAATGAAGTGCGTAATCTTTACACGCTGTTGAAGTAAAACTTCTTTGGCCACTGCAGCAGGTATTACTAAAAATATTAAATATAAAATAAAATAGATATCTTATATTGAAATTTAGAGTTTCTTTTGTAATATTCTTGACAACTCAACTCACTAAATAAAGTTTCAATAAGGTCCAATAAAAACGCTTCATTTACTATTTTTTAGCAAATCAAAACGATTTGTTTCGATTATTTTTTTCTGGTAGGAAGGAACAGCGAATATTTTCGAATATTTTCCGCCTACTTAATATATTAATTTAAAACAAAAATTCACATTCAAAATTATGTGAAAATGCAATTTGCAAATAGTAAAAATGTCCGTTTTCATTAATAAATGATTGCATGTTTATGTTTATTTGTCAAAAATAAATTACAAATTTATAACATTTATGCGCCTACTAAGATGAAATAATATTTTACTATGTATGATTATGTTGTATGAAATAATGTTACTATTTCTGTTCGTTAAATTGTCTGCTAAATACAACTCGTCACCAAATTATTAGTCGATTATTTTTCAACATTACCACTCATGCCATTTGAGGTTAAATATTTCCCTCGTGTGCTACGCGCACTCGGGACCTCAAATGACATTCGTAATAATGATTATGAAAAATAATCGACTATTATTTGACGACTCGTGATATTATATATGATAATATAGTTTATAACAATGTGTAATAAAAACCATATTTACATGTTTTATAAAGTCTTACAACGTATTACACATTAAATTTCACGATGAATACATGTCCACTTAATTTAACAATTGGTACAACAATTGATGCATTTTTCAATAAATTTAGCAAATTTGTCTTAAACCTCTAATTTCATATTTCAATTATGCTAATAAATTGAATTGACTTTGTAATACATTATGTAAATGTTACATTTTATTACACAGTAAATTATATTATCAAGAAATGCAACTCTAAATTGCAATATGACATATTTATTTTATATTTCATCTTTTTATTAATACCTGCCACAGTAGCCAAAGAAATTTATTTCAACCGCGTGCAAAGATTACACGCACTCATTTTCTATTTAACAAAACAAATTTAATCAACACAAATATTTTTTCCCGCACGAGAAAGCCCTGGATGCAAACTCTCAACACCATGATCCCCGTGACACCACCATGACCATCATGACCACCGTGAACACCATGACCGCCATGACCACCGTGACCACCATTACCACCATGACCACTTTGATCACCATGACCGCTATGACCGCCATGACCAACATGACCATCATGACCACCGTAAACACTATGACCATCATGAACCCCGTGAACACTATGACCACCGTGACCACCATAACCACCATTACCACTATGACTACCATGACCACCATGACCACGATGACCCTCATGACCACCATGACCACCATGACCACCTAACCACCATGACCACCCTGACCACCATGACCACCGTGAACACCATGACCATCATGACCACCATTACCACCATGACCACCATAACCACTATGACCACCTTGACCACCATGACCATCATGACCACCGTGAAAACCAAGACCACCGTGACCACCATAACCACCATAACCATCATCACCACTATGACCACCATGACCACCATGACCACTATGACCACCATGACTACTATGACCACCATGACCACAATGAACACCATGACCACTACGATCACCGTGACCACCGTGACCACCATAACTACCATGACCACAGTGAACACCGTGATCACCATTGCCACTATGACCACCATGACCACTATTACCACAATGACTACCATGACCACCATGACCACCATCTACAATCGACACATCCAACTCATATAACATTTAGGACAAGACTGCATAAGTGAATAAAAAATATAATAACAAATGAATAACTTTACCATACAAACCAAAAAGATCCACCAAACATGCTCCAACCAGTTATTCGATTTTGCTCAAATTTCAAAACGGAGCTTTTTGTCATCTTATATTTCATTATATATGCCTGCCATTTACCAAGATTTGCGACAACTTATTTTTCTGCCTTTAAAAAAGCCAAATATGCTGCCATTTTTATTAATTTACGAGTCTAAGCATCCATTGTAAACAAAACTGGAACAGACATATAATATTTTGAAAACTGATATTAAATTAAATGAAAATACTCCAAAAATTCGGATTGAAAATCATTAAATTTAATTCAAAATTATGTTTTTTGAATTGAATTTCTGTTAAATTTTTAAGCATCGAAAAATACAATAAACTATTTCTATAATGCACCAAAAACCAGTGAATATTTAAAATATGTGTTTCATAATCGAATTGTATCGTATATTTGCCTAATATTATATTCGTTTTTTATACTTCCGTTGCACAATTCTCAAAACGCGCCTAAAGAAGTTTTACTTCAATCACAATCATTAAAAACAACAAAAAATATTATTAACCCACCTTTCATCAATCATTAATTAACCATAACATCTGAATAGAAAGAAATTACCTTTTTTCTTATTTTACAACAACCAAAACAATTTCCGAATTCAGTATCCCTTTTTTTACCAACCATTTAATTTAATTCAAACAAATTTTTATATGAAATAATTTTGTTTTCACATTAACAAATCTTCAAAACAAACTACATTCTCAATTTCAATAAAAACATCAACAAAAATCGAAATAGTTGCCGGGCAATGTTTAATATTTTCGCTCGATGAGCGATATCAACAGCAACATGCCAGCCATTAGTTGCAATACTGGCCATATTGCCGAAATATACAGATATATTGCCGGGCAATACGAAAATATTGCCGAGAATGTTTTTGAATTTGGGCAATATTGCCCGGCAATGATTGCCAGCCACACATTGCCGTAAAAAGTTGCTCGTTTACATGCTATTTTACAAGAGTTTTGTTAAAACATTGCCGGGCAATATTGCTGAAAATATTGCCCGGCAAAATTTTCAGCAATATTGCCCTCCAATACATATTTTTAGTTGCTCGTTTACAGGCTCCTTTAGAGTTTGTGGATGTAGAAATATCATTAAGGTTTGTAGATTTAGAAATATCATTAGAGTTTGTAGATTTAGAAATATCATTAGGGTTTGTAGATTTAGAAATATCATAAGGGTTTGTAGATTTAGAAATATCATTAGAGTTTGTAGATTTAGAAATATTAGAGTTTGTGGATGTAGAAATATCATTAGGGTTTGTAGATTTAGAAATATCATTAGAGTTTGTAGATTTAGAAATAGCATTAGAGTTTCTAGATTTAGAAATAGGAAAAGAAGATTGATTGGAACTTATTTGATTTTGATTATTCATACTCTGAGATCGAGTTATAACGTTAACAGTTGTTTCATTTAGAGCCTCAATTCTGGACAATGCGTCTGCATGTAAAATTTGTTTGCCTGGTTTGTACTGTATTTTGTAATCGAATTCCTCCAACTCTATGCGTCACCTGACTAGGATTGAATTTGGATTAGGAGTCGAAACTAAATAGCTTAAAGGTTTATGATCTGTGATTATTACAAATTTTCGTCCATATAGATATGGCCGAAATCGATTTACTACTGCCCATTTGATTGCTAAAAGTTCTCGTTTTATCGTTGGATAATTTCGTTCAGATTTATAAAGAACACAACTCGCAAAAGCGATAGGAAGGTCTTCTGAATTGTTTAACTGTGATAAAACTGCACATATGGCAACATTTGAGGCATCGCTGGTTACATAAAAGGTTTTTGTAAAATCGGGGAATTGCAAAATTGGAGAACAAGTTAATAAATTTTTCAGTGTATAGAAGGCTTCGTCTGCAAAAGCATTCCAGATAAAGTTTTTATTTTTTCCTCTTTTAAGAGCTATTAGTGGCTCGATAATGTCAGCATAATTTTTGATAAAGAACCGATAATAACCTGTAAGACCAATAAACGATTCAAGTGTTGCTTTATATATAGGTTTAGGATAATTTGAAATTGAGTCGATAAGTTTTGGATCTGGTTTAATGCCATCACTAGTAATAATATGACCTAGATATTTAATTTCACGTCTCAAAAAGTTACATTTGGTTGGCTGTAGTTTTAAATTATGTTTACGAAAAGATTTTAAAACTTCAATTAATTTGTCATTGTGATCTTTCAAATCATATCCGTAAATAGTTACGTCGTCCAAATACACGAAACATTTGAAACCGTTAAGGCCCGTTAACACATGATTTATAAGTCTTTGAAAGGTACTAGGAGCTCCTTTTAAGCCAAAGAGCATCCTAGTGAAATGGAAATGTCCTAAATCCGAACTACAAGCAGTTTTTTCTTTATCCTTTGGGTCTAACATTACTTGATGATACCCACTTGCGAGGTCTAATGTAGTAAAGTAATTTGAATGACCCAATTGTTCCAAAATTTCATTAATATTAGGTAAGGGAAAAACATTATCGATAGTTATTTCGTTTAATTTCCTAAAATCGACCACAAAACGCCATCTATTCTCATTCGTTTCTGATTTTTTTGGAACAAGTAGAATAGGAGAATTCCACGGACTGAGACTGTGTTCAATAATAGAATCATCTAGTAATTTATTGTAAATGCATTTCACTTTTAGTTGACTATGGTAATCTATATTGCTTCCTATATATTGGTTTAGAATTACTTAACGTGGGAATTTCATGATGAATAATATTAGTTGCTGAAAGTTTATCACCTTTTAAATAAAAAATATCGTTAAAATCACGGTAAATGGTTCTAATTGAGATCTTTTCCTCTTGGTTTAAGTGGCTCGTATCAATTTCTTCATCCAATATCCTTAATCGTTCAACATAGTTGTCGGTCCACTGCAAAGGAGTTTGTATGTTATAGTTATCTAGGTTTTCCTTTTGAATATTTATGTTATTAAGTTCAACTTCATATTCGTTAGTATTTAGAATGCTAAAAACAGCTTTGTTATTTAAAGGTTTCACAATACAGCTTGCAAGAAAAACGTTAGATGTTATTTGTTGAGCTGGGCAAAAATATTCATCACTATTATTAGTAAGGATAGGTAAAGCTAAATATATTTCAGATCTTGGAGGAACAATATATTTTTTAATGTCATCCGACACAATTGGTAAAATGAAATTTTGGTTGTTGTTATTTATTTCTAAAGTTTTCTTTTGATAATCGATTTTACAATTATAATGTTCTAAGAAATTTTTTCCTAGAATTCCGTCGCAAGATATAGGAAAAGAATTATCTATAATATGAAATTTTTGAAAAAGATTTGTTGAATTTGGTAAAATTATATTTCCATTTACTAAAGCTAAAGTCTCTATAGTGTTTGCATTAATACCTTGAATGATTTCTTTTTGATTTGGAAAACAAAATGAATTTGGATTTAAAAAATCTTTTTTAATAAGGCTTATTTCTGCCCCAGTGTCAATTAAAAAGTAAGATGTTTTACTATCGGAATTTCGAATATCCAATGCTAATTCGACGCATTTAGAATTACAAGGGATATCATTAATTTTAAGAACTTTATTTGATAAAAATTTATGTTTGTTTTTACTTAGTTCTACATCAGAAAATTCTGAATTATTTGTTAAAATTTGAGAACACGTATTTATTTTAAGCCTTGGATCCGAAGAGCTGCTTTCAAAGCTTCGGATTCCATTAGGTTTTCCGAATTTTGTGGTTGATTTACTGGTTGAACGTTAGAATATTGTTGTTGATTTTGTTGTTGTAGTTTAGATGCATTAAATTTTCTTTTATAACAGTCGACAATTAAATGACCTTCACGCTTACAATAGCTACAAGATGAAATATTTTGTTTATTATTGGGTATAGTATGGTAAACTGGTTTTTGTAAAAATCTATTTGGATTCAGTTGTGAGTTAGTTATGTTTGAATCTGAATTGCCATATGTTTGTACTACAGGTAATGTATTATTTTTATAAGGAAAATTACCCTGCCGTTTAAAACAAGTTTCTATACGATGTCCACTTTTTTTGCAAAATGAACATATTTTATTAGAATTTGAAATATCAAAATTTTTTATGGGTTTGTGGTTGATCTCTTCCTCAATCGCCCGCGAAATACTTTCACTCAGATTGTCAAAATGATTTGACTTGATAATAATTTTAATATCACCTCTTAGGCCATCTTGAAATGAATTTAATGCTGTCGTTTCATTTACTTTTTTAATAATTTCGGCATATTGTACACCTTGTTTTGAAATACATATATCATTTAATTCGTTTAGTAAGTTTTCTATTTTATCAGCATATGTTTTAACGGTTTCATTATATTTTTGATTAATTAACACTAGTTCAGCTGAAACTGCACCTTGAGATCTTCATTTCAAAAATTTGGCATTAATCGCATTTTTTAAATCTTCCCAATTGCCAAAATTTTTATAACGAACAATTTCGTAGGCTTGATCGCATAATTTGGTTTTCACGAATTTCATTAGGAGTAGTTTTTCAGCTGGATCTGAAATTTGATCCCAAATTACCTCTACACAGGTACAAAATCTATCGATTTCAGAAGTTTTTCCGCTAATAAAAGGTATTATTTTTAAGGCATGATCTATATTTAAGGCCATTTTCGATTTAGGGTGAATTTTTACTTCTGTTACAGAGGGTGTATTCAAATTTTTAGGATTATCTTTTTCGTATAAATCTTCAGAGTCGCTTGGCATTTTATTTTCATTATTTAAATTTAAAACGAGACGTTGAATTTTTCCATCGAATCGGAGTTGTAAAATGTTTTCAGACATTTACACATTTACGCTACACAAATTTATTTGTTTTTTGAATCAACATAACAAATCCTTTAATATTAAGGGTTCAGAAAAGAAAACAAAGAAAACAAAACAATCGGAATTAAACATTTCCTTAGCTGAACTATGTTATTTACGCACAAATTTAGTCAAAAAAAACAAATTAGTACATGTAAAGAAAACGAAAATCATATGGTCCTTTATATATACATATTTTTGAATTATTTCTGATCGCAAAACTTGTTATGCATATAAACCAACATCGCTTATCAAAACAGTAATAAAAAAATATTAAATTCAAATTTTTGTTTCTTCTAAAAATTTTACGTTTAACAATTTTGAACTGTAATTAATTGTGTGAGAAAAATGAAAACACATACAACATTAAATATTTAATATCATAATTTTAATAGATTGAAACCAATATTTTCTCTATTTGAATTAAAATAAAAAAAGAAATAAAAAAATAATTAAACTTACAGTAAAAATATAATTTTCCATAGGATTTGAATGTAACAACTAACAACGTCTTGGATTGATGATTAATTGATGCTTATTTGATGATTTGATTATGTTGAAGGTTTAAGTTTTGTTTGTTGAGTTTGTTTGTTTGAATTTGTTTGAATAGAATAAAATTTTCCATAAGATTTCTATGTAAATAACGCCATAGATTGATGATTAATTGATGAATAATTTATGATTATGTTGAAGATTAATTGAAGATTATTTGATGATTATGTTGAATAAACAATATTGAAATGCCATTGATGTATTATTGTTTTGTTGTTTTTTCGTTCATAGTTGAAACTTTTTATGAACCAATTATCATTGTTAAAAATTTTTTTTTTATTTTTGGATAATTGTAAATGTTTTAAATAGATTATCTTTATAGTAATTTTTGTTAAATTTTTTATTTTCTGTTAACTTGTTAACTTATCACTGTAAACCACTGTAACTAACTAACCACAGTAACGTTTCTATTTATTATTGTTTTTTTTCGCTGTCACCACTGTAACGTTGCGGTTGTGGTTAGTCGAGTGTTACACAAAGGAAGCTTCAATTAACAGTTATTTTATCACATTACACAATAAATAATTATAACACTATTATTTTAACGATTTATGATTCAATATATTTAATCAATTAATAATTATTATATATTATATTTTTTATTTATTAAGTACACAACAAATACTATGATTTTAATAATTTATAATTTAATAATTTATATTTCAATATTTATCAAGTGCACAGACTAGATTTTAACAATTTACATTTTTGATATCTTGCACGAGCAAAGTTATATTCTTTTCTGTCTCTAAATTAACAAATACTGGCTTTTTATATCTGATTTTAGTGTACATGATTTTTATGTACATGATTTTACTGTACATGATTTTTATTTTATAAACAAATAATTAGTGCATTGATAACAAATAATAATTAGTGCATTGATAACAAATAACAAATAATAATTAGTGCATTGATAATGCATAATTTAGTGTATGTATACACTATACACTACAGTATCTAATACAGGATTCTTTTGTTTTCTTTAACATAACGTTCACGTTCTTTAATTGAAACACTAACACATACAGAATATCTTACATTGATCTATGCAATTTTAATTGATTTTAAATAACCACGTTTATTATTTTCTAAAGTTAACAGTTTATCTAAGCCGCTTTACAATCGAGTAAATTGCTGAAGGAATTGACTGTATCCAATTGGTCTAATATTCAGTAAATCATCAAAAATAGAGCCAAAACAACAAAAACAGCAATTTTTGACGTTTAAGAAATACATAACCAAAATCGAAAATTTAGACACAAACAAATATGTTCCGATTTATTTTTTTTATTATTTTAAACGTTTGACCATAAACCGTAAATAAAAAATATGAGAGCAATTTCACGAAGATTCAACAACGTTTTGACTTGACCCCTTTTAATTTTGATTATTTTTTGTTTATAGATAGTCTTTGATAAATAAAAAATACAAGTTCTCTTAGAATTTTTTTTTTCGACCAGGGGTCTTCACAGGGTGCCCCTCAATTTTTGTTATTTTGTGATGTGAGTACATTTTGACGAGCGATTGTAGAAAAACTGCCCAATCGATTTTCATAAATGATATGTCGTTGAATAGGTATTAGAACAGAGTTTTTAAAAATGTACACTGTTAATTTTTTGAAATAATTTTTAACGGTGTAACATAAGAAAAAAATGGTGTAATTGAAAAAAAGATGGCATAGCCTCTTTTTTTTTTTTTTTAAACTAAATTGAAGCTTATTTTATATCTAACCACTTGTGAAAGTTTAGGACTAGCATCATTTTTTGTTTTAGAGATAAAATTCGTTGTGCATATGACCAGAGCCGGGACGAGGCTTAATTACGCCCTAGGCAAGAATAAGATTTGACGCCCCTACCCTCCTCTCCCCTCTACAGAGTTGGTTTGTTTTAAACACTGTTTAAAACAATGTTCAAAACAAATTGGTTTTTATTCCAAAAAAACAATGTTTTAAACAAAAAATTGTTTTTTTTAAATATAGCAATGTTACTTATTTGTTTTTAATTTGAACTGTTGCATAATGTGGTATTTTATCTATAAGAACTGAATCTAAAAAATTATGGTGCAAATTATGAAACTTTTTGCAATCCATACAATTTTAGAGCGATGAGAATGATAAACTTTTTTAAAGTTTAAAATTTTCTTATTGGTTCGAAACTAGATCGCTCTAAAATTGTATGGATTGCAAAAAGTTTCATAATTTGCACCATAATTTTTTAGATTCAGTTCTTATATTATTCTTGATGGGAGATTTTCCATCGGGGTGATGTTATATCACAAATAATTTACTGAATTAATTGTTGATCATGTGTCAATAGACACAAGCGAAGACTAGTCATCTTCCTCTCACCGATACAAGTTTGTTATTCAATACTAGAATGTCTAGAGTATAACAAAACAGTGATCACCAGAGAAATTAATTGACTAAACCTGAATTTATTAAATGTATGTTTATGTAAATTTTTTGTTTTTACACTTCGCTAGAGTTGTAACCTAATTTTTGGTTTATATACATTAGCGTTGACATTTTTTGGTAGAGTTTATCTAGTCGGCTAGCCCTGATGAGAATGATAAACTTTTTTAAAGTTTAAAATTTTCTTATTGGTTCGAAACTAGATCGCTCTAAAATTGTATGGATTGCAAAAAGTTTCATAATTTGCACCATAATTTTTTAGATTCAGTTCTTATATTATTCTTGATGGGAGATTTTCCATCGGGGTGATGTTATATCACAAATAATTTACTGAATTAATTGTTGATCATGTGTCAATAGACACAAGCGAAGACTAGTCATCTTCCTCTCACCGATACAAGTTTGTTATTCAATACTAGAATGTCTAGAGTATAACAAAACAGTGATCACCAGAGAAATTAATTGACTAAACCTGAATTTATTAAATGTATGTTTATGTAAATTTTTTGTTTTTACACTTCGCTAGAGTTGTAACCTAATTTTTGGTTTATATACATTAGCGTTGACATTTTTTGGTAGAGTTTATCTAGTCGGCTAGCCCTGATGAGAATGATAAACTTTTTTAAAGTTTAAAATTTTCTTATTGGTTCGAAACTAGATCGCTCTAAAATTGTATGGATTGCAAAAAGTTTCATAATTTGCACCATAATTTTTTAGATTCAGTTCTTATATTATTCTTGATGGGAGATTTTCCATCGGGGTGATGTTATATCACAAATAATTTACTGAATTAATTGTTGATCATGTGTCAATAGACACAAGCGAAGACTAGTCATCTTCCTCTCACCGATACAAGTTTGTTATTCAATACTAGAATGTCTAGAGTATAACAAAACAGTGATCACCAGAGAAATTAATTGACTAAACCTGAATTTATTAAATGTATGTTTATGTAAATTTTTTGTTTTTACACTTCGCTAGAGTTGTAACCTAATTTTTGGTTTATATACATTAGCGTTGACATTTTTTGGTAGAGTTTATCTAGTCGGCTAGCCCTGATGAGAATGATAAACTTTTTTAAAGTTTAAAATTTTCTTATTGGTTCGAAACTAGATCGCTCTAAAATTGTATGGATTGCAAAAAGTTTCATAATTTGCACCATAATTTTTTAGATTCAGTTCTTATATTATTCTTGATGGGAGATTTTCCATCGGGGTGATGTTATATCACAAATAATTTACTGAATTAATGGTATTTTATCGTTTTTTGGTATTTTATCGTTAAAATTTTGAAAGTTTTTAAAAGGAATCACATGTCAAAACATTTTACAAAAGTGCTGGCGGATCTGGTATTCGATTGCCGACAAACGCAATTCGTTTAATTTCTAAATAAAAAGTGACAGTCATTACTGTGAATCAAAAAAACAATGTTTTAAACAAAAAATTGTTTTTTTTAAATATAGCAATGTTACTTATTTGTTTTTTAATTGAATTGTTGCATAATGTGGTATTTTATCGTTTTTTGGTATTTTATCGTTAAAATTTTGAAAGTTTTTAAAAGGAATCACATGTCAAAACATTTTACAAAAGTGCTGGCGGATCTGGTATTCGATTGCCGACAAACGCAATTCGTTTAATTTCTAAATAAAAAGTGACAGTCATTACTGTGAATCAAAAGGAACAGCCTAGTTCTGAAAAGAAAATTATAGATTCGGTGCGAGATTTGTAAAATTAGGTTACATATTTCATCTCATTGTTGATTGACTTGACGTAATGTTTTCCATTACAATAATTTTTCAGTAACAATGTTGTGTTTAAGAATTTACAATATGTGTCACAACCATACATGGATGCTTTTTAAGAGGTAAGTTCCACAACTACATGCATTCTAAGATGTTGACGAACGCTTTCTTTAAACTTTTGGGGATTGGACGCCCCCGAAGTCCGGCAAAGCATTCCGTTTGTACGATATACGGACAAAGGAATCCCTCTGAATTGTCACTATGACAGAGAGTGACCTCAATAGTTTGACTGTTTGCACAAACCGATTGACGTGTATAACAGGAAAAAGAATATGATTGAGGAAGAACATGCTGGAATCGATTTCAAATATTAAAATTATTACCAGATACTTAACATGTACTTGATAAAAAAGGCTTAAAAATTTTAAAACCAGTCACAAATGCTTGGGAAGCAAATGAATTCAGTCTTAGCCAATAAGTAATTTGGAAACAGTAACGACATGATTTGGATTTTTTTGGTCATTTTGGCAGCCCTATGAATAAGTACGAATTTGAAAACAGTTACAACGTGATTTGGATTTATTTGGACTTGTGATCAGTTTTACAAAAAGAAAAAAAATCGTAACGTTATATGCGTTTCGTTTTTATGCATTATATTTATTTTTGCGGTACGTTATTTCGTTATGGAACAGACAAATATGTTTTCTTTTTTAAGTGTTTCGGTTGGGATTCGAACTCGTAACCTCATCAGTGCCAGAGTGAGCTCAAATCTATTCATTTCGCTACCAATGCGATGATATTTTGAAGTTGAGACTTCATCATCAATCTATTTACTTAAGTTGAATTCTCAATTGTCATTAGACTCCTATTTTCCGGAAATATTTTAACATTATTTTTGGGATTAAATCTCTAGACCACTATTATGTGAATTCATATGAGGTGTAATATTTCTATATTATAGGCCACATTTTAAGTCACGTGTATAGTCATTATTGATTGCTTCCAATCAATGTGAAATCAATAAGCGACACTTGGTCAATTATTTCATATATTGGCTTGCATATTAGACAACATTTTGGGGAATTTTAATTATTCGGGATTTTTGTGAGCAATTAAACTCAAGGGAAGTAATTTGAATTTTTCAATTCAAATGTATGGTTGGAAATATCTCGTTAAAAAACTCTGTTTTTCTTTTTACGTGTTTTGGTTAGGATTCGAACTCGTAACCTCATCAGAGTGAGATCAAATCAAAAATTTACAAAATGCTTAATATTTTGCCACAAATATCAAAAAAATTTTAGAACTACCAAAATCTTTAGTTAAAGCGTGAACATACATTTAAAAAGAGCAGATATGTCGGATTTAATACTTTCGATATTTGCAAAATCGTTCAAAAAACGAAATAAAATATTTACGTTATCGTTACGTTTTACGTTATTGTCACCAGATAAATTTTTAAAACGATACGAAAGTAATTATTATTAACAAGGCTACTTAAGTTCGTTATTTCATTTTTACGTTACGAGTAACGTTTTGCAACACTGCTTGTGATGCAAAAACCCATTTCCACGCGTTTAGTCAGCTTTTATGACATCGTTACATTACGTTGCTGTGTAACTATATCCCTTTTTAATGAAAATTTCATTGTTTTAGAAAACAAAGAAAATGAATCGGCATCACTTTCGTCGAAGAAATTTGCCCCTAAAATTTTCCACATTTTATAAATTATGTACCAAATTAACTCCGTTCTGTGCAACATTTTCCATAAATGATTTTTGTGAAAAATTATCTGACGCTAAGCGAGTGACCACTGCCCTTGTTTAGATTTCAATTTATTTGGACTAAAAAGTGAAATAAAGTAATTTGTATTTTGAAATCAATCTCAACGTCAGTAGGAATTGAGCGCGTCTTTTATAAATTTGGCTTGGTACATAGGAAACTCCTAATCCAATTTTATACGGACTACTGGATTTTATTAATCAACCGTTTGAAATATGTATCCAAGAAACCGACGGTTTTGAGTTTTTTTAAATGCAAATATATATTTAAAATTGAAATAAAAAAATATTGCATTCATATTCAAAATCTTGTTGTTTTCAATCTTTTGTTAAAGATTATACTGTTTCACCAAACAATATTCTTATGAGGATGACATGCATATTGTAATCCGTAATTTATAATCGTCAAAAACTCTATTTCTTGATTTATTCAAATTTTTTACATGCATCAGGTCATTCGGGACTCAGGTTAAACATAGGTCACAGATTTGTTATCATAATTAAATTTTCTGAAGTTTATGATAGCCAATAAAAACAAAAATGTCATTAGATTGAGACATCTTGTATGGGACAAATAATTGAGAATATTCAAGAAATCTAGAGAAGGTTAAAAAAGATTCTTAACAACCGTCGCAAAATCTTGAGAATCTTACCGAATCTCTTGAGAATTTCAAAAAATCTTGAGTACATTTGGACATACAGAGTTTCTTCAGATAATCTAGGGAATCATGAGAATCTTGTAAATATGAAGAGAACCTTAGAAATCTTTAGAGAACCTTTAAATAATCTTACAATATTTAGGATACCTATTTTCTTTGTGATTTTCCACTCCAATTAGATATTTTAATTTAAAACAAAAAACAAACGAATCTCCGTAGTATAAAATATATTAAATACAAAAAAAGTGTTCTCAATTTCTGCGCCCTTCAAATAAAACGCCCTAGGCGAGTGCCTAGTTTGCCTACCCCTCGTCCCGGCTCTGCATATGACTGTCGGGAATCAGTTTTTTTTGTTCTGAAGGAAAATTATAAAAATTTTTAGATTCAGATTTTTTTTTTATGTTAAATATCAAATATTTTATTATTAAATGAACTTTTTAAAAAGCAATTTCAGTCAAGCTCAGCAAAATTTTGCGACATTTTGACTCGACCCTTTTTAATTTGGTTTATTTTTAGTTTACATATAGCCTTTGATAAATGAAAAATATGGCTTCAAGTAGAATTTTTTTAAATATATACTACAATGGGAGACTGACGTAATAAACGACCTTAAAAAAATCGGCGGCCATGGTAATTATGTCGCTGTTGCGAAGGACCGTGGTGAATATTCAAAGCTGATTAGCCTGGCAACGCTCCTACATGGAGCATGAACGCCTAAAAAAAAAAAAAAATATGTGTAAGTAAAATCAGCACTTTTACTCGAAATTTAATTGTATTTAATAAAAATTTGTACTTAAGTTTTTTTTTGGTGTTTCTATATATCCAAGGGTATTTTAAATTTTAAATGTAAACGAATGTACGGACTAAAACGCGGACTTATGCACGAGAAAGATCTCTAATAACACTCTAATAATTTACTAAATCTAACATGCAATAGGCTAACATTGAGAAAGACACAAATAAAAAAAACGATAGTGTTGATTGAAGTCTTGTTTTGTTTCACCCTCCAATCAATTTATATATTTACATATATTTCTCAGTAACAATTCAATCTGTACATTTTATACGTCATAGCTACTTATTTCGGCAAACATCCATATTTCAGATACAAACGTAGCTGTTTGTATCGATGAATACATATACACATATTATAAATGTTACAGTTGAATTGACGACGACGATAAGCAATAGATCATTCATATAATTTATAATTTATATTGATGAATACATATACAAATTTCATAAATGTTCCAGTTGAAATGATGAAGACGATTAATATTTATATCGATGAATTCATATGAAAATATTATCAATATTACAGGAAGACGATGAACAATAGATCATTCATGCATTTAATTTACATCGATGAATACACATATAACTATTATCAATGTTACAGCTGAACTGATGAAGACCATGAACAATAGATCATGCATACAATTTATAATTTATATCGATGAATACATATACACAGATCATAAATGTTCCAGCTGAAGTAATAAAGACGATGAAAAATTCTCGATGAATACTTATGAAAATATTATCAATGTTACAGGAAGACGATGAACAATTATCGATGAATGCATATGAAAATATTTTCCATGTTACAGCTGAACTGACGAAGACAATGACCAATATATCAATTATATAATTTATAACTTATATCGACGAATAGATATACATAGATCATGAATGTTCCAGTTGAAGTAATGAAGACGATGAACAATTCTCGAGGAATACATATGAAAATATTATCAATGTTACAGGAAGACGATGAACAATAGATTATGCATATAATTTATAATTTATATCGATGAATACATATGCACGTATTGTCAATATTGCAGCTTAAATAACAGCTTGATGTCTTCCTAAGAGATTGGTTAACTGGAAACTCAAAAACACTATAAGGCTTGGTCATTTATAGAATCAAAAAAAAATACTTAGCTTTGAATATGGATACGACACTGACTGGTAGTTGACCCAAAACTTAATGATGAAATTACGATTCTTCAAGAACGTGCACTCTTGATCGTCAAACAATTATTTGTGACTACTCTTCCGCCATTTTACGCGAGATCGCTTATGCCTTTGGTAAAAATAAATCACTCGCCAATTTCTTTTTATAGTTTTTCATTAACCTTAACATCAATTGAATGAAATATCACTGATTGATTATTTATTGAGTAACATTGTGGTACAATTTAGGCAAACAATGATTTTTAGATTAACAATTTAATTTTTAACTAACATTCACATTAACAGTTAATCTTTTTGTACAATTTTGTCAAAACAAATATTCTTAGATTAATAATTTGATTTTAACTAATATTCACATTAACAGTTAACTTCTATAAATTTTAAATCACTAATTTGGTTGTGTTTTAACGATTATTTATGTTCACATTCATACTTAATTTCTAGAATCATTTGACTAGAACCGCAACAAACAACTTAATGGTTATTTTTCATCAAGTAATATTTTCTCTTTTGACCGAGCAATTTTATTTTGACCAACTTGCTTTGTTTTTAATTAACAATTTACTATTAACTTATTTTAACTGGAATTATTAGACACGGGAGTTCTTCCGACTCAATTCCTTCATTATTTATATAGAACTCATTGCCATCTAGAAGTTTCTACCGATTTATAGTACGTTGTTAAAATGAAAAAAAATGGTTTTTAAAGAAACGAAAGGTATATATAAATGTTATATATGAGGTTGGCATTTTACAAACACACCAATTTACACCGTCGCTCTGCGGTTGACATATTTTATGTATGTTTTTTGTTTGACGGAAGGATTTTCCAAACAGAGTGTCTGTTTGTTGATTGCATGAACTCTTCCGTTTTTTTTTATTTAAGCAAAGAGATAAAACAAAAGAAAACAAATAAAATTCGAAACGTTTTAAAGAGAATTCAATAACAAAAACTATTATAACCTTGATGCTTTTACAGGAAGTCTGAAGATTAGCTTTATCGATTGTTTGCTAATAAAAAATGTTAATAAAAAATGCAATGTAGTCGTATTATAAATGAAAAATGGCAGAGGGTGGTGGTTGAGAAAGCATTTAGTTTTTACTGTTAGTGAGCCGGGGCCGTTAACTACAAAAATCTAATTTCCTGTCAACCCACCTATACAGAACTTAAGTTTGTTCTGGAGTTGATTGTATTTTTTTTATAAATGCTACCTGTTAAATATCACGTAATATGGCGGGCATGTTTTAGATGTTGTTTAGCCTGGTTTAGATGTTATGTTGACGGCTGTTTTAGATGTTGTTTAGCCTGGTTTGGATGTTATGTTGGCTGTTTTAGATGTTGTTTAGCCTGGTTTAGATACCGTGTAGCCTGGTTTAGGTACCGTGTAGCCTGGTTTTGGTCGCCATATATTAATTTATTATGTTATATATTCATTTATTATTATTATTTTGATGTTCGAATAACTACACGTTAAATTACTTTACATATAACTATCAAAAGATTGTTTTGTGGATTTATTGTAACAATAATTTATTAATTTAAATTATTCATTTAATTTACATTTCAATACTTAGTTAACCTATAAGTCTTACTTTATCACAAAATTTTTAGAGATTTTCTAACTGTCAAATAGGAAATATTGTTGTGGTCGAGGTGATGAGGATCAACATAATGAAAAAACTTTCTTTCATTAAATAATAGCACTTAAATATTTTTTATTCTATTTTAATTTTGTTGTATTTTTTTTATTTTTGTATATATGTATAAATAATACTAATAACAGAACTTTTCTCTGAACTCTTTATAAAACTTAAAACTTAAACAACTTAAAACTCTTAAGATACAACTTTAGAAAACATTAATCCCTTTATTCAAATTTATACTATATTTATGGTATTTATTCATTTAATTCTATCTCGTAACTTTTTAACCGACTATGTTTATTCAACTCTTTATTTTGAATTTATTTAAACAACTCTTTTTACTGCGACTAAAAATAATAATTAATCCAACTGACTAATTCCTTTCAACCAACTCGTTTCAACCAACCCATAATAATTTGAAATCCCATCTTTGTATATTAATTAAAAACTAAAACGTTATTTGAAATTAAACGTTTTATGCTGATATTCGCGATATTAATTTAATATTTAATATTTCGAATTAATTTAGAAATATATTTTAAGCTTTATAATTATAATTATGTAAGGTATTCTGGTCTTAGATGATCTGATTTGATATTCAATTCGCGCGCTTGGTTAAGATAAACTGGTACCTGACAATATAATATTCAAGAAAAAATAAATATTGAATTGTGTTCAATAAAATTGGTATATCTTATCAAAAATTTAAAGCAAAAAAAGTTTAATTTAAATCAAAATGTTTAATAGACTTCAAACGTTTAAGATTCAGAAGCATTTTTTTTAAACATAAGTTTTGTCTTTTTAAATCTATTAAGATATCGTGTTGATCATTTAGTCTGCTTATATGTTGACCAATTATTTTTAACTTCTGCTCAAAACCCTTAAATGATTTCAACATACTATTGCTCGCATTTAAATTTTCCTTAAGGAGTTCTAACTTACTTTGATTAGTTCTGGGCAAATAAGATCTCACCGCACTGGTAGACTGCTGGTCTTCTGAAGAAATCACCTCAACTTCATCCTCGTTTTGATTAGGTTCAATAACAATATCTCATATTGATTCCCCAAAACTAGCGCCCAATCTCCTTACACTCATGCCATTGACGGTGTCATTTAATCCTGTCGACCTGATGATATTTTCATCATCCTCACCTATCTTGGTTAAATGGCACGGTCCTCCTCCAGTTTTCCTTATCTCTTGTTTGTTGCGTGACAATTTTCTTTTTACTGCCCATTTATGATCCTGCCATACCTAAAAGATTATAAAACGATTATGTCACTTAGAAACATAGTAAATATATCTTAGCTTCAAAGTTTAGCTTCTAATTTAAACAAAATATGGTTTAAACTATACTAAAACTATAGCATTATACCACATTCTCTAACCCGTTTCCACTCTGCATTTTGAAAGTCTATTGCAATTGGTATCTTCCAAGTTTGGTTCTAGTATTGCTGATACTGAAGCTCCGATCAAAAATTGTCCCGGGGTTAACGGCAATAGATCATTTGGATCTTCTGATAGCAACGTCAGTGGACGTGAATGGCATGATTCTATTTGAGTTGCAAGAGTAAACAATTCTTAAAATATCATAATATATCTAGTTCGATGCTACCTACGCGTTTAAAGTGATATAAACCACCGAAATGTGTGGAGTTCGGGGGAGTGAATTTCCACTCGATACCTTCGTTGTTATAAAAACGTTATAGTTCGTAGAGAATGATTGCGAAATAAATTGCTGTTCTAATTTTCTTAATTCATTCTTTGATCCAGAAAAATTTGTTGTCGGAGTATAATTTCAAACACTTACCACGGCGAGATATGAAACGATTCAATGCCGCAATAAAGCTTTCGGTTGATAAATCACTAACGATTTCTATATGAACCACTTTTGTGGTAATGTGGTAAATGTACTCACTAGTAATTTCGGTCTCGGCTAGACGCCTCGACCGTAAACAACTAGCTCGTACTTTAAAGTTCCACTTTTCGTTCTAGATAAATAAATAACTATTTTTTTGATTTTATTTCATTTCATTTACATTAACGTATATATAGATATATATTTCTTAAAAATTTAATTTGTCAATTTAAAATTTTTATTCGTGCAATCATCTGTTTCATTGATTTTGAAAATGAAGAAGCTCTCTTCCTTCACTAGTGTGGTGTAATGCTCCTCATCAAATAATTTTGTGAGTTTTAAAGGCATAAAAATTATGTATTTTTCAGTCTCGAAAACCCACTTTTCTCAAAACTTTGTGAAGATTTTTTTCACACCCTTCAAATGATAGAGGTTGTTTATCTCCATCTCTGCTATCTTTAAAAATGGCTTGGTGAAATTTGTTTTTGTTTCTTTGTTGAATTTTTTCAAATTTAGAAGATAAGTCTGAAATTAGATAAAAAAATGTTAAATTGAAATATAGATTTATTTGAGTTTAAATTAAACAAATTATCTCCTAATGCTCTTTGCTGGACATCTAAATATAAAAAATTAAACCAATTAATGAAATAAAATAAACACCAATTTTCGTTTTTATTTTGTTTATTGCAAATAAAGCGTCAAATTCGTTACATATTTTGTTCTTTTGTTTGACTTTTCTTTAATTATTGTTAAAAAATTAATCTATCTAAATTTTTGCCTAAATTTAGCCTAAATCTAAAAAATCTTAGAAGCAAAAATAAAATTGTTTTATTCGCTGTCACTGCACCATTCATCTAGTGTGTTGTTTGAAGATGGTTGTGAGGGAAGATTTTCAAATGAATCAAATATTTCTTTCCAAACCACCCGATCAGGGCAATTTAGAAGATGATTCTGAAATTAGAAAAAAATGTTAAATTGAAATATAAATTTATTTGAATTTAAATTAAACAAATTACCTCATAATGCTCTTTGGGGGCTACGTGGTAAATATCATAGTTACACGTAACAACCTGAATATTTGACTGCTTGTCTTGAAAAGTGTTGATGTGACAGAAGAAGGTTCTCTAAGTTATTCGATGATTCTCGTTGTATGGACAAACATATTTTTTTAATTCGACTAAACTGGAAATTTAAATATAAAAATAAACAAATTAAATAAATAATTAAATTAAAATTTCAAATTTAATAATATTTTACCTTGATAGGAGTGTGTTCCTAATGTAAAGAAAAGAATCTTACAACGATCTTAAATACTAAATATCATATTTTTTCATTTTCCTTTCGTACGAAAACAAAATTGAAAAACCATGTTAGAAATTTGATCAACTTTTTTATATTTTGAATTTAAACATTGGTACAACTTTTTTGAAGCAAGTTTGTAGCAAAAAAAATTCGATCGGGTAAATCTATTGGTTTTTATTTTCTTCTGGGCGCATGATTCTATTTGAGTTGCAAGAGTATACAATTCTTAAAATGTCATTATATAGTTCGATGCTACCTACGCGTTTAAAGTGATATAAACCCCCGAAACGTGGGGAGTTCGAGGGAATAAATTTCCACTCGATACCTTCAGTGTTATAAAAATTTTGTAGTTCGTAGAGAATGATTGCGAAAAAATTGCTGTTCTAATTTTCTTTATTCATTCTTTGCTCCAGAAAAATTTGTTGTCGGAGTATAATTTCAAACACTTACCATGGCGTGATATGAAACGTTTCAATGCTGCAATAAAGCTTTCGGTTGATAAATCACTAACGATTTCTAGATGAACCACTTTTGTTGAAAAGCATACAAAAATTGCAATGTACGCTTTTTGTGTTACACCACCACGTTGATCCTTGTATCGAACCAAGAAAGGACCACATCAGTCGACGCCTGTATTCAAAAGAGGTCTATTTAGTTGAACTCGATCTTTTGGAAGATCTCCCATAATTTGAGTTACTCCAATTGGTTTAACCTCGAAACATTTAACACACTTACTTATCGTTTTTATCGCAATAATTTTTCCATTAATTGGCCAATAATTTTGCCGTACTGCTGATAATAACAATTGTGCTCCACAGTGTAAATGTGTACGTTAATGTATATTAATAAATAGCATCTTTGTAAAATGATGTTTGCGAAGAAGTAATACCTGGTGTTTTTGATTATTCACAATATTCAATATTTTTCACTATTTTTCAAACTCACAATTTATAACAGGGTCTAATGACACCGTTATGCCAGGAGTTATTAGGTATTTCGATTTCGCAAACAAACAACAACAAAATAATCCAACGTGGCCTAAGCCGAAGATAAATCTCTAGAATGATTTCTAGCTTAGTAAACCATCGTTCCAAATTTTGCGACTATAATACTATATATAAATATGCATACACATCTATGAATATGTGCTTACCATCAAAAAAATATAATCTATAAAGTTATACAATGAGAACAAAAAATATATGTACTTAACTTAATAAGCGAACTGTTGAATAAGGTCTTCTTCTTGAGATATAGGCTTCTACCGTTTACACGAGTGTGTATAAACAGTTTATATATATGTATATATATAATATTCCGTTTTCTTCCTATAGCAAATAATCGAAATACTCATTGATTATCCCTTCTGGAGGTCGTCGTATTCCCAAAATTTATATTGAATAATAGAATAAACACCAAAATTTATAATTTCAATTGTGATTCAATGTTTTATTATATCCTCTTTTATTCATCCGGACTACACTTCTTTGATCTATAATTCTTTTATTTTGCAACAACTCATATAGCTATACATTTATTTTATTTTCTCTATTTTGCAATATATTTTACTTTCTATTTTTATTTATCTTTTTATTAAAACTACAACTTCATTGACAATCGGAAAACTTCAGTTCACATTCTTTTATTATTAGTCAATAAAATAAAGTGTAAGCCAGCACAATTTTCACAAACTGAATTCACTTGAAAAAAATCTATCACGGCGTAATACAATCATTAATTTTCTTTGTATAACAGAATATGTAAAACATTACTTTAATTTGATTTTACTTTTACACAAAATGGTGATTCAAGCAGAACTCTAATTTAAAAAGAACAATTTGATCACTACTGACTCTACTTTTGCTTTTCTACCGATAGTATTTTTTTTTTTAACTATTCCAAATATTATATCGCCAAAACTCCGATTTTTATAATTTTAATTATTTTATTCGAGATACGGACTCACGATTTCATTAACTTTAAGGAAAATTCAAGATTGAACTTTTAATTACTTTCAATTAATCGTTTTTTTAAAAACGAAACGAATTGATGAAACGAATTGATTTTATAATAAAATCATACTGAAATGAAAAAATGCAAAATACATTCTATAAATAGTTTTAAACGAAAAGGAGTGAAGGAGATGATTATTCAAACATTTGTATACCTCTTAATGTTGCCATTTCATTTTTCCAAAACAAAGGAATTCTATCGTTTTTAATACGAAAACCAGTCAAGGATCGTGATTTTGGTTTCATCATTTCATTATCAATTATAAAAAGAAGGATCAACCACATATAATTTGTGTTTGTTTTGTTTCAGTTATTAAAATTATATAAAGAAAATGAAATGACAATAACTTATGAAATCCATTTTAGATGTACAGATGATAATTCAAGGCAATTTCAATATCAGATTGTAACAGAAAATATTAGCGATAATTTAGCTTTTCTTATGTTTGTTTTTTAACCGAGATAATATAAAAGAAATTGATAATGAAACAACACGACGTGTTGTTGAAGTAAGGCGATTAATAGGTTCTGTATAATGTTATTAATTGTATGGATAATGGACCAGGTAATGTATTGTCGTTGTTATGTGTATTTGCAGAGGTTGAATTTTAGGAATACCAAGTAGTCAATTTACAAGGGAGAAAAAATAGAACAGCGTGGCGATCGAAGGAAACGTATCTTTGACTGTTCGTTGATTATTAAATCTCACTATCAAAGCATACATTTTCTCCAATCCACCAGTACAGAACCTGAACTCGTTCTTGAGTGGGGTGTAGACTCTCTTTAAAATACTACTGGTTAGAGAACACGATAAATCGTGTCATAACAAATTCACTATTTTTTAAACTCCTACCTACACGAAGAATATCATCTTTATCGATACATGGTGCTGAACTACGTATTTTACTTGGTTTGTCGACTTCGCGGTTGGATTTAGGTTGTTTAATCTCTTGACTGAATGCTTCACTATTTTTATTAAGCATTTTAAGCTGCTAAGATGAACGGAACATCAAGCGTTAAATTTCCATAAATACGTTCTTTTGGTCCCTTTTTATAATTAAACGTTAAACGTTTGAAATAAGCTGCGTATCGAATTAACTTCGTAAAACTGCTTACATTGGTTATTAATTTGAGCTCATTTAAATCAGTAATACTAGCAAAAACTTTGAGTTCAGGTACATCAACTTCATAATCAATAATGCGATTAGGCCAACTGTGTTCTTCTAGTGACAGAAAATGTGGTCCATTCCACCACAGATCCGATTTTTGAAGATTAATCGGCATTACTGTAATAGAGAACTAGATACAATGGGATTCCCATTGTAACAGTTGAGTAAGCCTCGCATCTAGGGAGGTTTTACACTCGTAATTAGCTTCAACTTGTCGGTCTGAGAGTTTTAACCTGCTACCCTAGTACAAATTAAACAATGTGCGCATACCAAAAGACAAAAAGCAGATTCAAGGGAGATAAAAGGTGAGAAAAGAGACTCTGGCGGCCCCATGGCCGAAGAAACCGCGACCGACACGTTCACCCCATTATTATTCTGATTAACGATTCAAAGGATTAGATAGGTTTATATAAAAAATCCATGTAAACCAAACCAAAATATATAAAAAAAAATTATAAACGTGACTCACTCCACCACTCCATGGTGGTAACAGATCCTACTCACCCCAATCCTGGCTATTATCTAACCTATCTAACACGTTTCACTCAATCTCTGTACTATAAGTTCCCCGTGAAACTACCTCCAAAGTGGTAATGGTAAGCCGTATGATTAAAGCGGCTACTGATGATGCAATGATTTCGGTTTATAAAAGCCAATTGACACATCCAGTGATTGTTGAAAGAATATAGGTACGAATTATCGAATTAGGTTTATTAAAAAAAAACAAATGGTTGCACTGACAAAGAACCTATTGATTGATGTTATTTTTTTGAACCTTTGTATGGCATGACGTCCAGCCATTAATCACTCAACACCAATAAAAGATATAGACTACGTTTAGTTAATGTATTTTTGATCACCAAACATACTATATTAGATACATTTATAATTTACATGTAATTACAAAACTTTCCTTATTTTATTACATTCATTTGTTTACTAAGTATTTTAGTTTTAGCCCTTCAACGAGCAACTGAACTATTCGAATCCCTTCACACATATGTAACCGTTCCGATCAGATATTTGACCTATTATATTACGGTAATCACTAAATTACCTTTAAAAAAATTATGACCCGTTTTTAATAAACAAATAGATTTAAATATTTTTGTTTATGTTAAACTATCTACTTAGACGTTAATGTTTATATACAAAAAAGTTAGGTTATAAAAGTTCACATAAACACTTACAGTAGTTGCGTTTTTTTCATTTGGGTCAGGGTCAAGGTTTGAAAAAAACGATGTGGGTCATGCAAAGGGAAAAAATATTATATTTTAAATTGTTGGTAACACTGAGCTGAGAAGAAAAAAAAATTGTGAACTGGCAGCGCCATTTTGAAATTAAAACTCAAAATAAAAAAAATTCAAAAAATATTTAACGTCTCTTGAAAAATAAAACTTCATATAAAAAAATTCAAAAAAATTTAATCAGAAACACTAATCTATTTTTTACATATGGCAATTTTCATTGATTATTGCAAATGACGTGAAATAAAACGAAATAAAATAATTGATAATTAATAAAAAATTGTAAACATCTATTCTTTAAAAAATATGGATTTTATATCGTAGATCTTGCTTTAAAATTAATTTCAAGCAAATTTATTGAAATCATGTTGAAAACAAATCATATTAAAATTAACAGTTTTTTTATTTTGATAAATTTTCTTTGACATTTATAAGTTTTAAAATAACCATACCAACCTTATAAAATCAAAACCTACGTTTCGCCATCTCTTGCAATTTTATGTAACCAAAATATTTTAGATCATTGATCTAGACCCAGATAAATATCTGGGTTATGTTGTTGTTGTTTTTACATGTAAAAAATAGAGTTGATCTAGACATTGACCCTGACCCAACCAAAAAAAACACAGCTGGTTTGTATTCGGGTTGTTTTTTTTGTTTAAATTTTTCATTCACTTCAATTTTGCCAATGCAATCTTTTTGTTTTTAGGTTACCGCGTTATAAAATTATAATGGCGTTCATTCCAAATTCACAAAACAAAAATTCATTGTTTTTTTTATTCTAATAGAACTAATGATATGACAACCACCAACAAACAATATCTTTTGGTTTTCTTTTTCTTTTTCTTTCCTTTTTTTTTTGTTTTATTTTCAATTACTGGGAAAGGTTTAATTTTTTGGTGATAAGCTATTTTCGCTTTGCAGGAAAAAAATTGTTTTTAATACTGGGTTGATCGTTTTAGATTCGCAACAGTATATTATGTAAAACAAAAGAATAATTCTAACCAGCCCGGCTTGCTCAATCGGTAGAGCATGAAACTCTTATCGACAGGCGTGGGTGCGAGTGACAACAACTAGAACATCAAGTGAATATTTGCTAAATATCCTTGCGTATATTCACCATTTAGTGAACTCTCAGTTGGGTTGCTAAACTGCAATCAACCTTTCTCAGTATTAAGGATGTATCTGGGCATGATGGAGTATCTGGTTCGGTTGCTTTTAATATTCTAAACAACAAGGGTGCATATGATTTGATTACTGAAAATGATTTAACTAGTTGGTTGTTTTGGTTAGCAGTTTCATTCTATTACTTTCGCGTCCAATTACCTTTTCGTAAAGAAAAGGAAAGACAAAAGAAGAAGAAGAAAAAAAAGAAAGAACAAGGAAAGGAAAATTGGGTCCCGAACTTGAACCGTGCATGAACGAGCAGGCTTAGAAGTTTGGTTAGTTTGACTCAATTTTATTTAATTTGAGTTTTTATAGACAGAAACATTCCTGCAGGGCTATCTGGCATATCTTGAGATGTCTAGTTTTGCTTTCAACCACCCAATGAATGTTTCGATTGCAATGAGGATGTAAAGTTTTGGTAATAGGATTAATCACCGAGGGTATTATTAATCCCTAAAGTTTAGTGAACGTTGCAACTGGTTCTTCCATTGAACAGAAAAAAAAATGTTTTTTTGAAATAACCACAGCTCACTCATATCATATGTATAGCATTAAATCCTCATAAGGCCACAATTGGCGAGGTCGTAAGCATATGGAGAAGTAGCCATTAAAATATTACGACGCAAGGCGTACTGTTAAAGGTACTAAAACATCATTCAAGGGTTGCGAATCGTATAAATACAAAAGTATTGTGGGAGAAGTGACAGAGAGGTTCAACTTCAGAAATCAGTTGCTATGTTCATTATTAACCGGGAAGAAAAGTAAGAAAACCAAAAACGAACAATTGTTTATACAAACGCTAAAAACTTAACATTTTCAATGCAATGCAAGTAACAGAATCTAATGAATCTAAATGTGCATAAGATAGCATAATAAAGCTCAAGAGTTGCAGATGCTCTGCGGAAGTGATTTTTGTTTATGGAAACAATAAACCCCACCCTTGTCTTATCAGAAGTGTTTGTTCATGAACGGTCATTTAGGATTCGTTTTTGTTTTATTGTTATATCTCGGGTTTAACGTAATATTTGGAAGCTGTCAACTAGGGTTCCCTTATGATGATTAACTATTAACTTTAGCCATGCTGTTTGCGGTACATTGAAACGTAAACATATATCAAATCAAATCATGTGTACACGAAGTGTTATATTGAACTAGTTATTTTTTTATGCATGGATATATTCCTTTGGAAGTTACCTCTGATTCCAGATATTCAGATTCCATCATCTTACTTTCATCGTATGAGGTATCGTTGAAAAATTCCTCTCGCTTGTCTATTGTATGTTGTTAGTCTTTTTTTGTCTTTTTGGAGTGGAGTGGATGGAATGTGGTTACTATGGATGAAATGTGGTTACTCGACGAATAATATAATAACTAATATTACAACTGCCAATCGAAGAACAATATAGTGAGATGGTACCAAATTATTGAATATATGCGTTGTCTAGAATGCTTATCTCGACACCATGTGGTTACTCGATGAATAATATAACAACCACTATCACAGCTGCCAATCGACGGACAATATTGTCACAAATAGGCAACCAAATAGGCATAAATGATATCAAAATTACTCACTGAACAGATTCACGTTCTTGGATACTTATCCATATGTGGTGACTCGACTAATAATGCGAGTAAAGATCTCTAGCTGCTAATTCACGGATAATAAACCAAATATTCACCAAATTACAAACTTTATTTTTACTTAAACAAAAACGTTGAATTTACACAAATTTAAACTTTACATGTGGATTGGACAAAGGTCCAATTTTAAAAGAAAACTGAAAAACATGAAAAAAAAATGTCACAAAAATGTCCCATCAATAGTACCAACTCTTTACAAATTGTATTGAAACGTTAAAAACACTAAACGCATTTATTGCTGAATAACTATATGAAGAGAATTCTGCATTATCAATTGACATATCAATGTGACAGTTGTTTAGTTTGTTTTGGTTTGTAAAATTTAATTTACAGGTAAGTATTTTGTTTTAAATTTTGCATTTATAGTAGATTAATACAAATTTTATCTTTCTAGATCAATTACCGATTTAAATTAGATGCCAGAATACATCGAACATGAAATTACTTGAAATCAACTGTGCTTTACTGTTTATACAAAGATAAGTATATTTTGCGTTAATTTTTATACCCGACTAAATTAATCTCTTGTTTCATTTCCAGGAGACAATACCAAAGGCGTGATCAAGAGCGTTTTTCTTTAAACTTCCAATCGTTATATTATATGGGCATTTACAGATGCTACCATGTTTTTTATGAAAACAAAAAAAATTATCCAATACCATTAACAAAATCAATCAATAGCATGAAAATATTGGCGTTATTTCGATCGATACTAATTTATTCATTTCCAAAGTCTATTATTTCTAGATATATATCAAATAATATTATAAACGATCTCCCTCGAAATGGCTTGAAAGCATTGAAAAACTTAACTTTATCGTACAATGAATTATATGTAATACCATTTTAAATTTTTAAAGAATTCAAATCTTTAGAACCATTGAACTTATCTCACAACGAGATATTAAGTTCGTAATAGAAGTAGTAATAAGTTTTAAAAACTTTTCTGAAGAGGGTCCCAAAAAGGACCGAAATATTTAAATAAAAATACATAATTCGTGATCTAAACCTTGGAATTTTATTTGTGGTTGCACACTACCAATAGGAATCGTAGACGGCGTAACGAGATTTGGCTCTGATTCGGAGCCATGCAACGTAATTTGAACTTTTATAAATTACAATTTAAATCTTTATATATTAATACGCTAACGCAAAATTTTGTGGAGCCCAAGGCTTTTTTATTCGAATTTTGATTGATTTCAAATTTTCAGTGCTAACTGATATTACTGTAACTTAGGTCAGGGATTGGGATTGGGATTTTTCGGATCATAAATAAAAAAGTTATTATATACGAAAAACTTTTTATATACATATGCATTATAAGTTTGCATACATACAAAAACGAAATTAAAAATTTATTTTATTTTTTTATATTTTCTTTTTTATATATTAGCTATCGAACAACGAACAACAAAAACGAAACTTAAAAATTTATTTTCTTTTTTATATTTATGTTTTCTCAGTTTATTTCTTTCTTTAGAAGTGAATAAACATACATTTATTTCATTTCGAAACGTAATTTCATTTCGAAGTTTTTCTTATGCGTGAGATAGGTTTTGAGTTAGATCGTGTTATCGTGTTATTTTTTTACACACTTTTTTATATTTTCTTTTTTATATTTTCTTTTTTATATTTTCTTTGGTAGTGGGTAGTAATAAACGTATTGTATGCGTTCTAATAAAATTTCAGTGTATTTCATTTCAGTCGTCTTTAGTCTTTGTACATGGAAGATTTTCGATATTATTTCGATTATTTTGTTTATTGATATAAAGATATTTGATAATTGATATAAAGATATTTGATATTGATATAAAGATATTTTGTTTATTGATATGAAAATTGATATTATTTGTTTGATATTTTTGATATATTGATATATTTATTTATTTCGATGCCAAGACCACGTCGTAAACGATTGGATGTGAGTGGTAGATCGAGTCGTCGGAATAAAAGAGATCATATGCGTAATATGTGTAATAATGTTGACTAGGAGTGCCCGGCGTGCTTCGCTACGCTTATAAATAAAGTTTTTGCGTAGACCACGCTTATAAGCTGATCAGTTCGGATATATGACAAATTAGCGATCAAATAAGTTAGAGATCAAATAAGCTTACTTGAAAACTTATTTGATCGCTAATTTGTCATATATCCGAACTGATCAGCTGGAGTTCTGATTATTTTTCATTCATATATTTAAAAAGAAAAATTAAAAATTATATGCTAGCATTTCTCATTACCACTTTTTGAAATCATTGCTTCTACGTCAACAAAATGTCTACGCAAAAACTTTATTTATAAGCGTGGTCTACGCAAAAACTTTATTTATAAGCGTAGCGAAGCACGCCAGGCCCTCCTAGTTTTACATTATACTATCATGCCGGATAGCTCAAAAACCATTAAAACTGAAAAACACTGAATTTATAACAAACACATTATCACCTGGAAATCTCTTATTTTTACAGAAAACTATTATTAACCAACATGAAAATAAATTTAATCGAAAACAAAATCAAAAATAAAATTATACAAAGTAAAATTTATAAAATAAGCTTACATTAGTTTTTATTTCTTCTGTTGTCTTCTTCATCATATAAAGGACGCTTTGCCATTTTAATTCACAACAACATCCGTTTGAACAACAATATTTTCTTCGTTCTCTATAACTATTCCATCTTCTAGTGTCCTTGTATAACTAACGACAAATAATTTCCCTGGACTTCTCATAAGTTGTTCATTTCCAAACATATCACATAAACCATCAAAAAATGTTGTTTCATTATTCTCATTTATACATTGATGTTTAATTGTTACACAAAATTTTACGTTACTCCAAGATTAACATAGAACCTTCGAACAAAGTGATCTGCAAAATAAGAATAAGTATCATGCAGCGTGGCAATAATATAGCTAGGCTATTATTTTGAAAACGTACATCGAAAAAAAAACAACTATTTTTTAAAAATCTGAAATTTTGATATTTTGATGGTATTGACGAAAGGAAAAAAGTAATTTCTGCTTTTATTTTTTGTGTACTCTGAATGGGTTAAATTTTGAGGCTTTTTCACGTAGTTTTTGGTAATGGTGGCAATGTTTTGTGAATAGGTGCCACAAATTTCATCCGTCTTAAGTATATTTTTGCAAGTAAAAAGGAAAATAATTGAATAATTGAAATAAGTAAGCTTAAAATTAATAACTTTTCTCTTTTCCGCTAGGCGGCGCGTAAAACCTTGGTTTACTTCAAAGCTCATATCTCAAAAAGTATCTTTTTTTTTTTTGTTTTTCACAAATTTTAAAGTAAACATATGCAGCTATGAAATTGAGAAATAAAAAGTCAGCAATTCAATATGGATTTTTTCTTACGATTTTTTAAAGTTTGTTATATGAAAAATTCACATGTGTTTTTTTATTAAGTTAATAATCCTGTACTAAATGTGGATCTAATAAATTAAACATTTCATATTTTAACACCTGCAATAAATTTGAACCATTTTCTGTGTATTTCTGATTGAGAAACAGGTTTTTATTCAGAATAAGAATTGGAGATCCCAATGATCGAAGATTTTGTTATAATTTCAACATCACCAACACTAACATTAGAAAAAAACATTAAAAAAATATTTTTTCTATAAACATTATAATTTTTTTTTTTTTTTATATATTTTTATTGTATTATATTTTTATATATATTTTTTTGCCTTTAAATTGAAATATTGATGATCATCAGAAAAAGAAAACATTTTGGCAATTATTTTATCGGGTGTAGTATTATCCGGTAAAAAACAGTGGAATCCTTGAGTTCCACTTATGGTTTTAATGTCCGAAAACCGCACCGAAAGAAATTGTTCCTGTAGTTCGATATCTTCTGAAGACACATATGAAAACTTCATAACGTGGTTTTTTTTTCGACCAAATTTCCGCCCATTCAAACAATTCCCTTGCTGTTGATATTTTTTCTCCTCTAAGCGAAGCTCTCCGGGCTTCTCTTTTAAGTGTTCCTCCAATCCCATCGGATGGACCCTTTCCGTGGGCAGTTGCAAAGAAATGCCATTCTGCAGGTATTTTAAAATCATCAATATGTTTGCAGAGATTTATGAAATTCTTCTTATTTTTATATTGAGCTGCTGAACCATCAGTAAAATATAAAATTGTTTTGATACTTGGATATATTTCTTGCTGTTTTTCAATGAATTCAATACACCTTTCCTGGTATTTATGAACTGCAACTGTGTTATGCATTAAATGATCAGATATAATGACAAAAGATAAGACCTCTAGTTTATCATTACATGATTTGTAGTAAACTACGATTGGGTGGATTGTGGCTTGAACTTTATTGAAATGTGCAGCTTGTATCTCATTCTGTGTTATCATTGAGTAGTTTTCTGAAAAATCCATAATAAATACGTATTCGCCGTGACGTAAGTTTTGTTTCGTATCCTTAAGAAACTTTGATTGCTGCCTTGCGATGAAATCATGAATTTTTAATTTGTTTACCGATGTATGTACTAAATCTTCTACAAATTCTTCTTTATTTTTTTCCATGCGTTCTAACGAATATCTATCTTGCATTAACCATTTCTCATAATGTATTTCTTCGTAAAATTCAAGAGATTCCAAAATTGTTTCTGTGTAAGCTTCCACGATATTTTTACAATCATTGCATATATTTGTTGCACAATACACTGTATTATTAGAACAACTCAGTTTCTTAAGCAGATCTTTTTCATTTTTTACTAAATTTAAGAGCGGCTTACACATTAAACGTACATTTTCATGTATCATGCATATACAGACATTGTGTGTTCCGATAGGTCCGGCTAAAATACATTCCTTCGGTCGCAACGTAGTGAACTTTGAAAAGCTGATTTTGACATCTTTGTTTTCTTCCAAGAACATTTCGTAGATGTCGGTGAGGGTCCATAACACCAACCGCTTTGATTTCCTAATTTTTGTTGATCCTTCTGTAATAGTAACAACATCTTTAAGGCCAGGCATTGTTCTACTAATTTCCTCTGATAAGAAGTATGTTTGAATTTATTTTACTATATTTTGTGACAAACTGTGCCCTTGTTTGCTTTGAGGCCAACTGTAAGGACCTACTGTTTCCAACAGATCCATGGCGAATTCTACCAGTCGTCTTGATGCATTAAATTCATCCTTGATACGTTGATTTGACCAAAATTTACGTGGTAGAGTTGTCAACAAAAACACTTGTTTTGATTTACAGCTTGCATCTTTAAACTCTTTTTTAAGGTTCATAAGCCATGATGTATATTCACATTCCTCGTTTGGTGATAACACTTTAACTGAATCTACTTGAAATATTCTTTGACTTATTGCCGATGTGACACTTGCAATTTTTTTATAACTTCCTGTTGTAATATGGTTTTGTTTGATAGGAGATTCGGCTAACCTTCCAAAAACATTGCTAATATCTTCTAAAATGTCATTAAGTAGTTCAGGAACTGGTGGAGATATAGTATCAACCGAAACTGGTGATGGATCTAAAGATGCTGGAGGTATTTGAATATTTTCGTTCGTTGGAACATTTTCAACATCCTGATTTATAGAAATAATTTCATTATCGATAGTTTCCGAACATGAAAGCTGCTGTATAGAAAATATTAGTTGCCAATGAATTTTTATTCATTTTAATAAAATAATTAAATTTACCTTATTTTTATAGATATAAGTGCGACATGTTTCACATATAAACTGGTCATCACGCAAAGTAAAATTTAGGGTCACAGCTTTTTGAATACCAACTGGTGTGACCAGTTTCACATTTTTTGATGTCCGCTGATGATTTTTGAGACCGTACAAGTTACAGCACAATTTGAAAGGCATTTCTATTATTATCTTTTCTAAACGTTATGTCTTCTAAATATTTTGGAATATAATTGATTATAAGGCAATCCAATCAATATATATATACCCTTGAAATAGTATATACACCCTAATATATTTATACCCTTGAAATCAGAATCGCTTGGAAAATTAATTACGAGATAGAAACTTAACTATTTAATCACATGTAATTTGTAAAACAAAAATGGAAATTATAAGAATTTCTTTTAGAACACAAATTTAAATTTTAATTCTTTGTGAAAGATAAGTTAATGTATTATTTTAAACTGGTTTTGCTTATTTTAATGTTGCAAGTATAATAATTATGTTGAATGGTTGCCGTTAAAAAATTATTGATTTGGATTTGATGCCACAGTGAGATGGAACTCTTTATAGTTTTTTTTGATTTTCTATTTTATGAAACAAAACAAAAAGTTTTCAGAATTCAGAAACTATTAAAATAATCTATCTTAAAGCATTCATTCGTTTTTCTCCTAAGAACCTTGGCTTTGATTTATTTGAACACCAACGTTGCACCATATAATAGTAATAAAAATTCTTACCTCTTTGCCTTTAATTTCTTAGTAGACATTCTCCTTAAGGAAAACACGATTTTGGTTATTCATTTAATTAATTTTTAAAATCCGAAAGCTAATATCTACATTTTTCAAAGGTTTTAGTTGCGTTGGTTATGTTTTGCTGAATAAAATTGCAGATTTCGGTTCATTTTATTTACTATTAAATATTTTAACCCAAATTCTAAGTTATACGATTCGAATAAGGACATTGTAAAAAAAATGCATGAATGTGTGGCAACCAGTTACTTACCGCTAATATTCCAATTTCATATTTATGAATTTTCTCGTGACAATATATAATGCAATTTAAATTACTCATTATTGGTGTTTGGAATAATCATGAAGAGAAATTGTTTCGTATATTGTAAAAATGGTGTTGAGTGGCCTAGTGGTAGCACGCTAGACTTCGAACTCGGAGGACACCCGGGTTCGACTCCCATCTAGGTCAAAGTGTTTTTAAGCAAAACATTAACAACCATCAACACAGCGGTTCTCCAATTAATCGATAGTCAACTAATATAGTTGATAAATTGGAAAAACAACTATGGGCTGATCACCCATATACAACTAATCGATTAAAATTAATTCTTCAAGTAAAACTCACCATAAAATTGAGTGAATTGATGAATTAATACAGGTGGGTGACACTTCTTGACAGCCTACGTTCCTGTATGGAACATATACGGCACAAAAAAAATTGTAAAAATGTAAGATGTATAGTTAATAAGAAGATAAAAATCAAAATTAAAATTTACATAATAAATTTTCTATGTTGTTGATTTTTTTATGCTATGATTTCTTCAGCACACAGCCGGAACCATTACTGGTGTGAAATTAATCGTTTTACTGGTCTTGCAATGTCAGGCGATACAACTTTTCACTATGTTTTAATTCTGTGTAATGTTTGGATTGTATTGTTAATTTTATGCTTTCCAACCAATTTTAATCGTAGCTTCGTAGATTTTAATTTCTACTAAAGAAGGTTGGTTGGTTGAATTTATATATTAATACCCAACCACTCCAACAATCGACAATATGAAAATGTGATAGAATAAAATAGAAAAATTATTAAAATTCGAATTTAAATGTATGTCTAAGTAAAAATATGTGGATTCACTACGGCAATAAGATGATAAATTTATTAGTTTTCTTTGAAAAATGGGTCAAAATTAAACTATAACAAAATCATTTTTGAGAATATATTGTGACTCGTGGGAATTACTTTTTTTCGTTTTTTTTTGGTTTGTCTTAGCTTGACGTAATTCACATTTTCCTTACAAAAATATAAACATTTATTTTATAAACATTTATTAAACATTACGAAATATATTCGTGAACATTAAAGTATGTGGCCTTTTGATAAAACTTTACTACAAGGCAGCTCAGTCTGGTTTAATGTATTGGTTTAAGTTATATTTTCAACAAACATTGGAATCGGTGCATTACCCGTTATAACAGGCAAATTTTTATATAAAGGAGATGCAGTCAGAACTTCCGTTATCTACATCGGTTTCAACGTTTTAATAAATGCGATTGCAGTTACATATTATCTAACCCAATTCTACAATCCGCTTACAAACATAGATATTTATCCAGAACTTCGAACTCTTACCGTAATCTATGATTATGCTGTCATCAATACAGCAGATCAATTATCAGCACGATTTATTACAGCGATAATGTTTCTTCTTATAACAATTGCTGCATTGGTTACAATCTCGATTAATATTTATACCTCATCCAAAATTATTCCACGCCATCCGACTTATTCAATGTGTCTTGTGAGATTAGTTATTGCAATTGCATCTCTAGTTCATCCAACCTATTTAGACTTTTTGACTTTTGTTAAACCGAATACCACCAATCAATAAAACAAAAACATTCACCCCTATTTTGAATTTTTGAGATCAATTAAACTCAAGTAATTAAAGAAGTAATTGGAATATTTTCAATTCAAAAGTATGGTTTGAAGTTTCTCAGAAAAAACTCCACTTCACATTTTTCGTGTTTCGGTTGGGATTCGAACCTACCTCGTCAGTGCCCGGCTCGAATCCTTGGGCAGACACGCTATTGACACTTCACCCCTATTCTTAAATACTAAGTATTTGAATTAAACTCAACGCGTTCGATTCGATATTCAAAATAATTGGTATTCCGAAATACTTCGTATCGAATAGTTTTTGACGCATCAACAAAACAAATATAACGCGTTCTGAAAATAAAATGAAATGTCAGAAATACAAAATGCAAAAAAAAACTGTCAAAAATCTTTTGATTTCGGAAAACTAAAAGTCATCTTTGCTTTATTTTAAAACTTATTAATTAAAAATTATTAATTTATAATTCGACAGAAAGTAATATAATTATATGTGAGTGTTTATGTACTATACAAAATAAATTACAACATAACATTAAATTAGACTTAAATAAAAGTGACATTTTGGTGAGTTTAAACAAAATAATTTCAAAAGGATCTTTGAATTAAATAAGTTAAATTGTTTTTCAGTGGAGATGTATCCAATTTATTTGTGGATGTATCAGTAGCAACAAAATAGTTTGAGGAATGAAAGACATTTTTAAGAGATTCTGCGGATATATTGAATATGACTGATCAAGTGTAGGTATTTTAAAATTTGTTTTTAATATATCTAGTATAACGTTCTTTGTTTAAGGTTTAAGAAAAACTTCCGCATCTGTAAAAATGCGTTTAGTTACATATTAAATGTTTTGTCACTTGATCTGCCACCAGCTGTAGGATCTTCATGTTTAACACCTAAAACAAAACTAGCCGCTTGTCTTCGATTTTTTGCAGAAGGAGGTTATCAACAAGGTGTGGCCAATAATTTTAATAAAGCTGTTGGTCAATATACTTTTTCTAAAACATTGACTGAGTGTTTAGAAATATTAGAGAGAAAACTATGTCCGAAATGGATTTCTATTTCAACATCGAACAAGAAAAGAAGGAAGCCAATCATTATTTTTATCAAAAAAGTGGTAAACCCGGTGTTGTTTATTGTATTGATGGAACTCACATAAAACTGCTCTCACCATCTTGCGATCGCAGACATCTGTTTTAGAATAGGAAAGGGTTTTGTAGCATAAACGTTATGATTGTTTACTTTATAATAAATATAGATCAAATAATAAACTCATACAATCACAATTTAAATAATTGCAGATTTGGGATCATAAAATGACTATACGAGCAGTCGATGCCAAATTTCCTGGCGCTCAGCATGACTCACATATTTGCAATCTAAGTTCAGCTAGATCTTATTTTCAATCTTTGTATGTGAATGGTAGCCGAGCCAACCGATTATTAGGTAAATAAATAGTTGGCTGTTTTATTTCATAATTTAATTAACTAATTTTGGTTTCAGGTGATGCAGGTTATCCTTTGAAACCGTGGATGTTAACACCATTCCGTAATCCAGTTCACGGCAGTGCCCAAAGCAGTTTCAACAAACAACACAGCAAAGGGCGAAATATTGTGGAACGAACAGTAGGAGTGTTAAAAACCGATTTCGTTGTTTACTGTCGGTTAGAGGGTTGCATTACGCACCCGAAAAGGTGGCACAAATTATAAATGTCTTTTGTGTGCTGCATAATATTTGTTTATATTATAAAGTGGATAACGAAGAATTCGACACCATGGAATGATATAACCATGGAAGTTGAAGGATTTATAGAATCTGAAACTACTGATGAATTTGGAAACTATGGGGACGAAGCTAAGTTGGTTCGAGATCAAATATTAAATTTTATGTTATGTAATTAATAAAACAAATTAAATTCTAAATTACCTTTTTATTTTAATTCGAAAATACGACAAATGTTTACAATTTCCTTAGTTCTAAATCGTACATTTTTTGTTTAATATCTAGATTTTTTTGAAAAAGTTTTTCCATCTGGATGTTGTGTCGTTTATTTTCTTCCGTAGACATTTTTATTAAGTTGAATGTTTTAGAATTAGTGTTCTCTATTTTTTCCAGAAAATCGCATACTAAAATATTGAAGTTTTTTTGGCTATCGAGTTGGTTTTCAACTAATTCGTGTAAGGGTATTTTTTTGGATTTTTTTGATGCAGGTTAAATTGAATCCATTAACAAGTCGATGTTAATATACTCAGTTGACATGCTTTACTAACATCAATTGAGCTGGTGGATTGGTTCACTACCTCAAGATCTCCCGAAAGTGAAGTTTAAGCCTCAAGTTGACCAGATGATGGTGTATATGTTTTAGAAAATGAGATATCTGGAGTGTCAAAAGTCTTTGCACCTTCAATTCCCTCTACAGCAAATTTTATATTTATAAAATCTGCTACTTCATTTTCAATAGCTGAGAGCTGTTTTTCTTTATAAGGTCCTCCACCAGTTCCTTCCCTATATCTCCTATTCATTACCAATTTCTTTTTAATATTACCTTTAAAATCCGTCCAAACCTAAAATTAATTCATTATTAAAATGTTTATGTAAAATGAAAATATGTTTACCTTTTCCATGCAGTTACGTCTTTTATAGGTGGGCCAACACTATTCAATTCTTCTGTTAAATTTTTCCAAATTTCACCTATTTGTTCAGGTGGTTTCTTTAAGTACCCTCTGGCTATATCTGGGTTTTTCCTCATTATATCAACCATCAGATCAAATTGCTCTTTGTTTGTGCTGTTTTTTTGGCAGAAAGCCTACGTAACAAGGAAAAAATAATTTTGTATTTAATTTAAACTAATTAAAATTGGAGTTTAAATAAACTCCGTTGTTAACGATTAACGATTATTTAGCAAACTAATTTTTACTTACATTTTATTTTTATTAGACACTGCATTTAATTAAATAAATAATTTTTTTTAAACTTATACGTTGAATCTATTTAAACGAAGCTGACTAGGGTCGATAATTATTAAAAAACCGATATGATCAAGTGAAAGATTGAAACAAACTAATTATAACAACTGTTCAATAAAAGAAACAAGGCAAACTAAAAAGATTTTATCATTTTGTTAATACTTTTGGGAAAACCCCAGTTGTCTTTCATTATCAAATTGTTTTTATTGCTTATTTTATGATGTGTGACGCCAGTAAGCTTAGAAATAATTAGAATAAAGTACAATACAATAGTTAAAAACTTAAAAATAATACATCTTTTTCATTTAAGTTTGTTTAGTTTTTAAAAAATTCTTAATAAATTTCATTTGAAGTTACAAAGTATGAAGTGAGTAGAAAAAAACAAAATTATTCGATACTTAGTTTTCTAGAATACGAAGTATCGAAGACTTTCTTATGCATTAAAATTATTTTTAAGTTAAGTTTTCAAGAATACCGATTTTAAAGTATCGAATAAAATTTATTAAAAAAAACGCGTTCGATACTTAGTATTGCAGAATAGGGGTGATTATAAAAATCTAAACAAACAAAAAAAAGGGAACTTGTATTCACTTTTGTTTCTTGTCAACATATTTAACTTTTACATATGACGGTTCTCTTGTAAATAGCTTTTTTGTCTCAAATAGACTTCGTTTTAATACTAATACTATAAGTTGAACATTTTAGTACTCAGGAACGAACGTTTTAGAACATCATTTTTAGTGAACTATTCTAGGTGAATGTTTTAGTACTAATACTATAAAATGGATTATTTAGTACTAATATTTATGATTTGATAATCTTAAGTATTTTATGTACATCTCTTCACTTTGTTTTCTATTCAAAATATTTACTTACACTTATGACGTTACTCTTGTGAATAACATTTTTAATGACTTAATGTCTACCACCTTTAATGACTACCGAAATGACTTGTGAGGGTGAACTTGAGAGGGTCCTTAGTTCGTGCAGCTTACTTTCCTAGGTCCAGTCGTTCTTTCCCCTAATTTTCTTTTCCCTTTTTATTTTATTTTGTCGGCTTAGAATAATGTTAGCATAAACGAGGCACAAAACCCATTTACATCCACGACCAACTTTACCTGTGACCAAAGCAGCCGCAGACCGAGATAGCAGCAGACGTGTGCCCTAATAACGAGTTGATAATAACTTATTTTTCAAATAGTTTTTTCTTTTATTGTTATGCTTCGAAAGGAGTTATTAAAAATTGATACACAACATTTGGCACCCAACGTGGGGCTAGGTACGGCTAGATTTTCAATAGATCAATAGACCAATCTTCAAAGTAAGGAACCTCAAAATTTATAAATTAAGTTTAATGCTCAAATATGCAGGGATGATAGGTAAGGTAATTTATACCTATCAACGAGACATTACGGTCCCGCATTTGTAATTTAGACACAAAATATATTAAAAAATCACGTGAATTTAAGAAATTAATTATTTTTAACTTTACCATAAAAGAATTTGGGTGACAACTCAACCAACTAATTTAATGTCGACTCACCAATCCAATTACAACCATGCCGCAATCTTCTACTCACAACTCCTTCACTTCACCATGCAACAATCTAACTCTACAAAATTAGAGAGATACATCTAGCCACATTCATCTATTTATATTTTTCGAAACTCATCGATATGCGGCCGGTCTTATGCAGCATCACGGTCAACTGCGGCTGGTCGCTGGTACCATTATTGCAAATCACGGCCGGTCTCAAGCATCACCATAACATTACATTGTTGGATTCTTGACTTTTATACAAAAAAACTTTTTTACACCAAATCCACAAAAGAAAAAAAGGAAAGTATGTATATATCTATACGGGACTAGTCCAAATCATACGGATCCAGACTTGGTTATCTCTTATCTCGACCTATCTATCTACGCTAACATTATTAAAAATTCAATTTCATTATTTTATAACAACCAATAATAATAAAAAACATAAAAATACCAAACAAAATCAAACTAACGGCTGCTCGGTACAGGTTACAGTCTTCGATGAATAATAATTCAGCAGTGTTGAATATTTTACGTCAATTTTGACAGTAATGAGCATAGCATGTAACTATATGTAGATTTTTTTTGGAAAAAACACCAATCGATTTGCTCAGTTTCTTTAATATTAATTTTTATTCATTAAAAATTCCAAATATTTCGTCTACAATACGTAGACATCTTCAGTGGATAAATAAAAATAAATTTAATCTAGTGTATTGCACTTTCGTTGGAATAAAAAACAATATGATACATCATAAAAAACCGATACATCATACAAACAACCAGAATTAACCAAAAAAAATTATTAAACTTTTTAAAACTTAATAAACAAGTGAACATTACCATTATAAATTAAAAGTAAGACTGGTCTCAGTCTTACTTTTAATTTATAATGGTAATGTTCACTTGTTTATTAAGTTTTAAAAAGTTTAATAATTTTTTTTGGTTAATTCTGGTTGTTTGTATGATGTATCGGTTTTTTATGATGTATCATATTGTTTTTTATTCCAACGAAAGTGCAATACACTAGATTAAATTTATTTTTATTTATCCACTGAAGATGTCTACGTATTGTAGACGAAATATTTGGAATTTTTAATGAATAAAAATTAATATTAAAGAAACTGAGCAAATCGATTGGTGTTTTTTCCAAAAAAAAATCTACATATAATAATTCAGCATTTCTCAATATGGCCGTTTCAATTCCAAATTCTTATCCCCAAGTATATCCCTTCTAGTTCCAAATTTGTTATCCCAAATATATCCCTTCTAGTTCCAAATTTGTTATCCCAAATATATCCTTTTCAGTATGTAATTTCGTATCTCAAATATATCTTTCTCAGCATGTACTTATGTTTCCCAAATATATTCTTTTCAGTTCACAATCTTTCTCACCAAATTCAAAGTTATTGTTTTATTATTGTACTAATAACTTCAACACAATTATTGATGCCTTGTTTTTCTATTGTTATTGTTCAAGGTTAACCGCTATATCAACAAACTTAGATATTAAACAATCTTGCCAACAATCCCGCCTTCCTTCCAGAACGACTATTTTAATAGAGCGGCCAAATTGTGGAACTCATTGCCTTCCTCTGTATTTATTATGAATTTTCCCCTCAGGCATTTAAAGAAAATGTCCATCGACATTTAAAACAATTAGTATAGTTATCCCTATATCTCCATTCCTTCCATTTTCCTCATCTCCTTCCTTTATAGTTGACATGGTATCTTCGGATATTCAAAGAGTCTAAATAATGAATATTTCATATTTAGTGTGCTAAACATGTCTAACTAATTAATAAAAAAAAAAAATAACCTCACGAAATAATAAGAGGAATAAATTTTTCTAGCCGTTTTGTTTGTTTATTTGATTTCACTTTTCTTTAAATTAAATTAACTATAATACCTAGCTTTTAACATTAATTTTGTATTAATAACTTTATAACATTTTGAGTTTATTAATGTTTTTACATTAAGAATGTTTTAAGTGAGAAAAAACTAGAATATTTTAAATATTATATTTTAGCTTTAGTTGTTCTCTTTAAAAAAAAAAAAAACTTGGAATTTGTTTTGAAGATAAACATCGAATGATTACGTGACAAATCAAAAAAATGATCATCCTCTTCATCGGAAAAAAAATAGAGTTGTCAAAGATGAAGTTTATAATTTCCCTTTTCTGTTTTTGTTTTGTTATGTTGCTATGTTTTAGGAAAATTTACTATCGCTAATATGCTTTTGAACATTCGAATTTAGTTTAAGCGTATTGGCGACATTAAAAAGATCAGCAGGGTTCAATGTTGTATCTATATGACACCATCTGTGATTAACTGTAAGTTGTTGGATCTCTGCCAGTGCCACCCTATTTGCGACAAATGTCTTTAACTTGAATGATGGTGTTTTAATTCAATTCAACGTAATTGTTGAATCAGATCATAATACTACCTGATCAATTTGCATGTCCATTGTCTGAATTCCTTTGTGTAAAAGTTTTGCCAGTAAAACAGCAGCACATAATTTGACTATGCATCGGATGTTTTTGTTTGATGCTTATGCTTGAAAAGCCAAAATGGAAATAAAGAAAAAATATATAGAATATCACCACTAAACAATTGGTGTTGCCCAATTAAAAAAAATATTATGCTGAATTCGAAGCTGAACGAAAACAAGGTGTATCAGATAAATACTTATTACATCGAAAAAATTTCCAAATTTGTAACAAAGAATATATTATCTTACCCCTCATAAGTTTTTATTCTTTTTAACTTTGTTCTTTGTATAAAAGAAAAACGAAAAAAATCTGTTGCGTGTATCTATGCTATGAACAATTGCATTTCATATTAATATTAATTCGAAATAGAGATTTTGTTTGTTTGTTTTTCTGGTGTAAATCAATTTTATGAAGTATAAATAATATCTATCAATTTTTATTCGTAATTTTTTTTGAATACAAGGTGTAATTGATATGTATTTGTACCGTCAAAAAATTCACAAATGTGTAATAAAGTTTTTATATTAACTTAACCCTCAAATTTTATTTTTCTCAATTGTAGATTCATCATTTTAATTTTTTAAAAATATTTTGTTAAAAATCATGGTTTGTGTTGATATTTGTGTTAATTTGTTTATTATTATTATTTTGTATATAAATTAGACAAAAATATTTAGGTAAGATCTGAAAAAGTTTTTTGAGTTTGCACATTAAGTTTTTGACTTGGTTTTCATAGTTTAGTTTAATTTTTATTTTTCTTAAAACTGTTTTATTTTATAGCACAGGAAGGGCCCGCATGGCCTAAATGTTAACAATAAAAAATTTTTGTTGTTTTAATACAAAAAGACAACAACTAAATATTTAAAATAGTCATTAAACAAGCCGCAATATTTGTAACAGTAGAATTTGCAAATTATTCAAAAAAATTTTGATCATAAAATAGACTAATAGTCTATCATAAAATAGACTAATTTTGTACAACATTACAAAAGCATAAATAAAATCTAACAATTTTTATTCGTAATTTTTCTGAATACAAGGTGTAACTGCTATGTATTTGTACCGTCAAAAAATTCACAAATGTGTAATAAAGTTTATATTATATTAACTTAACCCTCATATTTTATTTTTCTCAATTGTTGATAATTTTTTTTACGAAAACAAGGTGTATCAGATAAATACTTATTACATCGAAAAAATTTCCAAATTTCTATTAAAGAATATAATAACTTACCCTCATAAGTTTTTATTCTTTTTAACTTTGTTCTTTGTATAAAAGAAAAACGAAAAAAAAGTTTTTTTAACAAAATTAATTCTAGATCAGTTTTTAACGAAAATCAAAATCATTATTCATTTCCTCTAGAAACAAATACAAACTCTATACTTACATTTAAAGATTTAACATTTTCTTTTTGTTTACAAACTGAAATTGCAAATTATGTGTTATCAAAGATATTGAAACGAAGAAATTAACTTAACAACTTAAACGAATTTAAAGAAGAAATTCGTTCAAAGAAACCTTAAAAATTAAGGAATACAGAAATAAAAGCTACTTAAAACACCAGTTATTAATTTCAACCATATAACGTTCTTAAATAATAGATTTTAAAGTAAGAATCCCACATAATTCTAGTTAAATAAAAAATAATCACACAAAAAAATTTTGAATTAAGGTTAAATGGAGTTTATTAATTTCCATACCAAGGAAATATTCAGCATCACCACATGTTATTTCAAAATTATCTTGTAAATAGTTTATTAATGGTAATGTTAGCTTTTCATCATTTGAAGCAATCAACCCATCATCAATGTAGAGTGCAATATGATTTGGTCACAACTATTTCTATAATTGAATACGCAGGGGTCTGCCTTCGAGGGAACAAACCCAAAATTATGAAGGTATTTACTAAATTTTTGATTCCAAACTCGGGAAGCCTGCTTAAGTTCGTACAAACATTTTAACAGTTTACAGACTCTTCTAGAACTATCATTATATCCCTTTGGTTGCTGCATATAAATATCCTCCGCCAATTCACCATGTAAAAATGCTGTTTTAATGTCGAACTGTTTCAGAATTAAATTTTCTTGAGCCGCGATCGCTAAAACGATCCTTATTTATACACCCAACTATTTTGGATAGGTTTAAGGCCAACTGGTAGTTCAACCAGATCCCAAGTGTTGTTTTTTAAAAGAGCTTGATATTCATCATTCATCGCTTCCACTCATTTTTGTTTATCGGATGACCTTAAAGCTTCATCAAAACACAATGGTTCTTGAAAATCTGCAATGAAAGCAAAACCATCATCAACTGCCATGCTTACCATTTCTGCCACGTTTCTGCCACGAAGCCTGTCTTTTACTGTGTCAGTTTGTTGACAATCTGCAGGTTCAGAAATCACATTGTCTTTATCACCTGTAACTTTAAGACTCTTTCAACGAAACATCATCATAAAACAGAGTAGTTTCATCAGACTCTTCTCTAAATTTTATATCAAAATACAAGTTTTTTCTTGTGCTATTATTAAGGGGTTAGCTTTGGTATTATCACAATACCCAACAAAAATTCCAGTATCAGATTTTCCATTCCATTTCTTCCTATTTTGATTCAGTACAAGCACAAAGATTTCTGAACCAAAAACTTTAAAATGATTAAATTTCGGTATTTCATTAAACCACAACTCGAACGGTTTTATTGAATGTTGGACTTGGGCCAGTTCTGTTAAAAACATATACTGCTGTGTTGACTGCTTCAGTCCACAATTTTAATGGCAGGTTCTTTGAATGAATCAGAGTCCTAGACGCCTCTACAATCGTACGCATATCTCGTTCAGCTCGTCCATTTCGCTCCGGTGTACACGGAACAAATCTTTGGAAACGAATTCCATTTTTGTTTAACCATTCCTGAACATCGTGGCTAATAAATTTAAGTCCATTGTCCGTCCTTAGACTTGAATTTGGCATCCGGTATCTTTTTCTATTAGCTGTGGCAATATGTATATCGTTGGAAAGGTCATTAGGAGTAGAAGTGCAGAAAAATACTTTTTTTTGAATTTTGACGATTTTTTAAGAAAAAATGGCAAAAATGTGATAGGTGTGTTTTTTTCAAGTTATTTGTTTCACAATTCAAAATCAATCTATATCTATCTATATATAAATACGTAAGCAATATTTTTGCGGTACAATTTTAAAACATTTGCTCCATCAAAAGTGTGGCAATATGTATATTGTAGGTATGTAAAGGTCTTGAGTATTAGTTTTGACGAAAAATATTTTTTTGAATTTTGACGATTCTTTCAGAAAAAATGGCAACAATGTGATAGTTTTGTTTTTTGAGTTTTTTGTTCGGTTATTTTGTTTTTTTATCAAATTATTTGTTTCACAATTGAAAATCAACACTGAAAAAAATAATCGGAGATATTAACAAAAAATAACAGTTAATTTTACGTAAAATATTGTAGAATTCCAGCCAACGCTTCGATTCGTAAATAAAACAAATTTAAAAACGTTATTTTTACAAGCTTTTCGAGTTCCCAAATAAACGTAAAAAGAAATTGGGATTTGTAAAAAAATTTACAAAACCTTTAGTAAAAGTTACGATTTGGATGTAAAATTTACGACAAACGATAGCTAAATAAACAAATTTAATTCGTAAAATTTACGAGACGACTATGTTGATTTTTCAATTAAAATTGCCATTTTACAAATCTGGTATGTAAATATTCAGAACTTCTTGTAAGGTTCACAATTTTAGCACGTAAAATTATTGGAATCATCTGTATTATTTACGAAATTCTCGATACAATTTAAGAAATACGGCCGTAAAATATTCGGAACATAAATGTAAAACTTACGAAGCATCACTCCGATTTAACAGTTGTAGTTGGTAAACCTAAGAAAATTATTCGTTAATTTCACAGAACCAGTTGTAAAATGTGCGAATTTGTTGTTGTTAGGGTTAAAATATTGAAAAACGATAGTTTTGTTTGTTTATTTTAAAATAATTCAAAATTAATATTTATAAATTAGAAACATTTATTTAAACGAATTTAAAAACAATTATGTACAACAAAAATACTATTATTAAAATATATCAACTGCATTTGTTTATCTTAAAATATTTCATCTTTAATAATTAAAAATTAGAAAAACTTAAATTTCATAACAATTTGTCAAGTGCCTCCAATAAAGTTCTACATATGTACTTGTGACCGTCAACTAATATTATGAATTCCTTCAATTCCCATTTCTGGCTGATAGCCAGCAAAAGAGGTTGAAGTTTTAAGTGTTCGGCATTACATATTGAGACCAGTTCATTGTTTTCTACGGTGATGTCAGAAACACTGGATATTATTTTCACAAATCATGTTTGACTATCCTTTATGCTGGCTTTCCTATATTTCACATTCCCTCTACTTAATGATTTGTTTTTTAAAGAGGATGGTTCCAAATATAATAACTGTACTGATGTGCAGTTATATTCCGAGATATCTATAAAAATTAACCACAATGGTCTTGGCCCAAAAAAAATCTCTAGATATTTTCTATTATTTTAATAGATCATGCTAAAAAAATTGTATCAAAAAAAATAAAGTAATATATATATATATATACATATAGAAAAAGAATATAATTTGTAATAGATAGCTAACAAAAAATTTCATGCACTTATCTTTAAAATTGCTTTATTGAAGATTTCCTTTTCCGATCCTCAGCCCCCTTCAAACCCGTTCCACCACTTTTTCTTACAACTTGTCGCCTTTTACTGTTCCCACCAACAGCTGATTCACTACCACAACAAAGTAGTGATGTAATTTCAACTCTTCGCTGAAAAAGCCGAACCCAAAACCAGCTTGCTAGACCAATCCTATTTGTCCTAGTCCTCTCTCTTATTATTCCCAATTTGTAAAAACAAAACTACGTAGCGGTTCCTTTGTCTGGTCTTTATGTACACCCCTATTGTTTAGAACTCGTTTTAATTATTTTCGAGGCCATTTTTCTGCTGGTAAAGAAAATCTCGCCCACAGCACAACACAACAGATATCAATTTTTTTTTGTTTCTTTAATTAAAACAATTCGAATTTCTTTTCAGGTTATTATTATTATTAAACTTGTTTTAATTTGTCTGACATAGCCAATAAACTATAATAAAACTAACAATGTAACTTGTCTTGGAATTAGTTCCCAATCGAAATTAGAATACTTCGACATTCAATGACGACTTAAACTTTTTGTAATCAAAGAAATTATTTAATTTAATTTTATTCCCCTTTTTTTTTCAAACGAAAACTCAACTTTAACACACTGATTATGATCTTTTTTTTTTATAAATCAATAGCAAAGCAATTATTTCTTTAAATCTTTTTTTGTTATCACCAACATAACCTCGATTTAGTATATATATATTGAGTTTTGATTATTATTTTTCGTTGAACTTATCACCAGTCACGAACTCAATTAAACTATATATATAATTTTTTTATCACCAGCGCGACAAGGCTTGCTTTATTTTTCCGCGGACTAAATAAACACCACTTTTTCTGAGTTTTAAGAACAGAGAAACGAACTGGCTCAATTGTTATAATCGGTTTCCGCTTTTAAGAATAAAATCGAACTAAAAAAATTTTATGAAAATCATTCTTTAAATATCCTAAACGAATAGGTGTGAGCGAGATGACTATTCAAACATCAGTATATTTCTTACTGTTGCCATTTCATTTCCCAAAACAAAGGAATTTTATCATTTCAATACAAAAACCAGTCTAGGGTCGTCATTCAATTATAAAAAAAGAAGGATCAACCACATATAATTTGTGTTTGTTTTGTTTCAGTTATTAAAATTATGTAAAGAAAATGAAATAACAATAAATCGTTAACATTCTAATTTCTAGGTGAACAAGATGATAACCATTACCATCACAATTCAAAACATTTTCAATATCTGATTGAATCTGATAGTATCAACAAAAACAAAAAATGCAATTACAACTATATTAGTTTTACTTTTGTTTGTTTATAACAGAGTTAAAGTAGAAGAATTTGTTTATGAATTTAAGCAATACGAATTGTGAGGGTCGTGCTGATTCATATTGACGTCATGTGTATTTGCGGATGTTGATACCAAGAAATATCAAGTAGTATATTATAAGGGAGAAAAAATAGAACAGTGTGGCGATCGAAGGAAACGTATCTCTGACTGTTCGTTGATATTTAAATCTCACTACCAAAGCATACATTTTCTTCAATTCACCAGTACAGAACCTGAACTCGTTCTGGAGTGGGGTATAGACTCTCTTATAAACACTACTGGTTAGATAACACGTCAGATTGCGGCATAACACAAACTTGATAACAGATAAAGTAATTGTAATTGAAGTAAACATATTTTTTATTTGCAGTTTAATAGTGAATTCTTTTCTATTTGTTCGGTCAAGTTCCAACACGAATTATCGAAATTTGTATATTTTGTATTGCACTTTTCACAAAAGAATACAAGTTTTGATAATTCGGTGTTGGAACTTGTACCGAACAATTAGAAAAGATTTCTCTATAAATATTACGATGAACTACAACAGCAACAAACAATGTTATTTGGTTTTAAATAAAATAACAATTTACCTGAATTAATTTCATGTTTTTGTTCAACACCTCACCTAGATTTGTAGAAGCTTCCTTTTGCTTTATATGACTTTTTAGAATGTGTGGGATATTTGAGCTGGGGTATAGCGTTAAAAAATCTATTTGAACCCAAAGGTAAAATAAAACTAGTTATACGTACGTTACTAAATTTGTTATCATTATATATCTGTACCAGATCAGGCATATAAACGTGTTTAAATAATGGTCATTCTTTGATGAAAAGATTCAGCATCGATTTGTCTGAATTTTCCATATATTCAGCTAGTCTGAATGCCGATAATTTGGTCCATTTTTCCAGAACTAAATTTTATGGACGTCTTAAATTTTTCAGTTCCGTTTTTAATGTTGAAAACTACTTTTGATCTATATTTCCTATTAAAAATGTTTTACTGATTACTCTTTTAATTTTTAGTTTGTTTTTCCTGGTGGTGTATTAATACAGGTTGGTTTTTTGATGTCCTGAAATATTTTAATTTTTTTCTGTTCTCGTAGGCAAATTTATTGTACAGTTTTTCAGTTGGTGATTTTGTGCCAGCGTAATATGTTTTCTGAAATAAAACTCAAAAAATTATTTTTTAGTTTTTGCTATCCTTTGTTTACACTTACTGCACTTTTACTAGGAAAACTAAGCACTATTTCATCTGCCAAGCCTTTAAATTGTTTAGATGATTGTTTCAATTTCAGCTCTTTTAAATTGAAATTAACTATCATCGAACATAAAATATTTCGATGATGTGGTTCTTGCATTTTGTGTAGCGAAAATCCGAAATTCCACGTCCACGCCGTGCTACCATGGTAACGCTAACAGAATTAGGTTGGTGTAGTTGAGAGGGGCAGAGTAAATACTGCTTATAATCAATGATTCTGCACCATGGCGAGTCATTGGCGCCATAAAACCAATGCAACTTAAGCGTCTGTCTCCATGTTAGGGGCGGTTTGGAGCGGGCGTCTGTCTTGGATCAAGGGACTCGCTATATAAATGTGTAGAAAGCGTTGGTCCCAATGTTAGGGGCGGCTTTCAGCGGGCGTCTGTCTTGGATCAAGCGACTCGCTATATAAACGTGTAAAAAGGTTGTTTTTGGTGACCTTAAGATGCAGAACGAACCCATTCACGAAAATTTGGGTTGGGCGAAGGGCTAACACCCCATTTCCATAAAAAAATTATTGTCATGAATTCTGTACACAGGCCTCGGAATATCTCGGAATCATTATTGGAACGACCTCGGAAACTGTACCTAAACTACGATTTAGAACGATAAAAAAATTTTCCCAACAATAACCAGCTGGTGTTCGTCGAAGAGGAAGACCTAGACAACGCTGGTGTGATGACATCATCCAATACCTTTGTGATTTAGGATTTCGAAACTGGGATCAACTGGTCATGGAACGAGATGATTGGAAGCTGGTGGCACAGACGGCAAAATCCCTCCATGGGATGTAAACGCCAGAGAGAGAGAGGTTCTAGCATTTGATTATTTTCATAGAATTCAAGTCCAATTATGGCCAAGTTCATTAGTTCTGCTAATGATAGTTGTCAAAGGCTGTTTTAAAAATACAGTAGGTTTAGCTTTATAATAAAATAATTTTGTTATAAAGCTAAACCTCGAATGTCAAGAGTAAATATATCTATAGAAAAATGAAAAATTTATTTACTGTATGAGTTGAATTTGTTGTTTGTGAACAACTTTCGGGGATGACACTTGGAGATGACACGGATAAAATTCCTACTTCAAGTCTCTTTTGCCACGATATTAAAGGATGTTGAAACATGATTTTTCGTCCTAGTTCCGCTGGTGTGAAAAGGTTCGAGGTTCTCTCAATAAAAATAAAAACACTTGAATTTTTATCTTGTATGAACACTTTAGTTTAATTATTTATAAAACAATATAATTACAACATTTAATTTAACAACGATGTTCTATCGTTAAATACCAAATATATTCTGATTCTAATCCCATTTTCAATTACTTAAATTAGTTATATCAAATATTAAAAATAATGCTTTTTGCATTTATTGCAAATTTATTGTGAGAATTAAATCGTCACTAAGAATTTATTTAAGTTTCTAATTTCTGTTACAATTTTCTAGTGTGAAAATAAGTTGGAATTTGATTATGAAAAATATGGTTAAGGAATTTATGTAAATGCTACAATTTTTATCATGGGGATAAAATTGAAATTTGATTAACTTGATTAATAGAAAAAATTATAGTTTGTTTTATTTATTAAAAAATATGCATAAGGCATTTAAAATATGTTTAAGACATCCGGGATGTCGTAACTTTGGCTCCAAAAATATATCAATATGGTTAACTTGCATATGTTTTAACTCTGAAATACTAATTCCAACATCTGTAAAAAAAATAATTCACATTTATGTGTTAGTCTGCAAATCAGGAAAATTAATTAACCTAGGTATTATTGAATAACCAGTTTTATAACATTAGACGCTTGATGGATTTAATCTCTTATACAACTTTAAGTTGAAAACCTTTTCACTATTATTTTAACATAATATGAATGGAAACACAATGATTATTTTTATTAATTTATTTATAACACAACTTTAGATTTAATACGAGGTAACTCGTTGAATTACTGAACACAAACTAATTTATTCTTATATTTAACAAACATTTATTTTTCATTATTATCACCGTTATCAATATATTATTGAAAATTAGTCATGAGTCGATTAGTATGTTCTAAAGAAATTGTTATTATTTTTATAATTAACAACGCTTAACGCCGAAAGATATAATGTACGAGTTCTATAAAAGCTTTCTCAACCGAGGTATATAATATACATATTTTTTAACTATTAACACTGATATATAACCGTATTTGATATGATAACATGAAACTAATATATGAATATATATAAATCAATCACCTTGTATTCTTTGATGTAATTCACCCACATTAATATTTATTAAAAAACATTTCACGATTTCACTAACTGTTTTTTTTATTTTCTATGTCTTTACACTACACACTATTTATTTGAAATGAAAACACACTAGAATCCTTACCAAAATTCATATGGTAACGAACGGATTTTACAAAACAAATTTGAATTTTTTACGAAATAGATTGTAAAATTTAATGTATTACTTGTACAAATAACATAAACTTTTGTATACTGTCGATTATCGTTTTTTATTTTTACTCTTAAAGATAAGTTAAATGAAAAAACGATTACAAGCAATAGATCATGACCACTTGGTTCTTTTTATTGTCTTTTACAGATATTTCGGGGATTTCATGTCACCCTCCTCAGTGTTCTATAATTATGAAAAAATTATTTTGTATTATTTAAGATAAGATTAAAATTGACACAAAACAACACAATTACCTTATTACAAATTAACTTATTTCATTAACTAATTGGTCCTAGCATCTTATAAATGTTCGTTGACATGAATTGATAAAATTAATTTTAAAAAAACGACACAACTATGATAAAAATAAATTAACATGAAGAACTTTTTAAAAAATTAATCTAAAATAAATATTTAAAAACAACAAAACTATGCTAAGACGAATGACGGCGGTTTATCACAAAATTTTTTATTGTCAATATTTCTCCTCAATTCAAATTCTATCTATCATTAATTTTAAAATAATACCAACTACGGGACATCATAATTAGATTATGGCAAAATATTTTAAAAATAAATCGTTTACTATCTATTATTGTAAGTAATATTGTTGGATATTTGGAGTTCATTTACCTTTACAAAGGTTAGTGTAATAATTAATTGAGTCACCGTTCTCTTCAAAATCTAATAAAATTATTAAAAAACATACACAGGTAAAATATCTCAATCGTTATCTTGCAAAATATTCTCAATCGTTATAACGGTTGCGCTTAACAAAATTATCGAGTCATACTCTTCGTTAAATATAAACTTAAAGTTAGTTTAAAGATTAAATAGGTTACAGTGACAAGGTTTTTTAAAAAACCAATTTTATGTTATTTATTTGCGAATGTTTAGATTTAATTTTTTTTAAGTGATTTTAACAAATAGTGATTTAAATTTTTACACAATTTACTTAAATTAATAGTTTAGTTTTAATAATTAGTTATAACTTATTTATACGTAAGAAAATCATTTTTTTTACTAATATCCGACAAACTATGTTTAGCATTAATGATTTAAAAATTATTGTACGTCTTGAGGATGGCATGTGCCGAAATATTGACATTATAAAAAATAAAATAAAATCAATGAAAGAAAAAATTTAACTACAAACTGCGTAATCATTTGACCACAAGCTCGTATAAATTCATCGTCAAAAACATGTCAACAAGTTGGACGTTTACAACTACAAATATATATATATATATATATATATATATATATATATATATATATATATATATATATATATATATATATATATATATATATATATATATATATATATATATATATATATATATATATATATATATATATATATATATATATATATATATATATATATATATATATATATATATATATATATATATATATATATATATATATATATATATATATATATATATATATATATATATATATATATATATATATATATATATATATATATATATATATATATATATATATATATATATATATATATATATATATATATATATATTATACATACTGTAACAGGCCACTCACAGTATTCTCGTGAGTATCATCACCCCTGTTCGACACTGCTGACATCTCGAGATAGGCTAACAGCCTCCAGGCTTCAATTTATTGGTGATATAGGCCGTTGACAAAAATAATTCTAAAGAGTGTCGCTACCAGAAAAAAATGCAAACGCTCAGAATTACGTACAGCAGAGGAGAAATCGATCACCCACACAATCAACTACGAAATTATTTTCTCATAATTATAGCTTAAAATTAACGGGTACCAAATACGAATCAAATTTTATCATAATAAATAATAAAATTGCTTTTACTTTTCTTGTAAGTAACTGTTATCAATAATATTTGGCCGAATTCCCCATAATCCGTTATCAAACGACAAAAAAAATCATTTTAAAATAAGTGCAATTAACCGTAAAATAATTCAAATTAACAAAACCTACTATAATTTCTCAAAAAAATTATTTGTATTGATTAGATTTAATGTAGCTGAATTTAATAATAGTTAATAATTTCAGCGATCAAAATTTTGCGTTAATACCTCACAAAACAAAGAAATCTTCCCAATGAAAATAATTATTACTAAAAATATCTATTTTTATTTTAAAAGTTCTAAACGGTTATTATTATTCAAAAATATATTTAACATTAAAAAAAATATAACTCACAGATATTCAACATCTTCCAAATCTTCTTCTTCTTCCGGATTCCTTCTAGCATTGAGTTTTTACATTGAACCTTGGACAACAAATTCCAGCTGATAATTTCCCGCTTATTTCTTTGGTAGACGATTGAATTAATCCATATATTCCAGAACAATTTATAAAAAAAACCATTTGATGGAGGTGAATTGTGAAGCCGTATAATCCAGTTCAAATTTAGCGGAGTATTTACTTTTGTAATTACTTTTGTAATTATTCTGATTGAATATTTTATTTTATGTGAAACGTACATACAATTCGAGAAAATTTATGAGTTGATGCCTTCACAACAATCAGAAAACATTTGACCCAATTAACTAATTAACGGTAGTCGATTTTCTCCATAAAACACATAACAACAGTTTTTATATTATTTAACATTTATTTAAATCTTTTCTTTTGATTCTTTTTAATTTTCTTTTAATAACTTCATCATTTAACGGTACAACTTTACAAGCACTATCATACAAAAAGTAATAATCCTTTGTTTCTAATAATTTTACTTATTTACTTAGTAATTGTAGTGAAGAGTCTTCATTGAACCAATGACGTGACATAGCAGGATGCGTACCTTGAGATTATTAACGCCGTAACGACTGAAGCTCAGTCTTCGTGGATTTGATCGATTAATACCTGCTGCTTCAACACAAATACAGAAATGTACGCAATTAACGCGAATATACAGAAATGGATACAAGACGAGTGGAAAAAAATGAGACTCTGGCGACCCCCGTTTGCGAAAGAACTGCGTTCAACACGTCCAACCCTCACATACACTCCCATACGCCCACACTCTCACGCCACGACCACCTACACACTCATATAGCGAGGCAATGTCAGTCAATTCGTAGCCCATAAAATTAATGATAATCCAATAAATGATGGATGCCGGATGGTACGACAAAGTCATCATAGTTCGGGTGATGGACCTGACATCTGTGTAATAAGCCTTATTCAACTCGAAACCAACTTGCTTCCATCCAAGAAGCTCAGCTAAATCCATAGGTATACCACCACCGCGGATCAAAACCCAGGCAAAAACATGAACTATCATAAAGGTCCAATGAATGATGTTATTATTATCCGTATTGATGGACCAAGATGTAATTGATGATGTGCGACACCAGTGGTCGATTAGAAACAATAAAACTCCACTCGTTGCCATATAAAAACAACGGTCTACATTTTCTAAATAAATTGTTTTCCAGATATTTTCCAAAAACTTACCTCGGCTTTCATTAACGGAAGCTGTACTATAAATAATATGATTAAAATCGTATTAATCGATAGTTCGCATATGATATGTTGCAATAAAAAACTTATTACTCAATAACTCATTTAATAGAATTTGCGCCACCGTTATATTCGATTTTGGTTTGGTTAGCAACAACATTAACTACCTAAGAATGTGCCGTTAATCAAAATGAGATAATTGATAGAATAAATGGAAAAGATATTTTTTTTTTTAATATCGCCATGGTTGCAAGTGGTATTTTAGTTTTAATATATAAATATAAAAAAAATCGAACCGACTTCTTCGTGTAGTACTGTTTTTATGGTGTCTCGCATACCTTCACCACCTGATTTCGCACACGCACATCGACCACCACGCCCGCATTCACCAATACATACACCCATTCACACGCATTCACACCTCTATATCAAAAAAGTAAAATAATAATATAAAAAATAAACAAAACCACTCACCCCATGGTTATATATCCGACTAGCCTTACAGTCTCAGCGCTTAGCCCTCCATCAGCAGTAAATCATCCTACAGGTAAGGTATTGCAAGTTGAATAGTGGTACAATGCAGACTGGAAGTTGCGCCGCAATAGCTAAGCGATTGATATAAATTGATACAAATACGATGGAAATGTTGATATAAAATACGATGTATAAATTGATATTAATGCGAAGAGGTTGCGCCGCAATAGCTAGGCGATTGATGTAAAAAAAATTGTAAAACTATTGTAGTAATATGGTATAAACGTTGCGTCACCAATACATTAGACGATAGCTGGTTAAAAACTGTAGCAAATGTTGTATAAATATTGCAGGAAAGTGGCGCCGCAATAGCCAAGCGATTGATGTAAATTGATATCAATACTATGTAAATGTGGATTTGAAATACGATGTATAAATTGAGATAAATACGAAAATGTAGCACCGCAATAGCTAAGCGATGGATGACAAATTGATACCAATACGATGTAACTGTTGCGCCGCAGTAGCTAAGCGATTGCTGATAAGTTGAAGAATGTGGTGGTACTATCGACAAAAACAAAACCGTGGTAATCTATTAGATCACCAGGTGGTAAAAATTGGAGGGACAACACGCCATGTATAGTTGTTATTGTAATCAAATAAATC